>ML994670.1:183149-266077 GCA_010093925.1 Zopfia rhizophila CBS 207.26 | reverse complement strand
TCGACTCAACTACTACGCACAGATAGTAGGTTCTATTGGATATGTCGCTAACGCTACTAGGCCAGATGTCGCCAAAACTCATTCTAAGCTTGCTGAGTTTCTTATAAATCCCTCTGACAGACACCTCAAAGCGGCACTACAAGCACTAGGATACCTAATCAATACAAAGTCGCTAGCAATTGAGTACAACACAGAGGTTTCAGCAGCAGAAATCCACATAGAGGATGAGGAAGCACCTGTCTTTTATGGCGCATCTGATGCTTCATTTGCCGACGACAAGGCTACACGAAAGAGCTCACAAGGCTTTATCTTCTTTCTATTCGGAGGACCCATCGACTGGAAATCGAACCTGCAGCGCTGCGTCACTAAGTCTACTACCGAGTCTGAATTGCTAGCCGTCTCGTCTGCTGCTACAGATCTAATCTGGTGGTGGAGAACCTTTTCTGAGATTGGCTTCCATCCTGGCAATCAGCACCTGCTATTCTGCGACAACAAGCAAACTGTCAGGCTTCTTACAGCCGAAGCGCCAAAATTGAAAACGCAGCTCAAGCACGTCGACGTACACCAGAACTGGCTACGGCAAGAAGTACAAAAAGACTCTATTGCTGTACAATGGCTGCCGACAAACAATCAGCCAGCAGATGGACTTACAAAGATCCTCCCTCGACAACGACACGAACACTGGATAAAGCTCTTACGGCTCACAGACATACAACATCTCATTGATCAGGCTTCATAAAACTGCCTATCAAGCAATCTTAGCCAGTACACACGGGGCTTACATGGCAGCCTCATCTTGCCAGTACACATGGGCTTACATGGCAGCCCTCATACACTAAATGGTTGGCAGCTGAAAGACCGATGGCGAAAAAGAGCGAGGGACGCCTCCTCTCTCCATCGACAGCTTCCCAATCAGGAATCGATCTCCGCCGTACAGAGCAGAGAGGGCCTCTCAGAGCCTAGATTCCACCTCTCCAAGCCGCACAGAGCTAGAGAAGCAAGCCATGGCCGCACAGTGCCAAGGCAGACACTACCCTGGCCGTACAGTGCTGGGAGCAATGGCCGTACAGCGCCGAATTACCACCACAAAACGTCAATCTAGCCGCACAGAGCCAAGACACTACTACTCATGGAGACTATCATGTACTACTCAATCGAGAAAGGACCCGGGGGCCAGGACAGCTTCAAACTACGTTCGAATCTGAGGGGGTGTGTTGCCGTGAGAGCGACCTCCTAGTCGGACATACTATCAGCCGGCTTGGCACTTCTCAGCTGTATATAGCCTCTGCTCGCCCTCTAAATTCTGAGGTCCTTAATGCAATCTTGTTCAGTCTCTCAGCCGCTCATCAAGCTCAATTTACGGTAACAAAATCTGTACTACATAAATGTGGGAGAGAGAACGCACGACATCTAGATTCTATTCTTCCCAAAACCCAATCCCGACATCTATAGGCTGAAGTAGCCAGGATAGTGGCATACGTATTCCAATGAACCTCTCCCATTTGCGCAATCTCCCGCGCCTTGTCCTCTGGAGAATCCTGCACGATGCACAACGAATCCGCCCACAGATAGCTTAAATCAAGCTTTCGGGCGCAGGAAATAGCATCTTGAATCGTTTGCGGAAGCTAGGATATGCTGATTCCATTTTGGTACACGGAAAGTGTAGCCTGTGTTGTGGAGTTGGGCTGCGAACCACCTCAACAGTATGGCAACGCAGCATAATGTGCCTACTTGCAATTACCAATGTCTAATTGCACCAGTGTACAGTAGAGTCGCGGTATAACGATTCTCCTTATACCGATAATCGAGTTTAAGCGATACTAGCGGCTTGGCACAATTAAAACCCCACCAAAAATCGCCAACTTCGCGATAATTGATTAATCGTTATCCTAAAGATTAATTATTGTTATAACGTATGTCTCAATTAGGCGTCTCTAACGCTGAGAGAAAGGCTCTTTATTAGTTTTATTATAATAGCAAGCCTTATCTGTGCCATAAAGACTATATCTAGTAGTTCTAGTAGAAATATAACTAGAAAATAGTACAATCTACAGTGTTAGAGTCCTTTAGTAGTTATTACTAATATCTTAATAATAAACCTATACTAAGCACTAACGCTTTCTGTTAACGGTAGGCTAACTAGCTAATTCTTAAATTAATTCTCTTCTCCTAATAACAATAGATTAAATACTGTAAGGACTTAGTGTTAAGAGAACTACTAGCTAAAAAGATAAAAGAAATATAGGACTTTATTCCTAAATATACAGAGAAACTAATTCTAGAGTTTTTAGTAGGATAAATAAATAGGTTTAAGAAATATTACAAATTAAAGCAATACATCAGCTATAGTAAACTAGGTTTAATTCTAATTATTATAAGAGATAAGATAAAGCTTGTTTAAGAAGCTACTCTTTTTTTCTCTATAGAAAATGTTTATAATATGGATGAAACTGGGCTCTATTAGCGTTAGATAATTTCTAAAGGGCTTACTTTAATAAAGCTACTAGAAATAAAAAAAGATAAAGCTTAAATCTTTCTTATACTTTACACTAATGTATTTAGATTAGATAAGCTATCTCTATAGCTTATTAGTAAGCAGAAAATATCTTATGCTCTTTAAATAGTAAATATATAAGCTCTTAACGCTATTTAAAAGGCTTCTATTAAAGTCTAGATAAACTCTAATATTATAGCAGATTAGTTAAGAGCTTTCTATTTCTATATTAGCCCTACTTATTTAGTTATTCTGTTTATAGATAATTTCTTAGCTTATATAGTTACTTTTAAGCTTACCCCCTCTCCAGCAAATATCCATATTAAGTTTCTTCTAAAGAATTTAATATTAATGTTCTAGTTTCTTGATTAGGAAATTATCCAGAATTTTAAGGCGCACTATCGTAAGCAGTAGCTACAGTTTAGTATTACCTACTTTAACACTAAGAAAGACCCTGTGAAGGAAGTTACCCTTGAACATGCTCTTAGATAGACTCTATGGTCTTGGAATTTTGAGGTCTCTACATCTACCATTGAAAATTGCTGGCGGAAATCAATAATTACTATGGAGGATACGATTACTGTGCGTTTTCCAGTAGAAGACCTTACACCTCTCTTTCAAGAAGCTGCACAGTTAGCTAATGCTGAGGATGTAAGGAGCTTCCAGGAGTTTATTAACCCTGAAGACGAGGATGCAGAAGAGGAGAACGCTGAGGTGAATCTACAAGAAATAGTGGACTATTACACTAGGAAACCTGGAGTCGAACAAGCACCAGAAGAAGATGATGAACCGGAACCTGTTCTTACTATTTATGAAGCTCTAATAGCCGTACAACGTCTCTAGCGCTATCAAGAGTATTAAAATAATGTGAACGCTGAGGATCTGCTGTGTCTATAGAGGCTTGAGCGAGAACTAGGCCTTCAAGCGTTCAATTCGCGGAAACAATCGACCCTAGATAGCTGGCTGCAGAAATCTTAGGTGAATTCACCTTTGGGAAATGTATTAGTAATCAATTCGTTAGAGCGATAATTCCCTATAACGATAATTTTTGGCTGGCACAATTATATCGTTATAACGCGACTCTACTGTATTCCAAACCCATCTTTAGGGGATATGAAGAGGACCCGAGTTAGCAAACAGGCATTCTGAAGTTTTAGGCAGTCTTTGTGGATCGTATTATATTCATGAAGCCACCTTCTTCCAATTTGAAGACTCTTTTTGGATCTAAAATTGAGGTTTGTTGGTCAGTCGGCTACTAACGTTGCAGCAGGATCATCTGTGCTCCTTAGTTAGCTACATTTGGTGGAAATATGGGGTGAATTGAATAAAGGAGGATGAGGGAAGAAATTACGAGACGTAGTGTACATCTCTAGCGCCAGATAATCTTGCAAGGGATTATATCCAGCCAGGGTGAGAATAAGAACGGATTCTCTCTCAAAACTCCCCGAAAATGAAATAAAAGCTCCCCTGTTGTGTTGATACTGGCACTACGGCTGCGATTTAAGCAGTCATCATGGAAGTCAGAGAGAATTTGACACAACGGAGAGCCATCTTCTTTACACGCCTGCAAAGCCCTCAGAGTCGTACAACGATCAAGACTATCTTCTGGGGAAGGGGAACCTCTACTTCCATCCAAATAATTCTCGACGTCTTCCTTTTCTAGGATAGAATATACAGAAGGCTGAAGGAATAGACTTGCAAGCAGCACAAGGCGATGTTGGGAACGCAAGTGTATTGACGGCTCTTTTGACCGTGTCGGCTGCTGAGAGAAGCCAATCCATATTTGTGAACAATATAATAAGCAACTTTTGGGTTTGAGATAATGTAATCGAGATGCCACCGAGCGACCTTTGGATGTACACAAAAATTTGGAGAGAACTCGATAAATTGAAAACTAAGGAGGGCTATCCTACATAAATAACGAGCGAGATGAGCTCTGAGATTGAATTGTAAGCTATATAAGGATCGACAGGGGGATCAGCGACAACGCCGCTCGGTTACACGGGAAACCTCCAGACTGCGCCAGCCTCTCTGCCTATCTTGCTGTACTAGAGAAAAAGAGCTTTGTTTCTTTCAAACGAGTTCTCGACAACTCCCAATGAATCTTGCAAGTGAGTGCAAAGTTGAGGAGGTGTTCAGGTAGGATGAAATCTATGATTGCCAGTTTCATTTCGTTAGGCAGGTCAGAGAACATGGCCATGATTGAGAATAAGTACAGGGTGAGGGTTGGAAAGTCGAAAACATCACGTAAAGGGAAAACAGAATGGATTCAAAGAGGATCTTACTTTAGGAATTGGATTGCCTTTGCTCCGAATATATATACCTCAAGGATAAATTGTAACCGAGTGCTGGACTCTCAGGTAGCAGCATTCCTTGCTGTAACCGAGCAATGCTAGATTATTTTCATTCCACACTTGTTTTTCATTCCATTCTCGTCAGGAGATTACAATCCTCCCTTGTCAACATCAGGAGGTTAGGAATCCTCATTCCAACTCATCTCCCTTATTATTTAAGTAGGATAGCTATCCATAGTTTTCAATTTATGAGGTTTCTACATCTTTTCCCTGCGTCCGGTCAGATAAATCGGCGGACAGATCTGTGTAGACGCAGAAGGCATGGGATTCGTTCCCCTAGTGCTGGAGAATTACGTGAAGGAGCAAATGATATCACAAAGGGTTTCCAAGAGACACGTCGACTAATAGATCGGAGGTGGTGGTAGCATGGAGGTAGTTGGGAAGAGGTGAAGAGGTTGAAGCTGACAGTGAGAGAACTAGAACAAAACAGTTTAGTGTCTTTGGCCTCCCCACCAAACCCTTTCTGCCTGGATTGCATCCTTCAAACGGTCTCGTCAACACCAATCAGGAACAAACATCAAAACCCGTACGCCCGCCTCAAAGTCGGGCGCTCCGGCTTTCGTCGTGGTCGGACTTACCCTAATACCGACGCGAGCCAACGTCCTTTTAATGGTCTTTCAGCTACCTAGATTCAGACCACAGCTTGACGGCCCACCTATATATATATTTTCTTCCCCATAATCATAAATCAAACACCTACTGTAGTTCAAAACTCCTCCTTCCAACACAACAAAGTTTCCGCTTGCGAATAATGTCAGTTCCCTCCTGCTGCCTCAAAGGTTTTGAATGGGACGGTGCACCCGCAGGACGCATCGGAAAGCTTGCCAACAACGAAGCCTACATCTCCGGTGACAACTCTGATGTAGGCGTGATGATTGTCCACGATCTTCTGGGATGGACTTTTCCCAACGTGCGCTTGTTAGCAGACCACTACGCTCGCGAGGCCAACGTAACAGTCTACGTCCCGGACTTCTTTGGCGGCGAAGCCTTGCCTTTCGGCCCCATCCTGAATGGGAATTGGGGCGAAATTGACGTCCCGGGCTTTATGATGAAGAACTCGCGAGAAATACGGGAGCCTGAGATCTTCGATTGCGCCAGGGCTATGCGACGGAAATACAAGAAGGTCGGCGCTGTGGGCTTCTGCTATGGAGGTTGGGCAGTCTTCCGTTTGGGTGCGAAGGACCATCAACCACCGCTCGTAGATTGCATCACAGCAGGTCACCCTTCGCTCTTGATCAAAAAGGATATCGACGAAGTTGCGGTTCCGGTGCAGATCCTGGCTCCTGAGATTGATCCCGTGTACACGGCCGAGCTGAAAACGCATACCTTCGAGGCGGTTACGAAGCTTGGAGTGCCATTTGACTATCAACATTTCCCTGGGGTGGAGCATGCTTGTTTTGTTCGTGGTGACGACAAGAAGGCTGGAGAGCGTGAGGCCATGGCAAGAGGGAAGAATGCTACTGTTTGCTGGCTCAGGCAATTTCTGCATGATTCGTAACACGAATAGTTGAAGATCGAATTATTTAAAGTCCCTGCTGTGAGAAATCCACAGGCAGGGGGCTTAAGAAATTCAAAGCGCACGAATAGGAAAGTGTCAAGGTCAAATCCTACCTACTTAGGTGATACTATCACTGCCATATTCGCTCACCAAGCCACTTACCGTATTTGGTAGCCCCATTTTCGCCGTTTGAGCATCTACACATTTGCTCAGCCTACTGAATTTCAGCCTTCCAAACTCGAACATTAACCCGCTCTTATTTTTTACAGCCTATTGCCAGATCGTCAGTATCTCTTTCCTTGTGCTTTTGGCTTATACCTTGTTTCGCTATGAACAAATATTTCAGCCAGCTCGGAGAGCTACTAGGCCTCCGGATCGCTTCCACGCTAGCTACACCAGAGCAGAACATCGAAGGCGACACCAGAAGAATAGTATGTGTTTTCGTCCACCACACTCTTGTGATGGAATTTCTGACGGCGATACATCCTTGAAGACAATCACGATGTACTCATCTGTAATTTCCGAATTGCGGGGAAAGATCTTTTCGACTGAATTTGTTACGAAGGCATCAGAACAGACATAATGAGATTAAGGAGCATCAGAGAGATATTTCCTGGAATGGGCTTGTTCTGAAATCCAGACATCTCTCAATAGGGTGGCATTCGTTCCATCAGGAGATCCTCCGTGATTCCCACATACCAACGTCCTCTGACTTATCTCCGGTAGTATCAGAACGGTCAAGCGCCATATCCAGCTCAGATGGTATTTTCTTTTGGGAAAGGTAAATGCCCTTCCAAAAATCCGGCTCTTTCTTCGACTTAATATTTTGAACAGCCCACTAGGTCAGAGCGTCCATCTGTCCCTTGTCAAACTCCCATTTAAACAACCCCAAATTACGATTGTGAGGTCAATGGCCACGCACTATGAGAACGGACAACGCATTGGTCCTGGTTTCAACTTCTCGGTCGTCCATCATGGGACAAATCCACTCGCGAAGCCGTTTATCAACTCGTCCAGCGTGCAGTCTGAAGCTCCTGAAGGAAACGTAATTCAAAACACCCCACTAAGCGAGCCATCTCCATCCAGCGGCAGCAACTATTCAGTCAATGACTATAGCGACGATGATGATGATCCACGCAATTTTGTTCATTCTGTGCTTTCTAGAGCTTACTGTTTCTCTAATCGACAAAATCATGCGCAAGATAAGAGGTCAATCTCGGTTATATGGCATACGTTCAACAAACAGGACAAACCTCAGGAGATTGTAGCGATACAAATGTCAACTCACATCACACAACCAGATCATCACAGCAATCCAATGGTAATCGGTGATTACGGAGTGATGAAGATGACCCGGCAGCTAGGAAGGAAGATGGCTCGAAGAAACGTCACAGAAAGCTCACAGTCACAGAGGAATCTGAAAATAGCTTAAAGTACGCATGCCCTTTCTACAAGCATGATCCGGGACGATATAGGAATCGGAGAACCTATCCCAGACCTTGCTAGCCAATTGTTCATCGAATGAAGTAAGCCCAGGTGATACTTTGATTTATTCATGCTGACACCTCTGAGGGAGCATTTGTAACGCTCTCACGACCAACCCATCTTCTACCCTCAATGCTACGCAGTATTCGATACTGATAACGATTTTGCAACGCACCTCCGCTCCAACCCTTATCAAGTGCGTGTATCACCAAGTAATTGAAGGCATCGATCTGGAGACCTTAAACAACCTAAGAAAGCGCTCCCCTTTAGGTCGACTTGAAGAAGACAAGTGGAAGGATACCTGCCGAATCCTCTTTCCAGATGTCTTCGAAGAAATATCCCATCGCCTTGTAAATATCTTACTAATAGATGTCCTGTTCAAACCTAACACGTAATAGACTATGATAATGATTCGCCTGCCGAAGAGTATCATCGTTTCCACCACGAACTACCCACCGTATCCGACAAGAGCTTTTCACGACCGCAGAACAGAAGAACGGTCAGGTCGAGGCAAATGTACTCAGACAGTAGCAAGCATTATTCGGCGATGCGAAAATGAGCTACTGGGCTTCAAGGCCAGCTCCACGCACGTCTCTCATGTCCACCAATCAAGGTGGACAATCGAATTCTTCTTACAACCTTAGATAGAAATGTCAACATCAACAGGTCCAGTAACACGCAACATGGTTACAAACTGTATTTCTGAGCAACAAGCACCAAAGAGTACTGCACAACCTACAGTAACATCTGCTACGCAGTTTCCATCCGACTACGTGCCTGGAGTGTCGGAAGATTCTCTTCTACAAACATCTACTTTAACCAGCGAATGGATCGATTAAACCTCTGTTTTCCCAACCGACCCGGTACGGAGAGCGGCTCGTCTTCCGACACTATCTCCGACTGTGTGGACGTGACACAGGCCATGGTGGGTATAATAATGCGGTGATGGATGAGCCGCATGCTCGAAAGCCATTTGAGATAGTTACGTGGAATTCAAACTCCGTCCCAGTTACGCCGTCACGACGGACTCCGACCGGGTTCTCAGCCACTTGTAATCGCATCGCAATTGCAGCCAGCATACCACCCCTAAAATTCTCCGCCCGCCTACCTAGGAGAGGCAAGCAAGTAAACGAAGTATAAAAGCCTGCATAATCTGGGTTTGGCAAACGCTATACGTTTTTTGAGGTGTGAGGTTGTCAACTGCGGTCCAGTGTAAACTTAACTTATCACGGATGATGCCACGGGCATAACAGACCGCACAGTGTATAGGCACTGTATAAGAGTGAGCTGATGGGTTCTTAGCTGTAAATGAAGGATATAGATGTGAATGAGTGATAACTATGTCAATACTGAACGTAGAACTGGACCATCTTTTCACAAGCTCATACGCAGCCACGTGATCCGTTTGCTGTTTCGGATACTTGCATGGCCAGACGCGCCTCTATCTATATAACGCTGTATCTTGTATAAATCAATCCATCACACTCCCATTTCGTCTTTACAGCTCAAACCTTCCCAACATCAAGTAAGTTTTCCCATCTCAATTCTCATCCTCCCTATCGTTGACAACGAAAAGAGCCAACCATGCCAAATACCCACATCCCCTTTCCAAAATGCTTCATCCAACAACACGAACCCGACGAACCCAACGTCCCAACCCACTTCCGAATCGACGAAGTCTCAGGCATCCAAACAGCCACCACGATCTTAGGCTACGCCGCCATGCGCAAGCTCCGAGGCCAATCCTTCCCACACCGCAAGAACTTCATCCCCTTAGTCAAAGCCCTACGCTTCGAGCCTCCTTCTCCAATCTCCACCCCAGAACAACTTTTCACGCACACAGCCTCGGACCACGCCATCCTTCACTGTCACCCCCAAGCCCACCGCTTCGTGCGTAGCTCCGACCCAACACAGTTCCTGGTTTACACCTCCGGCTCCTGTCTCGACAATGACACCGAGAACGCTAGAGCAGGTTGTGCCTTCATCTTCAAACCGCCTCCCTACACGCCCCAAGAAGCATCCTGTTCTTTCCGTCTAGAACTGCTCGGTCCAACATCCGAACCGCACCCCCAAACTAGGGACCGCGCCGGACTGCGCGCCGTCATCGCCGCACTGCAATTCCGGATGTGGATTGGCGAGGGCTGGAAGTCTCTCGTCATCGCTACCGACTCTGACTACGTGGTCAAGGGCATCACGGACCATGTTGAGATATGGCAGAGGAGGGGATGGAAGACAGCGAAGGGGAAACTGGTCGTGAATACGGACTTGTGGGTTGCTTTGTTGGAGGAGGTGAATCGGTGGGCGGGGATGGATATGGATGTGCTGTTTTGGCGGATTCCAAAAAAGTGGAATAGAGCGGCGGATCAGGTGGCCAGTAGGATTGCGGAGGGGAAGGCTGAGGAGGTGTTTGTGAAGCAGGAGGGGGTTTTGGTGTAGCGGGTTGGGGTTCGGGGATGGAATATATCGAGGGGAATGGTTTTGTTGGAGAGGTTCTTGAGATGAGAGTAGGTGAGTGAGATGGAATTATATGAAAGGGATTAAATGGGAGATGGAAAGCTTCTTGTTGCCAATACAGCTCTGAGGAGTTGGGATAATGGAATTGTTGAAGCCTTCTGCCTCCATTTTCATTCATACCACATGCTTCCTGTGTTCTCCTTGCTTTCTTCATCTGAATACCCTTCTAGAATCTGTCTCTGCACTCTGTTGAATTCGAGTCACACACCTAACCAGTATCGTCTCCAAACAAATCAGACATTTTACACTACTATCGACACACCCTTTCCACCACAGATTCCAGCATAGCAGAAAGCAGCCTGTGAGCCGCTGCAACTCTTCTCCCAATTAAGAAAAAAAGCAACAAATGTCGCCTCGAGAAGCATAAACCAACATAGTAACGGTCTAATATACACAATAAACCCGCTTTTGAAACCCAAAGAACAAATTTCCAGTAAGAGATAGAATAAGAAAGCCTGACAAGGCCGAAGTGAAGTGATATGGACAGAAAGGCCAAGAAGCCCTTACAGCAACACTCTCTTCTCACACCAAAATCATGTCACGCCTTCATATCATCTAATAAGGCGCCTTCCCCACTCCATGCGCACCATCTTTATGATCCCCCTCAACCCCAATACTGTCCAAAAACCCCGTAAAATCCGGTTTCTTAGTCCTGGGCCTCCTATCCGTACTGCCATCAAACGCCCGTCCCCTACTTCCACTCCCCTCATTCACACTTCTCGCACCGACCGCGCCACGCTTTAAGCTCCTGCTCTTCCGCATCCCAGTACTACCGTTCCCATTACCCGAGCTAGATGGCGCGGTCTTGGGGCGATCTTTAGGGGAAGGGGAAACTGAGTTTTCGCGAAGAGAAGCCGGGATAGGCGGGACGGGAGGTACATTCCCACTTGCAAACGCTACGTCTCGTTCCCTTGCTGCGTGGGTAGGTGAATGAGGAGAGTGTGGGGTAGGTGGTGAACTATTCGGTGGATGACTCGTCAATGGCCGAGGTGTTAACGTGGCCGCTGGCGTCGCGGGCGAGTCTGGCGGTTGGTTGGGATTATGAGAGCCGAGTGGATTCGGATGACCGTGCTCTGCGGTGACAAAGCTAGCGTCGGACAAGCTGTGCACGCTGACCATGCTCTCGCTTGCCGACGAGTCTGCCTCACGGTCTGAGTCGCGGTGATAATGGCTTGCAGGGCGAATGGAGTATGAAGTTCGTGGTGCGGAGCCGGATAGTACGCGTTTAAGGTCTTCAACTCGGACAGCAGAGCGGACGGATGGTGTGCTGCCGGGTGTTCCGGAGGGAGAGTGGTTGCGATGGGGAGAGTGCAGACGCCCGACTAACCCGTACGCCGTGGATGGCGGACGACTGTGTGCGCGCCTGGGAGTTGGTAGTGGAGAATTGTTGATACTATCGAGGCCCCCGTTCGGGATGGTAATTCCAAGGAAGTTATTCTTTTGGTGGGCAGACACGCGGTGCCCTGATGTCCCAGTACGTGAGCCAGTCATTGAGGCGGCGGAGGAGTCTTTTGTGTTGGAGGCTATGCAAAGGTCTTTGGTCCAGTCGGAGAGCAGCTCTTCTCTGATTTCAGAAGGAAGTTGGGGTGGCGGTTTAAGAGTGGCAGGAGCGATGATGGGCATAGACATTGAACGTCCCGGCGAACCAGGTGGGCTGGAAGGGGGAGAATAGAGGGATGAAGAATAGCCAGCAGCAATCTTGTCGACAAGAGCTCCGCGATTATCGAACGGTTTCAGCGCTTCGGTTTGAACGATCTCTGTGGAATTTCTGGCTTCGCCAGAGAGCGGTAGCTCAATACGCTCTAATGGCATAGGTGGAACACGGATGCTCTTCACCCATAATCCTTTATCATTCCGCTTCGAGATCTCAGCATGAAGAGCCCTTCCCACAGACGAGGTCTCGAATTCTAGAGCCATACTGAGGGCCCATAGGTAACCGTGAACTAGACTGCCAATCCGAATCTTTGAGCCAGGGCCGTCGATAGATTGGATATCTTCCTGCAGCCGCAAAATCATCGGAAGCCCGCTTCTGGCAGCGTTCACGCCGAGTTTGTTGACGAGAGTTGTGAGAAGCAGGTGCAAAAGGAGGAGGTCTGGCTCAGAATCGACGTATTGGTGGGCGTTGTCATAGATGGAGAGGTGGAGTAGCGCAAGGAAGGTGTTCTTCACGCGTTTTGGAGACCTTTCCCTATTAGATGCGTTCGAAACGGCCCTCCTTGCAAGTCCCCCCTTGTTGTTCTCCTTGTCTTTCTTCCGATAATCTTCGACGACTATAAGATCCTCTTTTCCCTTTTCTAAATTAAGCCACGTGATCAGAGCATCGGTATACGCTTTCCGGACTTTCCCACTAGGGTCACGAAGAAGCCACTGCGTACCTTCCCATACTCTGACGCCAACCGAACCACGAGATACTGGAGCAGAAGAACCGTCAGGCCGTCGTGTATTTGCGGTAATTAATATGCCTTTCACGGCTTCAAGAGCGGTCAATCGCGCTGTCTCGAAGGAGAAGAATTTGTCGACATGCGGAGCCTTCTCCTGTAGACTCGCTGAACTGGCCACAGCGTCCACGGCCCCAGCTGGGTCCTCGATCGCCGCCGCAGTGTTTGACACTCCAGATGTTGGTGAAGGTTTGAGTCGCGCCAGAATAGCCGCAACCATGTCAGATATCTGGTCTGTATAGTAAACATGCGTCGCCAAGCTCGCCATGCACTTCTGCAATGTAACTAGAAGTTCTAACCGGAAACGCGACGGCTCCTTTACCAGTTCCACCACCACGCCTCCAGCGATACTTTCAGATGATTTGGGATCTTTCAGGTCCTTCTCAGAAGCTACAGTGGTAGTTTGCTGATGATGCGGCATAACAGTAGTTCCAGACCCGACCAGTTGGAGTAGTAATAACGTGTGTGACATGAGCCCAATCAACACATCCATGACGCTGAGTCCGATGAAATTAATAGTTGAGCTGAGGAGATAATCGATCACCGTGGCAAGTACCAGTTGCCTTCCCAGGTCCTGTTCAACAATTGGACTTCGAACGAGGCTTTCCACTGCGCCCACGAGGATTGCATATCGGTCTTGCACGGGCGCCCATCCGCATATCATCGCCAGGAGTGTTGTCGGCCAGCTGTCATTACCGTTTCCGTGGGTGGAGAAATGTCCCTGGGGCTTGACATGGCTACCTATGAACTGTAGGACTGCGGATGTTGCAAGCCGAAGTTGGCCTCGATTGACTCCTAGGAATATATTTCGCAACGCCTGGAGTGCAACAACGCCAACCTCTTCCTCAGCTAGCTTGTCCGCATCTTCTGTCGTTCCCGATGCCGCAATCGGGTCGCCCTCTTCGTTGTCTGTCCGTACAGTAGAAATACTTTGTCGCCGCCGAAGTGCCTGCTCTTTCTCGTGCTCGTCCCTCTCCTGTTCGCGACTCTCAAGCCGTTTTAGGTAGTCGCCACTCTCCGAATAGACGTTTAAAAGTATCACGGGTATTATTACAGCCAATTGTCGCCCAGTCTCCGATTCGAGCGATTCCGACGAGGCGACTCCTTTCAATGCTCGCAGTCCAGCTTTCCGAAATCTTATCGCAACAGGCCAGCTGATGGGTGTTTTGCTATAATTGACAACTTCCTTCGATGCAAACTGAGCATATAATTGTACGACCTCTCCATATTGCTTGATATAGTCCTGGTCGGCGGCAAGATTGGCGGGGTCTTGATGTGCGCATAGAGTTTCGAAGGTCGGAACAGATTCCTCAACCATGGTCACATCGTTCGACTTGAGAATGGTGCGGAGGATGCGCAGCATTGCGCCGGCGTAGAGGGGAAGGTCCCGCGGACATTTTTCTATGAGGGCCTTGAGGATCTCAAGTGTGACTTGGACGTTCCTATATTGAAGCAGATTCTAGATCAGCCAAGCCCAACAACGCGCATAGCTTTCAGGTTCTGAAAAGAATGGGCATACCCTATCCGGCCCTTCCAGACGTCGGCTATCGTGCGCTTGTCTAGAAAATCCCCAACCTTCTGCAGCTTACTTCGCCGCGTGCTGGCATAGTAGAGCAGGTAGCTCAGCTCGCTCGAGTTCGCCTTAACCTCGACATTGTTCTTCTGGAACTTCGGATAGCACTTTAGGACCAGAACTTGGTGTTTTGGACGACAAGCCTGGCGTGCAGCGTTCATCGAATACGCGGATGTTCGCTCAAGGCGGATAGCGGGATGTTGACTATGAATAGAAGGTTGCGCGGCGATGTGTGCTGAATGAGGTTGTCTGGTGCGTCGAGGGCTGACGGCGGCTCCGGGCTAGGATACTGGAAGGGCATGCGGTCTAAACGGCCCTGCAACCTGGTAATGTGGATGGTGAACGTAGTGTTTTGAAGATGTAGGGATGGCGGCCGTGTGGTCACTCATCTTCAGCCCTGCCAGCCCGCTAAGCGAATGACAGAACATCTCCGAACACCATGCCAATCATCACGAACGCGCAGCAGATGAACATGCGGACACAAGACTGAACACTCTTCCAGGGTTTTATATAGCACGACAGCCTAGTCGGCCAATATAAATACAACACATGTATCCTACAACATTCCGCTCTGTAGAGAACCATTTTGGAAACCCCAATATAATACACAGCCTTTTGGTGGCCAGCTCGATTCCGTTCTTCTCGTGCACAGCAACACCGACGTATCTTTCGTTGAATGGTATTCATTCCTGCAGTTCCGAGCAGACTAAACGCGAAAAGTTACAGCCTTTGAACCCGTTTCCTACCAAACGCGTCAACGCCTGAAAATGACGATCCACATTTCGCACCCTGCGAAGGCCTGAACCGGAACTCTTCTCGTATGCTGCATTGTTCTATTCTCGCGAGAGCGGCCTCTCTTCGATCTGCTTGCGTCATCATGCCTTTAGGTATTCTTGTATGCATTGAATACCTATCATGATCTGCCCTATTCAACTGCTCCCGCATGTACATTGGCAGTTGACGCTGCCTTCTTCCCTGAATTGAACGATTCACGTTCTTGATAATAGCTTCGATCTTCGCCGTTTTCGACAGAGGCCGCCCCCCCGGGATCTCTCCTCGTCGGTGCGAATCGACATGACCCATTGTATCCCATGCACTGCCAGAATGGCCGTCGCTGTCTGTGCGCTCGCCAAGAGCAAATGCGGCCAATCAGAAGGCAAGGATTCTGTATTAGTAAGTTGGCAAGGAAAATCAAAACATCAGCAATATGCATGTAAACAGTCAACCAAGCTTCAATTGCTGTTAACACCCACGAGAGATATGCCATCCAGGGACTCTAAAAGGCAGGGGAATGATGAGGATTATGTGGTAGGAACAGAATATCCTAAGCTGACAAAGGATACACTAATCCCAGAGCTACCAAATGACCGATCCCCACCTGAGTTTGACCCCCTACCAATCGACAACGATTGCCCTCATGGAAAGCCAAATCTTCCAGAAGGAACAAACGATGAGGATGCATTTGAGCTCTTTAGGCTCTTCTTTACAGATGAATTAATAGATTTACTTGTCTATTATACTAATGGAAATGCAGCTAAGGTTAAATCAATCCCACATTAAAAAGATGCTCGAATACATGCATGGAAAGATGTATCTAGGCTAGAAATGTATGCATACTTTGGAGTACTTATTTATATAGGTCTACATAAAGAACCAGCTATTAAAGACTATTGGAAAAAAGGAGATAAATATGCACCTTAACACCTAATTAATCAGTGGATATCTAGGAATCGGTTTCAAGCCATTAACCAATACCTCTACTGCGAGGACTCTAGCCAATCACCAATATTTACCTGCCTATTTAAGAGGATTTGGCAAGTTTTTAAGCACTTCCGAAAGGCTAGCCGAAAATACTACACCCCTAGAACACATTTGGCAGTAGATAAGTTATAAAGAGATTTACTGGCTAGGCTAAAGAAATAGTTAATATTCCTTCTAAGCCAACACCAGAAGGCTTTAAAATATAGATTTTAGTAAACGAGGGCTATGTACTTGATTAGCTATTTCATGCTAAAGGACCTAATGGACCGTATAAGCTAGATTCTTACTGGACTAAGAAAGAAGGATTTACTTCTACAGAGGCAGTAGTTTTAGATCTTTTATTAAGAAGACAGGAAGAAGAATCTTCTTTAGGTAGTAATCACTATATCGTTTGGATTAACAACCTCTTTACCTCAATTAAGCTACTAGAACGCCTACGGAAGGAAGGGATAGGAGGTGCAGGGACTATCCGTACAACTCGTACAAAGCGTAAGCAGGATCTAGACAAGAAAAAGGGTAGTAGAAAAACGTAGAAGAGGGTCTAAAAACGCTATCTAAAATGGCCAGATTCTTAGCCAGGACCTTAGCCAGGAGACCCAGGAAAATAGCCAGGATTTCAGCCAAAATTCGAGTCAAAATCTTACTCAAAACAAGCCCTTTGTGAAGCATGGGGAAAAGAGGAAAAATACTACTAAAAACATCCAATTTCTTGGCCAAAGTCTTAAGAAGAGGACCAAGACATTAGCTAAGTAAAAAGGAGATAGAAAACGAAGGTTACAAGCCCATAGGAACGCTTGAAAACGTCACCCAAAATAGCTAAAATCATAGCCAAAATCTCAGCCCAAAATCTCAGCCAAAATCTCAGCCAAAATCTCAGGCGCACGAGCAGGAAATCAACTCTCTCTTAGAAGGCTAAACAGGCTCTGGAGAACGTCGAAATCTTATGGGAAAATCGCCAGATTTCCAGCCAAAATGCCCAGTTTCCCAGCCAAGTTCTCAGCTATAGCCTTAACCAGGATTTGAGCCAAAAGACACCTCCTCCTCTACTCCCATATTCGACACCTAAGGAGGTGGATGAGAAGGAGGTGATGATGAGGAGGTGGATGAGAGGAGAGGTGGATGAGAAGGAGGTGGATGAGAAGGAGGTGGATGAGAAGGAGGTGGATGAGAAGGAGGTGGATAAGGAGGATTGGGAGGATGAAGATTGGGAGGATGTAGCCAACGAATCAAGAGAGCGCTTCTCTCAAAAGCTGATGAATGTCAAATTATACCACACCAACGACCTACAGTGGGGGGAGCTGTATTACGATGTGTCAGATAACAAAACGGTTCTTCAGTTCGCCTGGAAAGACGCCCAGGTCGTCTTATTTGCTAGTACTGTCGCTCGGCCTGAGGAAACAGTTGAGAGAGAGAGGAAGAGACCTACCAAAACCTCTACCAACGCTAAGTGTACAAGACTAGTTTTTGGAGACTTAGCAGTAAAAGTTCTTTCTATTCCGGTATTTATTGATTTATATAATCACTTCATGAACGGCGTCGATCGTTTTGATTAAAGTACCTCTTATTATTCGACTCTTTCGGGCCAAAAGGAAGACCTGGAAGCCTCTTTAGTTCTTTCTTTTTGATCTGGTTCTCTCCAATTGCTATAGGCTTTCAAGCTTCTTTAGTAAGCCTAATACAAAAAAGAGGGGGTCATAAGAAGTTCCTTTTAAAGCCTGGTTAATGGCCTATTTAATGCTTCTGCAAGGCCAGCTAACAGGAGCTTCCGTACACCCTCTATGAGAGGTAATCACATCAAAATGGAAGAACACGGACCTAAGCCAACTAAGATCAGTAATAAAGTTAGGACCTGCTCAGCGTGCGCTGCTATTGGCCGAAAGAGAGAGCCTCTTAGTAAGCTAGATCCTAATATACGTCGGCGTACGCCAGAGACGAAGTTTGGGTGTGAGTTATGTCAAATACCACTCTGTAAATTAGGAGAATGCTGGAATGAGCACTTAAAACAGGTTGAATTAGCAAGATTTATAGGCTAGAGCACTGTAGAATTAAATTTGAAATGTGTAGGCTCTTAATTTAAGTATGGTGTTGATAAATACACTTGTAGAGTTGACTATCAGCTATCTAAAATCTTGAGTTTTGATTTTCCGTGGTCACTTACTAATACAGGATCCTTGCCTTCTAATTGGCCGCATTTGCTCTTGGCGAGCGCACAGACAGCGACGGCCATTCTGGCAGTGCATGGGATATGTCTGCCGTCCGAATAAAGGTCGATCAAAAGGTAAGACCACTCTGGCATAGCTTTCATAATAGAGTCCGGCCATAAATGCGGAAAATGGTTGTGCATCCAAGGCCACGCTTCGTCCTCGGCCGGTTTTTGCCCTTTCTTAAACATCTTGCCGTGTAGTCGTATCAGAAATTCGACTGGATGACCCGCTGCAAGAATTGATATGCCTTGTCCAGCTGCAATAGAAAGCGTGGCAAAGGAGTGCAAAGCATTACATGTATTTCCTTTAGCGCGCTGCGAGCTGCTTGATCATCGGACTGTTAACATTGACCTTCCTTACGGCGATGCTAACCCGTTTCTGTCCCAGCTTGACAACGGCACAATTTCTATATACGTTTTAGACGTTATATTTTTAAGAGGTGCCAGTTTTGCCCAATGCTCCTGCTGATTCCCTCGATGGGACAGAGCGCATAACTCGGCTTTACATGGTCTTCTAGAGCCGCTTTGAATGACAGTTGAGGTACCAGTTCCCTGCCGCCTGCTTTAGTCCATAGCGATATATCATGCTCTGATTCCTCTGGCTTATGAACATTGTAGCGGCTGAAGGCCAGGATCTTGTGCTGGCTGAGAACGGGCTTGGACATAGCCGCCTTGTAAAGCTTGAAAGTGCGACATTGTGGACGCGTGAGGACGTTCAACGGTGGGAAGCGGAGTAAAGGTGCTTTGAAATGTTGAAGTGGTGCAGGCGCGGATGCAAACGAGTGCATTCGCATGGGGTTTGACATTTCAGAAATGCATGCACCAGGTTGCACCTGACGATATAATTTTTTGCCGCGTTATTACCAATCATGCTAAGGTATTAGTAGGTATAAAATCACTACCATCACCACTCGCGCCCAAATTCAAGCTCATCCTTCAGTGATAAGATTAAATATTCCATCTCAGATACCTATCGTTTACAGTGAGTCTGCCGTGACAGCGCTCGACCCCCTTACATTTCAGTTATCCCTTGCCGTAGCAATATCTTTGTCAAGGCTTCCAAGGACTCCGCTTCTCACGCGGATATCATCTGCTCGGCGCGTTTCGTTATCAACTCGATTTGGATTGCCGCCGTTGAAGTAGATCTGTCATGGTGCATTATAGACTGGAGTACCCCATGGTGAACCCCTCGCTTGCTTGCTTGTCTCCACATCTCCTGTTATCTTTGTTTCTATCATTATTGGATCGAGTCTTCCTAAGCTTCAAAAGCGAGACACTCCCTGCCCCTTGAGGTTCTGTCTTCACCCATTCACCTTTCTCTTATTCGGTTACATGCTGTTACGTGGTATGTAAATAATGTAATTGCCGACATGACGAAGATAAGTGGCTGCAAAGTCGCCGTTGGCACGATCGTTGCTGTTGGCAGCTTTATCTATGGGTTTGGTATTTTATCACTTCATATATAGCACACTTCCAGTTTTGGCAGGATATACAGGAGCTCATCATAGACTACACTCCGCAACCTACCCTATACCCAGTCGAATCTCATGTTATTCTATCTACTTCTACAGAGCTGCCTGTAGTCATAATAACAGACACTAGGGAACATGAGCAAGGGTATTAGATGCAACGTAGCCTTATATCCTATTAGAGGTGGAATCGAGTGGTAGAACATTCGAGCTTACATACTCTCAGGGTTCGCATCATTCGCAACGAGTATCGGCCAGCCTGGCTTCTTCCGATACTTAAATCTCTCAAACCGGGGCTGGGGTGCATATACCAACTACATCATCAGAGTAGTCAATACCTTCTTCTTCTTCTTCGGAGCAAGCGTAGGAGCACTCGGAGGTAGCCCAATAGCTGACAAGAATGGATAAAAATGGACTTTGTTCTCAGCTGCACTCGTGGCTGTCATTGGTGGCGCACTCGCCGCTGGGAACTTTCACATCGCCATGCTAAATCATAGTCCGCATTATTCGAGGTAGTAGCCTTAGAGCTCTCGCCACATTAGTACCAATCTACCTCTCAGATGCATCGACAAATTCGAAGCGAGGAATGCTTACTGGGTTGAATGGTTTCCTCCTCCTTTCAGGATACAGTGCTTCAGCGTGGGTTGGCTTCGGCTGCTTCTCGGATAAGCTCACATTTGGTTGGAGAGGCCCGCTGGCGTTCACCTATATCTCTTCACTCATTCTTCTGATTGGGTACGTGTGGATTCCGGAATCACCACGATGGCCTCTTGCCAGAGGTCATGTCGAGGAAGCTTCGGCAATTTGAGCAGGCTTCAGAGATCCGAACGATCTTGATGGCATAGCTGCGCACGAAGAGTCCTATCAAATGAGGAAACAGATTGAGTTTGAATCTGCGAATCCGAGCGGGTACACTGCCATTTTCAAGACTCCGGCGTATCGGAAAAGGGCATTCTAGTCGTGCTCCACCCAGAACGCGGCGATCGCGACCGGAGGCGTCGTGATCAACTACTATTCAGCTATCATCTACGAAAATCCGGGCTTGAGGACGTACATGCCTCTTCTCATATATTGCATCTACGCGTTGATTGGCGCTTTGGGCAATCTATTTTCGCTCTTGACCGTCGATAGACTTACCGAAGATTCGTATGTTCTTACAACTACTCATACTTACAACGTTTTATTAGCACACATGCCCTTCATAGGCTCTCCTAACCGGCTTCACCAGCTGCCTTATCACCGTTACCATCGAAGCCACATAGTTAGTCGCTATGTCACCGGCCCGAACCCCAACATCGGTGGCTAGAATGTTGCCATCGTGGCGATCATTGTTGTATGTAACCAACTACGGAGGCACAGAAAGGTGGCACACAAAAATCACCACACAGGGCTTTACCTTTTGCCTTACCCTGTACGAACTTATTGTAGTCAAAATCCCTCTACCACTGTACAATTTTTTTTAACCTCTATATACGATGCTGTTGGCATCATGCCACTTACAGGATTAGTAGGAGATTGATGTCTGCGGTGTACTCCTGTGGGTGCCACTTATTCGACGCGCTGGGTATCAACATATCCTATTTTTACCGCAACTGACAGCATCTTTAGTTTCATATTCTTCTACGGCCTGTTCATCGACGCCGCATCTTTTATCTACAGCTCCGAGATCTATCCGACCAATATCCGTTCTCCAGGCGTGGCCATGGCCACATTCACTTACGTCGCTGTATGCATCACGTTTGTCACTCCAGGCGCCACAGCGATTGCCAACATTGGTTACAAATATTTCGCGAGTAGGTAGTTCCCACTTCCTTGTAGCACATTCCCAGCTCCGGACTCCAGCATGCACCCCACCTACATATCTAGGTGAGATTAAAATCCCTCTATCTAGTCACCTAGATCTCAGCTCCATAAGTCTTTTCTGTTGTCACAATTACAGGCAGCATAGAGCCTGACTTAAGGTGTTGGAGGTGATGTAGTTTGCAATGTGCCACCCCCTCCCCGCGGAGCTGGGATGAGCCGGTATTCACCGTTTTTCTTTTTTCAAACAGCGCGCGATCCTTTCCCTGACGTTTGCATTGTAGTCTTTGCCTGTTTGGCCGTCATTTCAGTTATTGTTATCTACTTCATGTATCCGGAGACCAAGGGCAAATCATTGGGGGAGCTTGCGGAGCTTTTCGGCAATCCTGTTGTCGTGCATCTCACTGATGCCGCGGAGGAGTAGGAGGCGGAGATGGATTTGAAGATTAGGAATGAGTTGTTTGCGGAGCATCAGGAGCATATAAAGGCGTAGACTTGCCAAGGATTGCACCATGTGGATTTGTATGTAGTCGGTGAGGATATGAGCGGATAATTCTTCGGGGTGATCTCACGCATCCGACACTTGCCCGGCGCTGTTGGAGCTTAGACTTACCCGGCACGGCCAGTCCCCTCTGAAGGGAATCTACAATTTTATAAACAAGTACCTTGGGTTCACTGACTCTGCTCCTCATCCAGCGTCCTGACTCCAACCTCGCTAGCATTCCAGAAGTTGGTTCTTCTACGCAACATGCTAGCTCCATCATGTCTTCTTCTTATCTCTTAATTTTAATACCCATCGTTACAATTGATACATGATCGCTAAACCAAAATACCGTCACTCTTCATTTAATGTGAGGCTTGCTCCACAAGTCCGCATACACTGGATATATGTCTGCTCCAACCTGCCTCCTAGAGTTTACATCTCTCTTCCCATACCCTGATTTAAATTGAAATAGTTTTCCTTCTTCAATACGGTCTGGCTATAATGCTCATGTTGGAATTGGCGGTCTTATTTCCGATCTCCCATTATACATGTCTTTCCTTCTGTATCTTTTCGCTGCCACCAAACCACTTAGGTGGTGGGTCACGTTCTTTTTCTTCCAAAATCCATCCATTACGCGCAATAGACCTGAACAGAATATAGGAATTCTAAGATGATGGCGGTCCTCGCGCTCCAAAAAAAAAACCGCAAGTTTGATGAATGCAGTCTTCCGTTCAGCTTCTTTCAGTTTTGCCAAAATTAAAGATGGCATGTCGAAAAGATCTTTCTTACCCTTTAAAGAATGCATAGATTTCCTTGTATGGATTCGAGTCGAATCATCTTTGAATTGGCTCTATGGTGTTCCCCTCCCTGTCCAAAACTGAAGAGGATCGGGAAAATGAGTCCTTCGTCCATTTCCTTTGACTTGCGCCAAAACGTCGTGTTAGTGGTTGTGGGCTTTTGCTTGTCTTTCGAAGGCCACGTGGTTTTACCACCATGGAATCGCGCCAAAAACTCAATGGCGCTTATTGGACACGTCCCTCCGTGCTTTCGGCGGAAAGAATACGGTTAGATGATGATGACACTTGGTCGAAAAAATACAGTTTCCAAACTGTGGTACTCTTTGCGCAATCTATCATTAGAAGAAGTTATATATCGAAAGATTGCGCCATTCCAAAGTGTCTGTCCATTGCCTAATTGCCCGATGATCGCGTGTCGCAGATAAAACTCTTCTCATGGATAACTTGAGGGTCGGGAAATCGATCATAGAGGTTGCTTTACTAGTCATATGCGAGTGAGCCAAAGTGAGGGCTAGTATGTCACATGTGCGAAAATATTTTGGTGCCTACAGTGTTGAATACGGTGCTGTTGGGGATGTGCTTGGCTTGCTGAAGACCTCCAGGCCTAACAACCAGTCTAACATGTTGTCTTAGATATCTTTCTAAGCTTGCGTACCAGAAAAAGCAAATCCTGAACATCACAAAATATGTCGGGGAAAAAAGGTTAAAAAATTTGTTAGCTCGTCGACATGAGCCTACACACTAAAAGTCGAATCCCGAAAATGGTATGCGAGATTCGCACGATGAGGTGACTGACGAGACGTTCTCATCACAACCAGAGTTACACCATGTGGGGGAAAGGAGGGTGAGGCTTTAGCCAATAAGTTCTCAAAATCTCATTCATGACTGATGAGTTTGGGATTAATACAGAAAAAGGACCCCCTATGTCTGGGAGCAGTTCGCGGTTGACTGATGCTGCCATACGGAACCCGGTGGGAAGGATGGTATGGGATGTTTGATGCTACTGAATGCATGTGGGTTCTGGGGCATTGTATTGGATAATTGCCGAGCAAGATGTTGAGGGAGGCATTGGGGATGGAGTTTAGTGATAAGTGGGTGGTTCCGGTATCAAAATCAATGAACGCGTGATTGCAGAATCAGGGAAGAGAGATCTAGGATATTGAAGGGAATTCATTGCACGAAAATAGCGAAAGACCGCAGACGTATTTCAAAATTATAGAGCAGTTAACATAAAGTTGAAAGAATGATAACGTATGCTCATAAGTAGTCTTGGGAGTAGGGGAACTTGATGCGGAGGCCCGAAGAGCCATCCGCACCCCGACGTCTGCCTCCCTTGGCCTAGAAAACCCATATACAACCTCAAGCCTTAGTGATAAGTGGTCGTGCTGAAGATAAATCCCATTCCCGATAACCCAATAGCAATATAACTTAAAGCAGACTCCTCTTAGTCCAGGTACCTAGACACCTAAGCCAGATTTGCGGCATTCGAATAAGAATTGTCGAGTAAATAACGCTCATTTACTATATTCCGGATTTCCGTCCTCATCGTACCTCACATATTTGATCTTACCGAGTTAGTGAGCATAATCCTCGGAGTAGAACGTACATACCTTGTCCATGCCATGTGAGGCTCTGAGGTTGCAAGTTTCGTATCCACAATATCCCTGATCACGTTCAATGCTGCATTGATGACCCAGATAGCAGTCAAAATTCTCGCAGTAACGGTTCTTGCAGGCGAGTGAACGCGTCTTATATCTCAAAGCGTTCAATTCGGCCGGAGTAAGCTTCGGCTCATGCTGGAACCTGCAAAAATTGCCGTTGGCGCAATTCCCTTTGTTCAGATGCCAGTGATTACACAAGTTTCTTCCTGCCTTTTCCATGCGCTTTTCAATGGCTTCAGCCGCGTTACGATCTCTGGGTGGGAGTGGCTCATCAAGACGCTGCAATTCCTTATTGTAATAGACATACTTCTTCTTACTGGAACTGAAGTTCTTCGGGGCAATAGATATATTTCCATTACTAGCTCCAGTTTTGCCTACAGTGGCCCAGGATGCCGTGGACGATGATCCGGTAGATTGAGTAGCAAGAGAAGACGAGGTGGTGCTGGGCGAAGACGCGGCTGGAGCTGGAGTTGGAGGTTGGGCCGGAGCTGCCACGGCCGGAGCTGGAGCCGGCGAGCCCACAGGCGAGATATTTTTGTTTGGCAAGGGCTTCATCGGCGGGGGCTGCTGTTGGTACTCCGGTAATGGCTCCGACCTGAAGACAGAATCGAAGCGAGTCCTCTTGAAATTGGGCAATTCGGCAAAGCCTCGTGCTGCAACGGTGGATTCAAGCAGCGTAATGCGTGCAGCCCTAACCGGGTTATGCTTATATTGGTCTAAATTCAGGAGATAACCAGTATCATGACAACCGCCGAAAATGATGTGTCTGCAGGTTGGATTGTCGCTAAACGTGCGAAGCATTTCTGCATGGGGAGGAATGATTAGCAAGGGAAAAAGCGGCTTCGATGCTCAGCAAAATACCTTTCATTCTATAGTCAGCTCGCTCCTTCCCTTGACCTACATCAATAATACTAAATAATGGCTGATTGACACTGAAAGATTGGGCAAAGGCGCGTAGCTCCTGGGGGTGTTTGATGAGCCCGACAGATGCTAACTTTTGGCCGAGCTTATCCAGGCTGGCGTATATATGCACCATGGCTGGCCAGTTACCGGATGTTTCATAAATTTGAGCAATATGGTCTCGGATTGCCATCTGAAGCTTGGAAGCAGCCTCAGAACCTCCATTTTGACCTGCCTGGAGCAACATGTCTTGAAACTACATTTTGGGTCAGGGATTAGATGTCAAGCCAAAAAAAAGGCAGTAACTCACAATGACTCCATCACCATCAATAAGTGCTAAGACGAAAGAGCTGCTAGCCTGAAGGATGTCAGTTGTGTGCGTTGGCGAGATGCTGAAGAAAAATTTACTAGCTGGCGTTCGGTATCATCGAGCTGCTGCCGTGCTCGAGTCACTTCCGATTGATAATTGCGACGGATGTCCCGTTCACTCGCATAGTCGTTCTTTAAAGTGGTGTGTTCTTCTTGTAACTTTGCATACTTTTGTAGAACGTCCTACGTGGCGACGCGTTAGGTGCACATCGCGAAGCCAAGGGGAACACTTACCATGACCATTTTCTCTCTCGCCTCATCAGAGCGACGGAAGCTCTCCATTTGGGCGGAATAGTCGGCCATAGTCACATCAAAGCTGTTCATGATGCTCGTGATGCCAACCATGCTGGCAGGGAGCCTGGATAATGAGTGTTTGTTCGAGGATGTTATGGCTGACGCAACGGGCCCGGGCTGAAGTGCTGGTTGTGGCCGCTGTCTTGGCACCCCTTTGATTGGTTGCACGTCTCACATCCTAATCTCCTTGAGTAATGTTAAAAATTGAATTTATGTTAATGTCTCCTAGTTGCACTTGAAGACCCATTTCAAGCAACAATACTCGAGCTTGATAATTGACATCCTATTGAAGTCATAGAGGGGAGAATCGATGATGAGGCGTTTTCTGTGGATGAACTGCCTTGTATATTCACATGGAAAAGCACAGCTACACGCGTACTGTGTCAAACGTCGAACAACAAAAGAAACTATTCTGGTGAAGCATTACATTTCCAAGGTTGCGGAGGATGGTCATGCAGAGCCTTCTCCAATGATATATTGCTCATCAATTCAACTTTTCTGCAACATTCGTTAACCTTCTGTCCGTGTCTGGCACGGATCTTGGCAGGAGAGCGCGGAATTAGGTACCTCAAGCCCCGTAAGCGGAGAGTAAGCAACAAGGCTTATCCCCACCATGACGCCAGGAACGGGTGAAACGCTGCATCATCTGTCCGAGGGGTTAACAAGATTTAAAGGTGGGGTTAATCAAGCCCCCTTGCTTCAATTGATCCTTCGAACCTCATCATATGCTCAGAGTCTCACTCTTCAGCCCATCCTGCGCTCTCAGATCTCCGCTCTCACAGCTCAGCTCTCACAGCTCAATAACGTCTGGTAAGCCCAATATCCTCGTCAATTGATCTTCCAGGAAGAGCGTATTATGGACTACGTCTACAAAATACCATGCTACCCCAATGGCTTCTAATCATCGGCTGCTTCACTGGCCTCAACACGCTTTTCCATCCCTTTTCCCCCAAAACATATTTCCCAACTACAATCAACTTCGTAGCAACCTCCCCACTCTGCGTATCACACTGACGTCTTCCTCCCCAGAACCTCCTCCCAAAACCCCAATCCACCACATAACTACCATGGCCGAGCCCTCCGCTAAGAAAGCCCGCACCCATCCAACCTACGAACTCCTCTACTGGCCCACCATCCCCGGTCGCGGCGAATTCATCCGCCTCGCTTTCGAAGCCGCCGGCGTATCTTATAAAGACGTTGGCAACGAAAAGAAAGACGGTATAAATGCCGTGCTCGCCTGCAAAGACGAGTCCCTAACCATCGACTCCGATGGCAATCCCCCGGCATTCGCTCCACCGGCTCTACGGATCCCCGGTGAGGGTAAAGATGGCAAGTCTCTTGTGCTGTATCAGACACCCAGTATATTGAGTTATCTGGGCGAAAGATTGGGATTGGCGGGCGGTGATGAGGCGGAGAAGCATTGGGTCATGTCCCATGCACTCACGGCGTTGGATTTTAATAATGAGGCCCATGATACGCATCATCCCATTGCCAGTGCAAAATACTATGAGGAGCAAAAGGAAGAAGCGCTCAAGAAGGCGCAGGATTTCCGGGAGGTCCGGATTCCCAAGTTCTTCGGTTTTTTTGAGAGGGTGCTGAAGGGGAATGAGGGCAGTGGAGGCGGGAAATACCTTGTGGGAGGCAAATTGAGTTATGCAGACACGACTCTATGGCAGGTTCTGGATGGACTCAAGTTCGCATTTCCAAAGGAGTTGCAGGCTAGGGAGAAGGACTTCCCGCTGCTCTTTAGCACGTTCTATCCTAGTGTGAAGGAGCAGAGCGGTTTGAAAGAGTATTTGTCTAGCAACAGACGGCAGCCATACAGCATGGGCGTCTTCCGTCACTATCCCGAGCTGGATCGACAATAAGTGGACGATCAGAGCATTTTAGGGGCAGAGTCAAACACCAAGAGTCACGGGAGTTCATGTATTTAACACAGGTAGAACCAAAACCAACAATCGGTATCTGAATACCCAGATATGCGGGCTTATGTCATTTTTTGATGCCGAGTACACATAATGTATGCCTGAAGCCTTACTCCCCAACCATGTATGTCCAGCCAGCCACCTAGTAGTCCGCAACAGCGCTTTGAGGGAACTCGAAGTTGACACCCTTGCCAGTGAGGCGCTTGTAGACCTCTGAATAGGTGTCCAGCCTGTAGTCGACACCACCACGCTCCTTCTCGTCAAGAACAACCTTCAGGATCTTGCTGCCGTCCTCGCGGGTCCTCAGACGCTTGCCAACAATCTCAACGGGGTAGACGAGGTCTGTAAGGATGGCGTCGTGCACAGCAGTGAGGGTTCTGGATCGGGGTCGCTTCTGGGTCTGGGAGGTGCGGGATCGGTTGGAGCGCTTGGGGCGTGGGAGAATGCGGCGTGAAGCGATGATCAGGACGTGACGGTCGGAGAACTTCTTCTCGAGCTCACGGGTGAGTCTATAAGGGAAATGAGTTAGTGGGATCTGCATGATGGGCAATCGGCTATGCTTACCGCTGCTGAGACTTGTGCCAGCCCTGAAGGAGAGGAACAGGAACAAAGATGACAATTGCCTTCCTGCCATGGCCAACCTCGATCTAAAGAGTCCTGGTGTCAGCGTTCTGAAGCTGCCCAGTGCCCACCGCCTCTTCGATATTCAACGACGATATGTGCGACGGCTTCGAGACTCGATTGCGCGTCGAGTAGGGGAGAAGAGATATTTCTGTGCCTGAGGTAGTGGTTCATCTTACCTCACGAGCGGAGACGAATTGCAAAGGTCGCAGAGAACTCCTCATATCGGGAATGTTGGTCTCAAGGTCATAGAGAGCATTGGCTATGCTCGTCTCGATCTCGGACGGGTTCTGCCTCGACGGGCTGTTGGGAGCGATCTTGTTCAATGATGGCGACGACATATTGGCGGCTTCGTCAAGGAGTTGTCGAGAGTTGGACTGTCGTGTTCTTGGAAAGTTCAGGTCTCAATTTTGGTGCACGAAAGGTTGTGGAGGGAGGCAAGCGAGAGGAGCTAGTCCTAACATGGATAGCGCCATTCTCATCTTTGCGATCACCACTTTCATCATGCATTTATCACAGAGCTTTGAGCTTAAAAGTTATATTCTGTTGACTTTGTTATTATCTATTCACTGAACTATTTTATGCTCCCGTCGCCATCATTTTAATCCTTGTATATCGGAATTGCCCAGTACATTATCCCGTTCAGCATAGCTGCGGTCAGATCTCCAAACCAATGAATGTAATGATAGTTGAATCTCTCTATCGTAGGATCATCAGAAGTGTATTCGTGGCATTGCGCGTTCGATGTAATACTCACCTGCCGCAGCCATCAACCCAAGACAGCGGGCTGGATTCATAGCTAACTATGTGAGTAAAATCCTCCAAGGCTGCAATCATATACTCACAAGCACCAGCATAGCCAGGCCGTGCGATACCTGACGCGAAGCTGCAAAGCCCTATCGCGAGTCCCACCTTACCAAATTAGTCATATTGCCTTTCAATAAACCGCAAACTTACGAGAATTGGCGAGAGTGATGGTCCAAAAACCTGTCGTTGACGTGGGTCGAGACCTAGTCTCTTTAGAAGCTAGTTTAACACAATTGAAGGTGCTGTAGAAGGAGTCTCACCAACGCCAAATGCAATGAAAATCAATGCAAACGATGACATGGTCTCGAGCGCGTATCTAGCACCGGTCAATGAGAAGAGCACCAACGATGGGATAGCATACGCTTCGCCCGGCTTTACAAGGGACGTGTCAATATAACACCCTGGGACTCTGTTTACTAGGTCAGCACTGTGTGCGCCACTTTGGCAGAAGAAACAATACTCTCGGAACGTAGATGGGCGTGTCCCTAAACTGGCTCGCACCATGAAGCCTGCTATAACAGATCCAGTGCACTGGAAGAGTATATAAAGCAATGACCGAGGGAAGGTCGAAAGGCGTGCGAAGAAGGTCGACATGGTGATCAAAGGGTTGAAGTGGCCACCTAAAGAATACCCATCACTGACTCTCTTCTCATTCATTGGTGAAGATTACTTACCTGATACTGGCCCTCCTGCGTATATGAAGAAGGAAATCAGGAGAAAATTGGCTATTGCACCAAACGCCGCTGGAGTGATAGGACCGATAGCAGTCTCTGTTCCTGTCGGGCCAAGTCCAATAGCATAGAGTCCAGCCAGATAAATCTGAAGGCATGTTCCAACTCCTTCAATGGTTGCCTCCTTCCAGAGCTCGACATCCGCAAAGCTTCGGAGGCCGAAGCTCTGTTTCCAAGAGAACTTTGCAGCCGCGTCGGGAGCCTTGGATACAACGGTCTGGAAGGAATAATCACCAGGAGAGATAGTAAACTCTTGATTTCCTCCGATTCGTCCCACGAAAGGCCGTGATGCTACAGAAGGTGCATGACTGTTCTTTCGGTGTCGAAGCTCATGGTTGATATGGCTCTCAGCGAGCTCAATATCCTCATTCGTCGATACTGCCATGTCGAGCAACTGAATGCATGTCTGTTCCCATCAAGATTGAGCGGAAGTCACAGAACATATGTTCTTCGTAGTACCTATGATTCCATAAGCATTTTGCTAGCTACACGTAATACGCGTGGAACGCAGTAAAAGCCCGCGTGAAATTTGATTTTTGGACCGCGGCGGTCAAAATGCTGATGCTTCGTCAGCAGGCAATGGACCCGCAAGGCAAAAGTAGCCGAGGGCAGTATCATCTTTGAACCTCCCATACTCAAGCTCAACTTCACTCCTCCCATCCTCCAACGGTATTAGGCATCAAAGCTTCCTCTCCACATTACGTTACTGTGTATCTGTCACACCTCGAAGCCAGCAAGATCAAGATGACCAAATAAGGCGCCCCACCTTCACGGTGCTTGCTGATGGATGACGCACCCTAGGCTCAAGACGGGTTAGACTATTATTAAGAGGCTTCAGGCCGGCAAACATCACGAGGTCAAGGATGGCAACCGTAGCCAAGATGCGACTGATATCTCTTCTGGCAAAGTCACATTTGCGTGTGACCTTGGTTTAAACACTAACTCTGTCTCCTCAGACTGCACTATGTACTATGTACCGCTTCATACGTTTCTTTGTATAGATCAATAGTTCAGGTCGGATTATCTCAAAGCACCAGGGGGCGTGGGCATCTTTGCTGGCTGTGTAGATGTCTAACCCCACACCTGTTTGGTCTGACGATCTCGCAAATCGCAAAACCAGCTATTGTTGCAGCTAGTGGATTGGGGGACAAAACTGCACGCCGTTTACAAATGGGACGTATATCCTTGCTTCAAAACGTAATTCAACATTTCATATATTCTTTTCAGTACGAATCCATGAAGTTTACGAGAGTCGAACCAGCCAAGGACCATCAAGATAATACGAGCGATGTAAATTCTGCCACAGCGTCCAATACATCGCAGCACTCCAGGTCGCACCATACATCCCGTCATCGCCGTATCCGGCCCTCTCCGTGAAGAAGGAAAGACGCTTTTCTACGATGATGTGGGAGACGTTAAAGGAGAGAAGCTAAAAGACTCCACAGGCCTGGAAGAGACTAAGGAGAGCTTACGCCATGCAAGCAGCAAAGCGCCCAAAGAGTATGGGGAACACTCCGTGCGAAAAGATAAAAAGCCAATCCTCACAATCAAACTCGGTCAGATTATGAGGAGACTTGAAATATTTATGTAAATCGGGGATGCTTACATGATCTGTGCTCCAGAAACAATCTCTCTCTTGCGGATGGCATTCTGAACGATTTTCACGGGATTCCTGAAAGACTCGACAACATCCGAATTCCTGATGGATGCCGTGGACTAAATGACCGACATCATGTTCATCTGCAGCGTTTTCGAAAAGAGATATCCCAAAGCAAATGAGGTGGTAGACACTGCCAAAGCGATCAAAAGCCGCATTCTGACTCAAATTTCCCCTTTTGCGCTGTCGTACTGAAATTCTCCTACCAAATCGCAAGCTCTTTGCGCATGGAAAGCTAACAAGATCATTTACGTCCTGGCGATCCGCCGAGTTGGAAGAGACCCTAAGCGATGCACAGGGGGAGCAGAACACCCTTCAGAACACGGCCGGCATAGGTTTTCGAGAAGCAGCTTTGGATGCTTTGCGAAGCATCCAAGTTGACACATCTCTAATTTGTGATGTCTCCGAGACTATTCAAAGCGAGGTTGCACCTAGGATCAAGAATATACAGGCCGAACAAGCTCAAGCTAAAGAAACCCAGCGTCGAGACGATGTTGAGGGATGAAATGGAGAACCGTTGGAATTGCTTAAAAGTGGACCTGTTGTCGACACAGCCACGCCGGGTCGGATACTGAATAGCAACAAGTAAAAGGCCCACCCCGGTTCAGCGGATTCGGCACTTCAATCTGGCGATTTTGAAATGTGGCGAGATATTTCTGGGGGTGCATTAGCCTGGCTTTGGGGAAATGGGGGATTCGGCAAGTCTTTCTTGATGTCCTCCATGATTGAACACTTGGAGAGCAGTGACCGACCTTGGCCCAAATCGAAGCCACGTATCGTCTATTTCTTCTGCCAAAAGGCGATGAGGCAACGTCCATGGGAAGGAAGACATTTCTTCATTTACTCATCAAGCTCTACGAAAAGGCTGCTCCTGGTACTCAAGGGTCGACCCCTGAGTTACAAGAGAAGTGCAGTCGTTCTGTCGAAGATAGCTGGAAAAATCCAAATCGGAAGACAAATATGATTCATCATTGGTTCATCTGAGATCGGAGTTGCTACCACTATTCGAGGAGTTAGTGAAAGCACTGAGCACAGCGGTCTTCGTAATGGTCGATGGACTCGATGAACGCGTTGACTTCGAGGACGACTTCTTGCAAAGCTTACCTGATCTTCCGAAACGATCCGATGTCCATATAATAATTCCAAGCAAACCCGACATCTACTTCGGGCTCAGAGATCCAATCGAATTCGCCATCGAAGTCAGCGCTATGAGGACGCAAGGAGAGATAGCGAAATACGTCCAATCGAAAATGAACGGCATCAAACGATTCACACCAAAAGAACGGAAGAAGGCTAGTGTAAAGATCGCTGAGAAATCTGGGGGTAGCTTCCGATGTGAGTTCTGCCTTTCTTTTCCTCGTGAACTGATTCGGACAAATGACACCAACCCGTAGACGTTGAAAAAGTGACACACCAAAAAGCACTGCCTTGTCATATACCCTATCATCTCTCCGCACACTGGCCTAATACTGGCCTTGTCACCCCTCTATAGGACGCCTGCGTACTAAAATTAGAGATCTCATGATCTCATTGAGGATGGCGTACTTTCCAGTGTAAAGCTAAATTTCTTTATAGATGCAAACATGGTTCTGAAGAGCCTGTATCAAGCAGGATGAGCTCTCTTTATCGGCAATCAATGGTATCACTTGATTCCCATCTCCCTAGGATACCCATTGTCGCACTTCGGTGGTTGATGTGTCCTCTGGACAGGTTACGCTGGATCTGATTGCCGATGATCTCGAGTGCAGATGGGAGACTGTTGAAAAAGATCCAATTGATCTCATTGAAGATGCGAACGATGACGACACTAGCGACTATGCCGACTTCTAGTCGGATCTGGAAGAAACAGACCTCGTGCTGCGAAGCGCACGGAAGTCAGCACCTTTTGTGGAGCATAGGGAACAGAAACGAGACTTTGCTAAAGATCGGCGCGTCGCTAGACGAGAACTCCTAGTATTCGACGGCCCGTTCATTGAAATACAGCACAGCTCCATTCAGCATTTTATATTGGACGAAGAGAAGAGAATCAAGCACGAGGTTAAACGATGTGAAGAAGGCAGAAAGTGGTTTCAAGAAACAATCGCTTATGAAGCAGGACCAAAGGAGGGCAATTCCGTCATTTATCAAACAATTGTTCAGAGACTTAATAACCCGACCTTCCAAAGGGAGCACTGTACCAAAAATCGCGATTCGCTTGATGTCCCTTCATCCTCTTTGGACAATACCTCTGGTTACGATGCCATAACAGATCATGTGGAAGGGTTTACGGAGAATTTTCGAGCTGAGCAGAATGATACGGAACCAAACGGCGGCAGTAACCCAGAGAAGGAGGCTCATTCTCCAGATCATATCCCGGATGCCCCGGAAGACCAAGTTATCCTATAAAAAGAGCCCATCATGGCATCGTTGAGCCATGGAGTTAATCAACAGGACGAGCTTAAAGGGCTAGATCAAGATATTGGAGCCTCACAAACTTAACTAAGTAACAGGAGAATACTAGGACTGAGAATAGATCAACAAAGAAGTCAAGGGGCAGTCGATAGTAGGATCTGACTCCAGGCCATCACCATACAGCCTCGATTTGGATGAAGGCCGATCCAAACGCTCATCCACGCATACCCAAGCAGCAGGGCCAGCTGTGAATGAGGTCATGTCCATTGCTTCATCTGACGACTTTCGCCCGATGCTAAGACACGAGATTACGCATTGGCATCGTCATTTCCGTCAACCAGAAGAAGGCAGTACAGAGGAAGATAGAGCGAGCGAGAAATGGAAAACCCTTAGGGCAACCTCGAGAGATTCATGCAACCAGGGTTGGATGCCTACCGATGTTGGCATCAGCAGAATCTACCTTGGAGGAAATTCAAGACTTTCGATTACCCACTTGCCGTCGCCGCACGGTAGTAATTGAAGGCCTCCTAGAGAGATATCTACGAGCGGGGACATACAACATTAACGAGAAGAACGAGAATGAAGATGCACCTCTTCATCTGGCTTGCATGGGTGATGATGATTACTGCAGTATCGAGTTTTTGTGTAAGAATGGAGCCGATGTGAACACCCTGAACGATGAAGGCGAAACACCCTTCTTATCCTCCTATCCTCTGAAAGATTCACCGAAGATGTAGAGATCCTACCTGTACATGGCATGAAGCCGAATATCCTTAATAAGAATGGAGTAACTACTCTTCACTTTGCTGCTCATCTATCAGACACCGAGCTGTGCAGAAATCTCCTAAAGGACGAGGGTGTGAATGCCAATGCGAAGGAAAAAGTCTCAAGCGAAATGCCATTGCATTAGGCGTTCCGATCGTACGATCCGCTTGAGGAGTTGCTTGAGTTGCTCATAGAGAAGGGCGTTAGTGTCAATGAGCAGGACGACGATAGTCCAGCACCGTTGTATGAAGCATGTAACATTGGCAATTCTAAGGGAGCTCGAATCCTCTTGAAGCATTGGGCTAACATTGACGATGATGAAGATGTATTTGGACAAACAGCCCTCGATGCCGCCATTTGCGCATAGAGACCCGACACGGTTAAGGTGCTGGTTGAGGCAAATGCAGACCTGACATTGAAAATCAATCAGAGGCAAGATGCCTCGCTCAAGCAGTAGATAATGGTAAGCTAAGCCTTTTTCGACTACCTAGTGGAAAAATTAATTGAGACAAACTCCTTGCTGAGAAGAGTTTATAGTAAGACTCTCTCGAGAACTGGACGCCCCTCCACTGCGCAGTTTAGTCAAGAGATGTAGAGATGTCTAAGATTCTTCTCAAGAGGGGCGATCCTTCAAAAAAGCTTTCCATCACAGATCGGCGTGGAGACATTCCTTTCCGCATTGCTGCCGACAAGCGCTTCCCTGAACTGGCGCTGTTATTGCTCAATGCCGGTTTCGACCTAGCGGTTAAGGATAACTTCAATCTAACTCCAATCGATCTCACTGCCAAAGCCTGGATGAACTGTTCCCCCTACACACTTCCAAACAGGGATGTCGTGGCTATTGTATTGGCATTGGCAGAGAGGGTACCGGATGTTGCTCGACAACCGTTCTTGATAAATGCCGATATCGGTACGGGGGTCAAGACTCCCATTTGCTCTGTCTACAAGTATCTCCGAGATCTTGAAGACGAACACTGGTGGACGCCGATGGCTCTTGCGAGGCAACTGAAGAGGCCATACAAGATCGAGCCCTTATTTGACGGTGAGGTTGAGCAGCCGCCAAAGGCAATGGGATTACGTCCTACCAAGCTAGATGAGAACGGAACTCTAGAGTAATTGGACAGGCAAACGAAACTCGAAGTTTCTGAGAATGAGCTTGAATTATCGACTTTTCCAAATGATATTGATTCAGAGTCCCTTGCGTCCCAGCAGAGTATGTCATCTACCTGCATTGATTCTAACATGTCTGACTTGTATAGATCTCGAAGAGTGACCATTGATATCTGCCTGCATCGTATCTGATGACCTAACGCCGGCCTGCATGCCCATAAATTACTATGAGGTCAAATTTCTTTCTGTAACCATGTGAGCTCCGGCTGAGATAAAGAGGGTTGCATTGTTTTCTGAGGATTTGTACTCTCCATAGAGCTTTATATATACAGGATGAATGCCAAGTCGAAAGAGCATATATCCGACTAGGTAACGTGATAGCGCGGTCTTTACACTTTCTGTTCCAAAGATACACGCCAAATTTATTAGATTCTCGCATCTGACCCCGACACGCGAGAACAGGTCCGATACGTGGGGTTGGAGGAGCGATGTAGAGAGGGGAGCGAAGTGTTCACATACCTGGGAAATTTTGACAAGGAAACCCTGCCTAGTTAATATAGCGAGCCGTATGATAAGGGTGACGTTATTGGATATGGGTTTGATTGAGAAAGAGGAAAAGTATTCTTTATGAAGAATGGAACGCGGTTGCGTAAGTGGCTCTTGTTATAACTGTTCATTCCTCGTTTCAACGTCCCCTTATTCCTTCTCTTCCATCTACCTTAATAACTCCTAGCTACTGCCGTCCGCGCTATCTACGGCCGCCCCCAACCCCCCGGCGTTGATAAGCCTCTTTCCGCAAGATATCCATGTGGGCGCCAACTTCGGCAACGACACCAATGTTCCCTTCAAATATAGCAAATGGGGGGATCCCGCTGAAAACAGTAATCAGCCCATCTAGAACCTTGCATTCGACCTCGAGTCGAAAGCGACACCTGACTCCCCTCGTGTGGCGGCGTTTCTAGCAGCTAAATATGAGTACCTTCCGTCCAATCATCAAAACTCCCACTCCAGCTATCCCAAGAAACTGCCCTGCCAGTCCATAATCTTCAAATGAAGGATGGTTAAGTCAACGCAGAGCCGGGGCGAGAGATATCTGAGTCTACCGACACCAAAAACGATCCAGAATCATCGGAGGTTGGTGAAGAGCTAGACCTATCTATCGATCAAATCGGGGATGGGGAACTGAGGAGTAAAGGCCTTTATCATGTTCCAGCGATCACGTTTCAGAATATTAGGGAGAAGCCAGGCCTACGGAGCCGACGACACCGCTTACTCCTACTCCTGTGACGTCTAGGGAGACACCGTTTAAGGAGGTCAGGGATCAGATAAGGATGTTTAGGTTGGAATGAGTAATTCGTTGCTTCTCACATTACGTAGGTAGAATCTCAATGCTATCCAGATATTAAGATCTCCCTTTGAATTTTGATTCTGTAATTGCTGCAAGGTTCTACCTACGCCAGTGATCTTTTGCTTTTGGCTCATTCATGTATCGAAAGGACTGGTAATAAACTAGACACGTACTCTAAGCTTCAAGAAGAAAAACACATTTAGACGCTTGGTAGGTATTCATGTGTGATGAAAGGGAGTCATTGCAATGGTAGAACGCAGCTTATTAGAGAGCCTCAATGCAGCACCCCAAGTCACAACCTGTCCACCCTTTTCAGGGAATGGCTTTCTCTGAGCTGTCATACTTTGTAGATCCAGGTGTAAACACTGATGCGCTGTCACACCTCCAAAGCCCATAGTGGAGTCCGATGCCAACAAGAAGGTTTGTAAGGTGAATTACAGGTGGTTAAGCGAAGTTGGTCGGATTTCTATTGGGATATTTCCTTTGGCTCTTAGTTCCATAGTATGAATGGATTTTGTTGTGGTACTACTTTCTCTATGCCTCCGCGAAGAGAGGGGAGATTGTCTCGAGGCAGTTGCCACCTGCGTAATACTGCAGCTGCTTGACATGGCAAAGAGCAAAAGCAAATAAGAGGCCATACTCTTGTGCACATCGCTCTGAGATCAAGTGTACACCTTACAATCGGTCACATTGCGTGAAGCTTAGATTAATGTCGTCAACTCTGCTGTGGACGAGCTGTCAAAGTGATGGTAAAAGACCTGTCGACAAGGTCAACGCCGATGTAAAGCGGTAGTACTCGGCTTCGAAGGTCGTAACTCGTGTCCTAGTGATGTCTTCAAATTCCGCCGATAATTGAAGCATTTTCTTATGTGAGGCTGTGCGCATCATTGGGTTTTTGCTGTCCCATTGATGCATTTGGTCGAGGCTGGCTCCCGAGCCGAGATTACCCGATGTTGGTGGAAGATTTGAATGAAGCGAACCCACAATAAGACCTTAGAAAGGGTAATGTCTAGGGAATTTTTGGGGCCCGTAGGGACTCAGAATATTTTGGAAGCTGATCGGGAAGAATTCCATGTCAAAAGAGACTCGAGCTTCTCTGGGTTTAAGGGAGATACTGTGAGGCAGTTGGTGGTTCATCTGAGATGGCAAACCTGATTCCGACATTCTCGTCAATAACACAACATGTCAAAGTGAAAGGCTTTTTCTGGCTGCAGGGCCAATTGACGCACAGAATGTCCAACACTTTCAGCCGCATAGCCAAGTAATTGCTTGCACATTCATCGTTGTATCTGTCTCCGAGGCAATCTCACTCTCGGCCTGCCGGATTAAAATCGTTCTTAGTGCAGCGCTGGGGCCGCCGTAAGACTAGCGGCTTGGCTCAAAAATCTGCGTCTCCGTCTTCAAAACCCTCACTTCCTCCAACCACCAACAACCCCATCAACTCCTACCTATCTCCACTCTCTACTTTCCTTCATCAGAGCAAGGCGTGCTTGTTCATCGTCACAATGGCCAAAGGCGAAGTCGTTCAGTCGGAAAAGTCCTTCATGGGCATGCCGGTAAGCTTCACCCCCGAATTCTCGCCGCATCAACCTGTCCAGATCCACCGGCATCCAGTCAATAACAAGCGACAAACCATCTCAATGAGATCGAGCAATGCCTTCCGAGCGATGCGATGATACTTCCAGATGGAATTGCTGCTGTTGTTGATGGAGATGGTTGGTTAGCGGCTCAGCTTTGCAACTTTTTTTTGCGGCAATTAGTCGCGACCCATGCTAACATATACAGGGCTTCATGGTGGATTTCTTGAGTACGTTTTACCTCCCAACGTGTTTTCCATCAGTCCTGAGTGCCATTGGCCTCGAATTTGGATGCCGACGCGTTTTCGAAAATTTCTCTTGTTGACACGACAACTAACTTATCTACAGTGGGTGGTGTTTCCGCCGCCGTCTCGAAAACCGCCGCCGCTCCCATCGAGCGTGTCAAGCTTCTTATCCAGAATCAGGTACGTCTCCATCCTCAACCGTTCACACTTTGTCCCTCGTTACTGACCATATTGCCTATAGGATGAGATGCTTAAGTCTGGTCGTCTCGACCGCAAGTACAACGGTATCGTTGACTGCTTCCGACGAACCAGCCAGGCCGAGGGTGTCCTTTCCCTGTGGAGAGGTAACACTGCCAACGTCATCCGTTACTTCCCAACTCAGGCCCTGAACTTCGCTTTCCGTGATACCTACAAGTCCATGTTTGCCTTCAAGAAGGAGAGGGATGGGTATGCCAAGTGGATGGCTGGTAACTTGGCTTCTGGTGGTGTAAGTTTCGAAACGTCGATTATCAACGATCATACTGATCAATTCAGGCGGCTGGTGCTACTTCCTTGCTCTTCGTCTACTCGCTCGACTATGCCCGTACCCGTCTTGCCAACGATGCTAAGAACGCCAAAAAGGGTGGTGAGCGTCAGTTCAACGGTCTCGTCGATGTCTACAAGAAGACCCTCGCCTCTGATGGTATTGCTGGTCTCTACCGTGGTTTCATGCCTTCCGTCCTTGGTATCGTCGTCTACCGTGGTCTGTACTTCGGCATGTACGACTCGATCAAGCCTGTTGTTCTCGTCGGTCCTCTTGAGGGTAACTTCTTGGCCTCCTTCTTGCTCGGCTGGACTGTCACCACTGGTGCTGGTATTGCTTCTTATCCTCTCGACACCATCCGTCGTCGGATGATGATGACTTCTGGTGAGGTGAGTACAAATGACGCTTGTCCATGGTGGCACAACTGATGCTAATTAATTTCCAGGCCGTCAAGTACAAGTCTTCCATGGATGCTGCCCGCAAGATCGTCGCCGCTGAGGGTGTCAAGTCTCTCTTCAAGGGTGCTGGTGCCAACATTCTCCGTGGTGTCGCTGGTGCCGGTGTGCTCTCCATCTACGACCAAGTCCAGCTGATCCTCTTCGGCAAGAAGTTCAAGGGTGGATCTGGTTAAGCGCCCTGATCGACGCTCCGATACCTGATTCTGGAACGATGTGGTGGATAGGAGATAATTGTCGAGACGTGGAAGGGACGAGAGGAGTGGTGGCGGTGGTAGACTGGATAGAGCAATAACAAGCCCGTCAGGGCAGAAGATTGTTCTGGTTAACGAAAAGCACGATGGCGGTGGTCAACACCCTGTACTTTATCTTTGCCCGGCAACTCTTTTTCCCTCTCATTGCACACTATGTATTACACAACGTCACCCCGGCTTGCATTGTTTTGTTCTTTTTACCCTTTTCCTTACTGTTTGTTCTGTCTCTTGGTGGGGTCGTGGGGGAAAATAGTAGTCTATAGAAGTTTTGTGGGTTTCCTTATTAAGCCTATTGCTACATGCGTGGTGTTGTCTCGAGTGAAATACCATAGCCATCCTTTGATGACCTAGCCTTGAGTGACCTAACCATGGATATGTGTATCCCAAAAGCAATCCCGATACTCAAATAATTCCAACCCAAAGCCAATACCTTCTGACCTAGTATACAGACCTAGTATACATTCGTGACAAATTATGTCCTATAACAGCTCATTCTCCGCATTGCGTGGATCTTTCCATCATCATATCTTAATTATTCCTAACAGCCCTCCAAGCCGCCTCCTCCCCCTTCCTCAACGCCTCCCCAGCCTTGAACAACATATTCCACGCCGCACCGCCAACACCTCCGTCTCCTTGTTGTTCTGTCTGGGCTGGCGGCGCATAGGGGGAATTGTCGGGGTTCTGTACGTAGCCAGGTGGATGCTCTAAAGTCCTTCGCTCCTCATCACCCGTACGTGTTTGTGTTGCGCCCCCTGAGAGCTCGGGTTGGTAAGGCGAGGTTGCGGGACCTAGATTCAGCTTCGTGGGGCCGGGTTTTGATGCCTCGGCTGAGGTGACAGTAGAACGGCCAGCGAGTTGAGCATCTGAGGGTGGTGGGATGCTGAATTGTTCTGGTGGACCGGCGCGGCGGGTTTCGGTGGTGGTGTGGGTTGCGGTGTAGCCTGGTTGCGGCGCTGGAGGATCGTTGTTGACGCTACCGGTTGGTTGGGCGGAGGCGTTAGGTGGGGTGGGACGCGCGCCTGGTTGGGGTAGTGGTGGATTGGAGGAGCCGTAGACGGGTTGTGTAGAGGTTGCGGGAACGGAGGCAGGCGTTGTGCGGGTTGGTGGTGGGTTTGCGGTTTGTGGAGTTACGCCATCTGGTTTTGCGGCTGTGGTTTGGTCGTTCGAGGGAGGAGCTGTGACATTCGGGTTTATGGGGTCATTTTTATGGATTGGGATTGGTGGCATCGTGGAGGGAGCTCAGATTTAATGGTGGGTTTGTTCTTAGGTAATTCTGGTAATGAGTGGTGAGTAGTTGCGGTGTTGAAGTTGAAAGCTGCGCAGATCAGGCTGTTATGACGCGGAAACAGAGGTCCTAGAGGTAGTAGGAGTGGATTAGGTGGTGTGAGGAAACTTGTATTTAAGTGAGGGCAATTGCTGTTGCCTTTGGACATGTTGTGCTGTCCTCTTCATTGAGCCGGGTCACGTTTCGGGGAAATGATGTCACACCACGTGCAAGCAATAGTGTTCGGCATTCACCCCTTCCATCTCAGCTAGCTTCAGCACGTATGCATTCACTTGGCCTGACGTCTCCATCCATCTTATCATAAAATAAAGAGAGGGTCAAGTTGAGATATATCTATGCTTGAAGATGAGACTGGACGAGATGAGATCTTTCATTCAAGGACAACCTGGCTTCAACACCATCTAAGCAGCTCTTGGTGAAGAACGGTCTAAGGAGAAACCCTGGAACATGCTCCTTTTTGAGATGAACTCGTCCCATAGACGGAAACCTTTGACTGGCTTCGCATTTGGAAAAGACCCTGATGCGCACTTAATAGATCTACTCCGAAGAATGCAAGGTTTGCACCATACAGTCTGCATCTGGCGAAAGCATAGAGACGCGGATCCCTATCCCTATTTCCTAGCCTCATCTTCCATTATTCCTCCAACAATCTTTCTCTCTGATGTATCTCAAAGTTATGCGGAGTGAGATCTTCCGTCTAGTCTCTGAATACCTGACTCCTATTTCTCTCGAGAGCTTAACGTTCTATCTGATCGTCGCGCTGCATATTGCGGGTATGCAATATAAACGATCTGCTTAATATCCATAGAGTGATAAAACACTTCATTATTCCGCCAGGTACGGGTACCTAATCCTCCCCGAAAATGCTACGAATAGATCTCCACATCACGAGGATGTCAACAACCAATTTTCTTTAGGGCGCTCCACAACATCTATCCGACCTTACCGACATCACAGCGAAGATGTCGTGATACTGCGCCATATTAGTTTCCACTGGCGGCCACAGAGCATCCATTCTCCTCCAATCTTAAATGCTCATGATATTGTCGAAAGTGGTGTTTCGAGGTAACCCCTGCTCCGGCAACGGTTCCTCAGCCGCGTGAATTGGTGGGGCCAGCAGACCTGGTAGGGCGTAGTGAAACGAAACGTATATTAAGGCCGAGAAGCCAACGACGTCCTCTGATTTTGTTTGTAGCACGATGCCTGAATTTTCCACGAGCGCGTTGCCTATTTCGAATAACTTCGATTGGTGCAAAATTTGGTTGAAACAGAGATTCGGAATTGTGCTATACAGGGCGTAGGACATGAGTCTTTACTATGTCGCTTATTCGCAATGAATAGCACTAGAAAAACACCTGGACAGGTGATTCAGATAGCTATATAAGAGAGGAGCCCTGCTCAATAGTTGGAACTCCTCACCAGCACGGTCTGACTCTTCTCTTCTATAATCATTCATTCCTTGACACTTTCTTAACATTTCTGCACATCTCTTTTTCACCATGAAGCTTACCACATTCCTCTCCATGGGTCTCTCGACCCTCGCTCTGGCAGCCCCAACACCAACCACCGAAAAGAAACGCGGAGTTTTGGCTAAGCGTGCATCGATCACTGATACCCCAACCACTGGATACGCCACTCAGAATGGCGGTACCACTGGTGGAAAGGGAGGGTCAACCACCACCGTCTCTTCCTTCGCCCAGTTCACTGCCGCTGTCGCTGATGACACTGCCCGTGTTGTCATCGTTTCCGGACCTATCTCCTCGACTGGAAACGTGAAGATTGGATCTAACAAGAGCGTCATCGGAAAGGATTCCAGTGCCAGTATGCTGCCTAATTCCAACCCAAATATCATTTAATCCCAATTGAACTCCGCTGATAATTTTCATAGAGCTCTCTGGCTTCACGCTAACCGTCAAGGAAAAGAAGAACGTCATCATCCGCAATCTGTCAGTCTCAAAAGTCGTCGGCGGCGACGCCATCGCCATCCAGCTCGCCACAAACGTTTGGATCGACCACGTGGACCTCAGCTCCGACATGGACCACGACAAAGACTACTACGACGGCCTCCTCGACATCACACACGCCGGCGACTTCATCACCGTCTCCAACTCCTACTTCCACGACCACTGGAAAGCCTCTCTCGTCGGCCACTCCGACTCCAACGGTGCCGAAGACAAGGGCCATCTCCGCGTCACATACCACGACAACTACTGGCAGAACATCAATTCCCGCGGCCCGAGTCTCCGATTCGGAACTGGACATATCTTTAACAACTACTATGAGAATGTCAGCGATGGAATTAACACACGCCAGGGTGCTCAACTCCTTGTTCAGAACAATGTCTTTGTGAACTCGAAGAAGCCGCTTTATGCTACAGATGCTGGGTATGCTGTTGCGAGTGGAAACGACTTTGGAGGTGCTAGCAATACTGCACCTGTTGGAACGCTTAACAGCGTGCCGTACTCTGTTCCGTCTCTCCTAGCTGCTTCAGCTGTTAAGGCTTCTGTTGTGGGTTCCGCTGGTGCTACGCTTAAGTTTTAAGTGGGCGATGATGGGATACATGGGATGTGTGAAAAGGAAATGAACGAAGAGATGGGGGAATTCGTTGTATATATATTTTGACTTCTGGGACATACTTTTTTACCGCCGGGCCGGGCTTTCCATATCTTATGATGAATCGTAAATATTTTATGACAAAGTGACGTTCGCTGTTTGTGAGTGTGCTTGGACTGTTTTGCTATGCCTAGGCTAATTTATATTCACCATGAAATATGCTTCTTTGATATTACATGTCACAAGACTACCTAGGACTTTCTTTTTTGGACAAGGAACACGCTTCAACTCCATTCATACGTCATCACATTATCATCACGCTAACGTCCAGGGCCAGCGAATTTTTGTCGGATGCATGTCTTTAATCATGACCATAGATGGACATGATAGCATGGCATCCTCACCCACAACTCCATTAAATATTACTTTTGGATGTACGTCTTCAATCGCCAGAATGTGATAGCGTGTCATCCCTTCCCCCCTTTTAACAAGCATTACAAGACTAGGTGCATGTCTTCAATCGACCTTGCGATAGCATGGCACCCGTATAAACCATCATATAGCGGAAGATGCACGTCTTCAACCAAATACAATCTATGCATCTGATAGCGTTGCCTCCCTCCTCCAATGCCCTCACTTCCATCCCTCTTCCATTACAGGATGCACGTCTTCAACCAGATACGGTCGAAGTATCTGATAGCGCTGCATCCGTTCCTCCTCACCCATCCCCATACCGTACACCTACTCTAATAGATATACGGCACAATGCGGTACGGCACTAATTCGCAGTACCTCTCCCAATCCTTGCCATACTTCCTGCGACATTTCTCCTCATCCCTCCGCTCGCGATGAACCAGCAAAATGGCAAAATACAGCATGAAGAAATAGGTGAAGAGCATTCCCCATCCTTTAGCTTCACCAGGCACCACGTATTTCCCATATGCATTCTTAAAGAAAATCGCGTCTTTGGAGGACGCGGTAATAGGATGTTCAGCCGTACTGCGGATCACGTATCCAGCGAGCGCGGTAGGCAAGACATAGGCCCACGACATAAACCAATCACCCAAATAATTGATATGCCGCGCTGTACCCCACCATCCAGTGATCAAGAGTTTCGAGCCAGCGGCCGTTTCCATATATTTCAAGTGCTTGACGCGCGGGTCGTTAGGGTTCGACCTGAACCGATTCTTCTCGTTGTTCACAGCGCGGAAAATATAATACCCAGATGCCTGGACGGCGAACACAGCCGCCACCCCCGTCCAACCTAACTCCACAGGATGCTGGGCCAGATACCGTGCTTGGATGCTGTATGTGAAAGGCAGCCAGGCAAGATCACCGAATGACAGCATGAATCCGAAGCCGTCGGAGATGATGTCGATGGTTGTTAGGATTGCGGGCTCCATGTACAGCGCATCGAGCACGTAGAGCGTTTGCGAGAGCGTGATGAGTAAGATGGAATCGGTAATTCGTCCAAAGTTCCGGTATTGCTGCATCATAAAGGCGAAGTCCAGGATGATCCAGCCTAGCATACCGGGACGCAGTTCCATCCAGGATTTTATGTCCACTTCGCCGAAAACGGGGAACGTGATGCGTGGGTTCAGTTCACGCCCGATGAACCAGTCGTAGAGAATGTTGCCGGTGTGGCCGCCAGCTGCCAGTTCACGCTTGGCGGGGTCCTTGGGGTGCTGGACAGAGAAGGAGGCAATGTAAACATACGTAGCCAGGGCAAAAGATATGAGGATATTGGTGGTAAGAAGAGGGACGAAGTTGTCTGTGATGAAAGTCCAGATAAGGAACTCGGCGCCTTCGACGGCGGTTCCAGCAGCGAGGATCACCGCGATGAAGATGGCGGAGTTGAAGGCTACGAATGTTAGCATGTTGACACACGTGACCTGGATGTCTTACCATTGAATCGATACTTGAGCCTGCCGCCAGACCTGAGCTCTGTTCCCTCGGGCGTCTCAGCTGGAAGAAAAGCATACAAGGCCAGACTGAGGAAATAGTAGCCCAAAGTACCGAGGACAGCCTTAGTGTTGATCAGGCTAGAGAATCCTTGCCATCCGACTTCCTGCTTCAACTTCTCCAAGGTGAAGGTTGAGGGATGGAGAAGGGAAGGAGCAGGACATCCAGAGATATCATTGCAGAGAAACGTGACAGCATAGCAGAAAAGTGGCAGAACAGTTGAGATCAATAGCACGCCTGGTCTGGAGCATGTTAGCCTTGAGATTTTGAGTTCAGAGACTAGGGTGAAATGACTTACGGTCCAAAGAACTCATAGCCATGGGGCTCCTCAGCCACGGTCCCAGGCTGAGAGAGCTTTCGTTTCGGGGGCATCTCGTTACCGATATCAGGAAAATGTGATGTTTGATGCCTTGCAAAAAAAAAGAGGGAGCAGATAGGCGCTTGTATGCTTTTTTGGCTGGCGTCCTGGTGTATCTTGTCCAGCGAGAACAGCCCAATCCTCCCACAGTTCTTAAAATTTGAGCACGCAACCTCTTTTTATATACTTTTCAAGGTGCGTGTGTCGTCTGATATGCACGCGTCGGACACTGAGGTTTCCGTGCTGTACGAGTGTGCCAGTTGACGCGCACTTACCGCCAAGCCCGTTATTCCCCATTAAGCCTTAGCGCAATGTACCTGCAGGGACTGCGCCGTAAGGCCGTTGAGGCATCGAAACGTCTACGTCGCCGGAGCAATCTTGTCAGAGTCCATTCCTTTCCTTCTCTACGCTCTTTTCTCCCATCATTCAAGCTCATCATGAAGCTCTCCTTTTATTCCGCACTCCTTCTTCTCCTGTCCTCTGCAGACTTTTCCTCTGCCGCCTCAAGTGGTAAAAATAGCAAGCCCTTGAAACCCTGCACCGCGCGCTCACCTACCACCGAGCGCTTCTTCGATTTAAATCCTATACGCCGGACCGCGCCGGAGAAGGGGAAGAAAGGTAAGGAAGGGGAAGAGGGAAGCTGGCATGCGAGAGGATATGATTATGGCGCCAACTTTACGATAAATTTTTGTGGTCCGGTGGTTGAGGAGTTGGATGAGGTGGTGGATTTGGGTAAGGATATGTGGAAGAATGTTAGTGCCTTCTACGAGAAAGGGGATAGGCAGTATGCGATTGGGTGAGTCCATTCTATTCTTTCCGGATTGGCAAGCTTCACGAAGCATCATGACGGATAACCTGGAGGTCCCAAACGATTCTACCAAAGCTACATTTGCCAGCTCACATCCTTTTCATACAGACTAGAGAACTCCGAACTCGTCTTCCGCGGCCGCGAGCTCGTCCTAAACTACACCGGCGGCTCCCTCTGTCCGTCCCCCAAATCCAAGCGCAGCACCACTCTCTCCTCCCGCGCCATAATCGGCGACGCCAGCGACGATGATGATGAGGACGAGGACGAGGACGACAAACCCAAAAAGAAACCCTCAAAGTCCAAAGACGGCGAGCGCCGCAAAGCCACCGTAATCTCGCTCCTCTGCGAATCTGACCCGTTGGCCAAGACCCATATCTCGTTTGTTGCAGCTGTTGACGACTGCGCTTATTTCTTCAAAGGCCGTTCACCGTATGCGTGCGGTGGCGTCGAAGCTGAGTCTCAGGCGCTGGGTCCGGGAGGAGTTTTCGGAGTCATTGTATTGATTGCGGTGTTGGTGTATTTGGTGGGTGGTTGTGTATATCAGAGGACGGTTATGCATCAGCGTGGGTGGAGGCAGTTGCCCAATTATCAGATGTGGGCTGGGATCTGGGGTTTCATCAAGGTACGACATATTTTTTTTGCCTACAGCGGGACACAGGGGTACATCTTCGACTTCAACCTGCACCCTACCCTACATTTCTAGTCAAACCTAGAATCCTCTTATCTAGATACCTAGATCTAGCTCTGTATGGTTTCCTTTAGTCATAATCACAAGATACGTTGAGCTAGAGGAAGGGTGTTAGGGGAAGTGGTTTGGGATACGCGACTGGAGATGGAATGTAGCACCTGGTTGCGTCGAAAGTTGGGCTAACAATGGTTTTATAGGATATGTTCATCATCCTCACCTCCTCTTGCGTCCGCTTCCTTCCCTCTCGCCGCGGCTACAGCCGCGTCTCCCTCGGCCACGACAACGGTCGACGTGGTCGAAGGAACGATGACGAGAATAGGTTGATAGATAACTTGGATGAAGAATGGGATGATTAAAGCGTCCCTCCAAACTCCATCCTCTTTGTTCTATTTTCTGGCATGTTAGATTAGGTAGGCGTTGATACAAGGGCATAGGCTTGGCATTTGGCTACATCTGTGATGGATATCTGGGCACTGTATAACTATGGCGTTTCGGGGTTTTAATGCTACAGATTGGCATCCAGATAGGAATACTGTGGTACTTCAGGAATACGCTTCCATGTTTGTGGTGATCATTGTATGGTAGTGATCAACCGCCCTTCTCACAATCCAAACAGCCCAAACCCCTTCAACGTTCCAAAAACGCGAGTCCAAATCTTGTCATCTGTTATGCTCTCCTTTATTCTTTCTTTCTAGATCTTTCACTCCTTCCAGCTCGGCAGGATACGCAGAGATATATTCTTGGATGTCAACCTGCTCCCCAATACGATATTTGTACATGAATCTGCAATCCTCCTATCTAGATATCTAGATTAAACCTTCTAGAGTACCATAGAGCTATAATAATAGAGAGCGTAGGACTAGAAGAAAGGGAATTGGGGGTGGTGTACTTTTGTACTGTCCCACTGGCGGTGGAAAGGGGCGGTGGTCCATCTTAGTCCTATCCGCCGGCCGATTGCATCCTGTTTTCTCTTTCTATAAAATTAATTACTCACCGAATGGATCTGAATCCGAATCTGAGTTACGGGATGAAGATTCAATGACTTCTTTATAGACTTGAGAGAAAATGCAGAAGCTTAGGTAGGTATTTGGTACGGGGGGATTCTGATGGATTCAGAACGAAGCTTTCTGGAAAATTTGCACTTTCACGGCGTCAAATACATTAGTTTATACACAATATCGGTTTATATGACAGAGTATACTTTCATAAGCCAGGGATGTACTCCGGGCGATAGGTAGAGCACAGTTTAACAATATATCAGAGAAGGCGAGTTAAATGTTACATTTTAGACTCGAAACCAAAGTACGGAAAAGGATAAAGGGATTGAAACCGCACACGGCATTGAAAGCAGGGAGAAAGAGTTCAAATAGATATGGATGAAAAGCATCTTAAAAGCAGACATGCAGTGTACATGTTAGAAACCCTCCATCCACCATGGCATACCGCGCCGTTTCGCCACTGGTGAACACTGCAAACTACATCACCTCCAAAACCTTAACGCTGGCGCCATGCTACCTGTAATTATAGCCATGGAAAGCTTTATAGCATTAGATCTAGATATCTAGACAGGAATACACCGGCTTCGGTAGGATATGTAGTGCAGGCCGCTTGCTGATGTCTCCCGTGCGTTCCGCCGAATCTAGTCCATGCCAGTAAACCAACTTGAACTTCGCATCACATCAACTCTCCAAGTAAAATAAAAGACCCCAAGAATGTCAGAAACCCAATAATTGGATACCCTAACTCCCCACCAAGTATACCCTAGCTCTCAATCCAGATATAAGGTCCGCCACTTCATTACCCTGATATTGATTCCCGGAGCCCATCCATTCCCACAAAAACCGCAATCCAGCAAGGAAGAAAAGGGTCAGATCACATCGCAAAATTTTCGAGTCACGTAGAGGAAGCCTCATCGCTCAACTAGTTACAGAGCAAAAAAAGCTACCCAAGTGATCACATTCTGATCAAGAGCAAAGGCACCCGACGCCTCGCTCTGAGTGAAGATTGTAAAAGACCACCCATCAATCAAGCATCAGAGGAAAAAAAGCTAACCTAGCTAGCAACAACTCCACAACGCCTGCACGCCAACAACCTGGGGACTCCAGTGATGACTAGTGCGTATGGAAGGATGGACAGTTAGGAAGCTGATCGAGTGGGAATATCGACAGCAAGAGGAGAAAAAAAATGAAGGAATATGATCGAAGAAGGGGTATCAGTAAGCGCCTGCCCACAATTTAGACTCAGGCATCTCGTCTTCGCTGTCAGAGAGGCATGTACTTGCCACTCTTAGCACCATTTACATCTTTCAACATCGGAACGATCAACAAAGGTATGGTACGCGCTGTTCGAAGGCTCGGATGCAGTGGTAGAGCCATCTTGATTACCGTTCGTGGTCGGTTCGGTAGTGCCAAAGCGAGATGCAGAGGACGACTGCATGGATTTCTCCTCGGTCGGTGAAGTGTCGGTAGGTTTGCTTCGCTTGGGATCAGAAGCATTGGCGGTGGAGGATTCAGCGATGGTGGTCTCATCCTTGGCGTCATCGTTCACGAAGTCTTTGCGAGAGTCAGACGCAGTTTCATCATCGCTGAGGTCGGTTCTCTCCTTCAATAGCTCGTCTTCTATATCTTGGTCTTCAATCTCCTCCCCAATCTCACCATTGGCGATAGCACGGAACTGCTCATCGACGCCCATAAGGAGGGACTTGATCTCAGCCCTCAGCAGACGCTCGGCCTTTGACATGGCATTATCCTGATTTACTTCAGCACCACCAATCAAGCTCACGTAGTCGCGACGCATAGAGACAAAGATCTCATCGGCCTTATTGGACATGTCCTCTTCAACCTGCCGGCACATCTGTTCCAGCTGACCCTTGACATTCTCTGTTGCATCTTTGAACATCTGGTGCCGATGCTGCTTGACATAGTCAATCATGTTCCGCTTCATACGCATAAAACTGCCTGATCCTGGAAGTATGTACGATTAGTATATAAGGAAACATAAGTCCAGTCTGAAACGTACCGTGTTCTTGTGCACAGGCATCGTACACTGCATGCATGAGTGAGGCTATCACTGGAGTGAACTCACGATTTGCGGTTCGCTGAAGCTCCATTATGTGATTGTGCAAATGTCCGCCGAGTTCTTTGAAGAGCTGCTCGTAGTTGTATATCTGCGAACCCAGCATCTGGAGACTCGCAATGCCAGCGCCATTCTGGCGAGCGTGCTGCTCGATGAGATAATGGAAGTCGTGCAATATTTGGCTGGAGTTTTGAGCATATTTCTCTAACGTCTTGGGCAGTCGATGCTGAAAGGCACGCTCCCATCCAGTGGCTAGTCGTTTCGTAATTGGTTCATTCAGCTCAGAATTGAAGTCCCTGAGTCCAGAAGTTTTGGACTGGTAGACTCCGTCACGTCGGACCACTGCCTTATATGTGCACCAATGCAGCCCTCCATCCAGCTTATGAGCTCCCCAGCCTTCAGCTGTGCCTGGTGCAGCACTGGCGGCTTCCTCAATCACCTCAGGGTACTTGTCGAAGATTTGTTCCGCTAGTTCGTTTTTCATCATGCTGATGCAAGACTCGACAGCTTTCTCTAGGCCCTTCTCTAGGTCATCAAGACGCTTGTTCAAATAATTGGCCTCCTCGCGTTTCTCCGCATCAGTCAACTTCAAGCCAGACCCATCACTCGACGCCCAGAAAGAGAGCGAATTTAAGACCTGGTTCAAGTTCACTAAGAAGCTTCGGCAGCTCTGTATCCTGCCGGCCTCGGTCAACTTCTTGCAGTGTGCTTGAAGTTGAGGCATTTCTGTCTCTTCAGCAGTCTTGAAGCCGGGGACTGGGTCATCCTTCCTCAGGCGTCCGCACATCTTCTGATAAGCCCGACTGCTGACGCAAAAAACGGGGAGCGATCCAGCAACTTCATCGTAATCACGAAGATCGTCATCAGGATTGAAGTTTTCTTCATCCTCTTCGGCTGCGTTCTCTTGGTCAAGTTCTTTGATGCCGGCGGCAAAATCCTTCTGAATAGCTTCCTTGGAATATTCGTTGCGCCCGGCGATGCAAATGGCACTCATCTCCGCGCGAATAGATTTGAGCTGGGTATCAATCTCAGTGATCTCTTTGGCAAGATCGTTGATCTCTAAATCAATCTCCGCTCGTGTCCGTCTCGCGTTCTTCTTCGTGTTCCTCAAGTCCTTTATCTTTGCGTGTATTTCGTCTTCTGTCAGAGGAGATCCATGGTCTTCAACCTCTTCAGACTCGGTAGTCTGCTCAGATGCGTCCGAATCCGAGTCTGATACGACAAAATCGTCGTCAGAGTGAGGGCTGCTTCGTTGGCGTCGTTTTCGTCCCCTCTTTCCCGAAGAAGCTCTCTTGCGCTTTTTGGTACCATTCTTCGGAGCGTAGACAGGTTTATCAACGTTGAATTCGTCTAGCAGCTTCTCCCATGCTTCTAGATCGTCTTCTGCACTATCCATAGCCTCCTTGTACACTGCTTTGGACTCCTTCAGATCGTCAACTTTCCGCTTCAAGTCTGCCCTTTGTCGCTTAAGATCGCGCTCCTTATCATCAAACTGAGAGATCTCATCTTCCAGCTCCAAACTATCTGTGGCTTCAGTTATGGATATGTCGTCCGTCTTTGAGCAAATAAAAGTCACGCTTGAGAATCCACCGTCATACTTCAATTGACGCTTGAAAGAATCTCCAAGCAGGGTTTTCGCGGCCTTGTCATCAACTGCACGTGTAATAGGTGCTACAATCCATAGGCCTGTGCATTGCTTGATGTAGCCTTGGGCAACAGCGGCTCGAGCCGCATTCGAGTCGTGAACCCCAGGTAAATCCACAATGACAGCTCCAGTTGACAAAGCGGGAGACTTGGTGTATATCTTGACAACCTTGATCAGTGGCCAGTACTCCATTTCGCGCTTCTCCTTCTTCTTTCCCTTCTTCTCTTTTCCCGTCACCTTCTCTTTGCTATCAACAAAGTGCTGAAGCTGTTTATAAAATGGCTCGGGCCTGGCCTCAGCAATTTTCTTCGTCGTCCCAAGGACGTCGAGGACAGAATTCTCAGCCATCAGGCTTCTAACATCACACTGAGCAAGCATATCTTTCGTCTTTTGGGGGAAGACAGCGTGAAACTTTGCCCAAGCTATACCGGCGTCACTGTCCTGATCTGCTGTATCCTTCGACACCGTTCCTGTTTCGGTAAGCATCTCTCGGAGCAACATGTCGAGTTCCTTCGCCCACTCCTCGCGGCTGATGAACTCAATCTCGGCGCGATACTTGGCAAACGGACTATTGTCGTGATTCCAAGACAGTTCCGTAACAACGGCCGTACACGCGCGCATGCAGTTGGTCGGCACTAAACGCTCTTCGTCCAGCAAAGCATTGATGACGCTACTCTTTCCTGCCCCTGTATTTCCGACCACACCGACAACTGTACGCTTGCGCTCGGCTTGCTTCTCTAGGTTGCCGATTGTATCGATCCATCTCTGCGCATCGGGGCTAGCTTCAGTATGCTGAGAGAACGACCCTTTCAACGTCTTAAGGACCTTCAAGGCTTTGGAAACACCTGCTTCGAGAAGCTCTGCCCGCGGCTGCTCGAGAAGTTGTCGGAGACACTCATCCGTTGGGGTCCCTTGTGACTGGGGCTCAGGTTCTGGCGAGGGGTCTTTCTTGAATACGCTTTCGGGATCGAAAGGAACCTGCAGTTCTCGTGGGGGCGTTGGGTTAGATTGATTTGAAATCTTCTCTTCCTTGATTGGTGTGGCATAATTGCTCCCACCGAAAGCATTTGGTGTTTCGTTGTTTGAGGCCTGAGGTGCCCCGTAAGGGGTTATATAGCCTTGCAGGTATGGGTGTAATGTCGGTGGATACTTGGGGGCCGAGGCATAGGTCGGTGGGTCGGGATACATAGGCGGCGCTGTCTGTATATCAGATACGCACGATATCTGCATGTCGTTCAGTTGAGGTCGTGGCACATGCTCGAAATTCTGTTTCTGGGCTGGCGCTTGGGTTAACGGGGACGTTAGGGGAGAGCGAGCTGCCTGCACGCTATTGGTAGGACTGTTCTCGCTTGGTATTGGGGCAAAGGGAGGAATGAGCTTTCTCATCGTTGGTTTGACAGCATCCAACGGTGACTCTCGGGGTTCATTGGTTAGCTGTCGTTTGACAGGCTGGAGAGGAACTCGGCCTGGCTTCTCCACAGCTTGGAAGATAATGACATTGTCCTCGTAATGATTTATATCCTTTACTATCACAGTCGGAGCAAGTTTGTCATCCTTCGACTTTAGCTCGATATCGACACCGGGGTATCTCATTTTGTATTGGCTTTCGATGGTGTTGAAGGCGACTTTCTAAAATGTAAAGTTAGCATTTTCTGGCAAAGCGGTAGAGCAAACGAACCGCATGAGCCTTCATCCAGATGAAGTCCGACTCGTGAACATCTCCTTCGGGCGATCTGGTATGAATGAGAACGCCAATCCAGAACCGCTTAGCAGGTAGCTCCTGTGCTGGTATGGCATTCTTAGCCTTCTCGTGAAATGCGTCCCAGTTCATGTTCATCCAGCGTACTCAATCGTGATTGTAGAAGGAAGATACATGCGCATAAGCTGGTGACTCGTTAAGGTGTCACACGGTGTGGATATGTAGAGGTGTAGTGAAGGTGATGTTAAGCAAATGGGGAGCCACACGCGAAAGCTTTGGATAGTGCTCGTTGGGTAATTGAGTAGTGTAGAAATTGGGAGCAAGAGAATAGATAAAAGGATTGATTGACAAGGGATAAATGAGGTATGGCAGGCTCAATTAGCCCTGCATGAGATGTAGAACAGTCAATGAGGAATGGAGAGAGATAGCAGGGGAAGCTTGCGGAGAGGTGTCTAAACAGTCTTGGAAGTTGGACAACCCCACGCGTTGAGCCACAAACGCGAGAAGATACGCTAGACGTGCTAGTTCCCGTCTTCACGTGATGCCAAGCCAGTATCTTTCTCACCGCCTAGGATATCATCTGGACTCTCAATAACCTCCAATGCCCTTATCCAAGCCATACGCTGTATCCCATAACTACTACTAGATGCATCGCAGACCTGGGTCTTAGAACCTAGATAGAGAACGATGGCTCTACTAGGAGAAGGAAAGCAGGGTAACAGCCAAGTTCAAGCCATGACCTGTATGTTCGACTTTGACTCCGGCTTTTGACGCTGGCTATTCAAAATTTCATCATCCCTTTGAACTATGGGTGCAGGCGCGTAGTCACCATATGCTTAATTACTAGTCTATTACAAGGAATTGGCCACAAAGAGAGGTCTTCGAAAATTAGTTAATAATTGATATTTTTTGACAAAAAGATTACCTGAGGGATAGGTGCCATTCTGGATATGAGATGCAGGAGGAATGAATTGTGTGAGTCGAAAGGTGGCCTTATAGATCTCCCGAGGTCTGCAATCCATGACGACTTGCAATCATAGAGCCGGGCGACAGGCATCTGGGGAAGAAGCTGAATCTGGCAGTATGAGTGTAGCTGAGTGTGGGTTCTTTGTTTGCATCGCTCTTCTAAGGCTAGCCTGTAGTTCCTTTGTCACCCCAATACTGTTAGATCTTCAAGATAGCAGCGCATTATGATTTATCTATTCCCGAGCTTTGTTTCTTTGCTGTCATCCACAATGCTGCATCCAAACACAATAGCATTGTGTTGACGAATTACTGCCCTTGTAGTATCAAAATGTCCTTTGTGGCAAGCATCAACCATATCATATCATATACATATTTGTAGCGCCCAGTTCTATCTCCTTTTACGGTACACCATGGACAGCAAATCCGATATTTCCGCTAGAGGCCCTCAGAGGCTTATCGAAACTGCCAACAGCCAGGATCGATTCCAACTTCTCAATGATCCGTCAGCGCCAGAGCCAGATCTAAACATACCTATCCATCCTATCTTTCGCACATGTAACTTCGTAAATGCGAGCCCACTGGCCTACCGCAACCTCCAGCAATCACTCCGACTCGCTTCCATGTTTCTCCAACATGACTCCATGCTCGAATGGTTTGTACGCCCACTTTTGGGGATTCCGCTAATTGACGTGCGGTCTCGGAAGACGTACTTATCAGACCCGTTTACCAGCAAGTCCAAAGCTGCGAAGAAGAAACTGATCACACCGGTTCAACAGGCATTCCATTGTTTATCACACTGTATCCGCTTCAGGTTTGTTGATACCGGAGACGCGAGGTTCTTCGCCCGAACCCTGATTCACCCTAGCCAACCTCCCCATACGTCTGTTTGCACTCCAGTGTTTCAATCCCCACATTCGGTTGTTATTGAACTTCGAAATCAGAATCGCCGCTTCCTAGAAGGAGAGCATTCTTCTAGCTCCCTCTGCGATAAGCTTCGCTTCGATTTTTTCCTTGCCGTCAACCTCCTTCATGAAATAACACATGCGCTAGGCATCATGCGACGAGGTGACTTGAATGAACCTTTTATAAGGCTCGATGATCCGAATAAATCGGAATTTGGTTACTCGTGGGAGGACTTCGTTTTTGGCGGCATCTTCAACCCCTTTGACCGAACATCGGATCGCGTGTCCTTTTTGATGCAGAAGGTATGGGCTGACGATGAGGTCGCATATGCCGCTGGAGGAAAGGAATGGACTGCGGTTCCTATGTCATACATTGCTCAGTGGTTTCAAATGGACACTTGGCATGCGATACGCAAACGTGGACCAACCGCTGTTTCCTCACCCGCTATCCGGCTGAAGCTACGACTAGATAGGGAACGCTACACTGTCGTTGCTGATTGTAAAGACGCTTTGGCAGACGTCCGGAATGCCCAGAAACTAATACTAGAGCATTATCGAAAGCACAAGGAACAAGCGGTACCCAATGCAGCACGCATTATCCTCACAGCCAAGCTGGAATTGGTTGACGGAGAAGTCCTACAACAGTCAACGGTGCGTTCACCTTCAAGAAGTGCCGCTGAAAAGCCTTCTTGTAGAATCTTTTCCCCAGCCACTTACCCAAAAACACATACTCCTGTGATCAAACAGGGAGCAACCTCTGTAAGACCAAATGTACCAGTTCTCGTACGATCGCAGCCTCCTGTGAAATCTACGAGAATTCCCAAAGCTCTAAGGCGACTCGCGAGCTCCGACGAGGCGTTTGATGAAGTCATCGGCGAGCAAGTGCCTTCTGAACGGCCTAGAAAGAGAGTCAGATTATGACGCTTTCCAGCCAAGGTAAAAGGAGGAAGAGGCTTCGTTCAGTATCGTGTATTGCTCTATTGTAGTCAAATACGTTAGTTTTGTAGGTAAAGGTGTTTCTTGCATCACCGAAGTCCCAAAATCAGAGACCGTTGTTGGAAAAGGTGTACCTTTGGGTATGACTTCAATTCTGCCAACATGCTACTGTTAGCTTCAACATGGCCTCCCTGAGGCTAAGAATAACGTTATTAAGAGAGAAATCTTGCTAGCGCCATCAAGCAAAGAGCCTCCTCGCAGCGTACCCGCAAACTCAGAGGCGAGTCTCATCTGGAGTATGTAGGAGCGTTAAGACATTCGAGGTTTGTTTCCTTCGCAAGATCCACACTCATCATTCCTTAGAACGTATTACTTATCTTTAATTAAAATCGAACATCTAACCGCAATATTACAAGTATCTGCACCTTTTAATTGGTCGCTCTCGTTTCAAGTTTTTCTATGCATACATCAACGGTCCCTCACCACTGCTCCCATTATCTGGCTAATATCACCTATAGGTCAATTATGAGCAACCTCGAAAAGCTAGTCGTGGTTCTATTTTCAGATTAGGTGAAGGTAGGTGCTTTTCACTCGTCCCGGCCCGTCTCACATGAATGCACAGCCTCCTCATCTCACCCTCATCATTTCATCCACATATGGAAGCTGGTGAACAATTTTCATCAGCGAATGCTTCTATAGGTCTCTTTGAGAAAGTTTAATCATAATCCTGGAATACTGGTCGCTTGATATTACTACAGTGGCCCAAGTTTAATTTCATTCTGTGCAGATTATAGAAGAAGTGACGGCTTCTTAGAAGATTTTCATTGATGGAGATCAAGCGTGTGGCATCCTTCAACGCAACCATATTTTCTGACCTACATGTCGATGTCAATACCTTCTTATCGAACAGGTTTTGTCGTGCTACATGTAACGCGTATTGAATTTAAGCCTAGAAACCCCACCGTTTTTTAAACATCTCGCCCCCAATTCACTATTCACCCCACATCTTACCTTATTTAGTGAATCGTATTCATCGTTACACAATCATGCCACACCCGTGTCGTTCAAGATGATCACCTTTCCGTAATGTGGAGGCTAGGCCTTTTATGTGTTTGCCTAGCCTCATGATCTGATATTGAAGAGATACTCCACCAAAGAAGGTGCTTATTTTCGTTAACTAGGTGCATGATTTTCCGCTTTAGGGAGGGACACAATGTCTTACGCCTGAAGAATTTCCCCAATTTGAGACCATCTACAAGCATTTCCGGACATTTGCCAGCCATGCTGTGTAAGCTTCAGGCCAGCCAATGCTGCCATTCTCACCTTCATCGCCTCATGCGATCATTCCCGGCATTGTCCCCAATGATAAGGCAATTTCCTGCCTTCAAAATACAGCCTGTACAGCAGCTCCGACCCTAACGTTATCGCCGCGGAGCGGCGTTGAACATCTGCTGCCTGTACCAATCAGCAATTATCATGATACCGGTTTTGCTAGTATGCATATGGATCCACATCAAATTCACCCACCTACAGCTCTCCATCACCTGCACTACCTCTTTCATTTACCATCGGGCATGCACAACCCTAACTCTTGCCTTCTCGCCTCTCATCAATCACTCTGCAACCATCTTCTCATGCGCATGCAACCTCACTATCAACCACTCCCATCTCATTTCCTAGGTTCGCGGCCCCAAAGCAAGCTGGATATAGTCACGATTGCCTAATTGGAACGACGATGCGAACAGGGGCAGTTTTCCGATTGGCTTATATGCCGAGTGCATCCCACCCGCATGCTTTCCACCCCCTACTTTTCTTATACTGGGGTCTGGTGTATGCGGTTACCCGCGCCTAAAACTAAATCCGCCTTGCGAGCTGCATATATTCCCGACCAGACCGAGGAAATCAGCCTTGCGATGCTGGGCCTCACCTTCAATTTTCCATGGTCTTAGGTTCCTGAGCTGCGAACTATTGGCACCGGCACTCGGACTTTGAGCTTCGTTTGTTGTGATGGCACGGCAGAATGACTGCAGATCAAATTTTGGATATTTTGAAGGCGTTGGATGGGACAGGGGAAGAAGCCAGAGTACGGTATCTACATTGGAATATTGTGCAGGCTCGTTTGTCTCATCGAAAGTGGTAATGTGTTACGTGATGGCGGTTGGGATAGATGAAATGCATCTGCGGTTAGAGTTGCCTTCTCCTCAAGGCCTTGATCGCAAGCGTGTCATTCATCCCTCAGGGGTAATTCTCAATGGCTTGCTCGAGGTGTTCCTCGTGGATGTTGAGGGATGCGACTGAGGAATGCGAGAGCAGGTGATGGTTTCCCCAAATTCTCAATAGATTCCAACCTAGAAGATTGAAACTTGAAGAAACTGCTTTTGCGGAGTCACCATTTAGAAAGAGAGTTAAAGTGTGCTCCTTTGACATATTTATCACAATCACAATGACAATAATGCTCGGCAGTGTGGTGTAGTGCAGTAGATATCAACTTTAGATACTTCTTCTCTTCGTTAGACTGTTCTCAAACCATTCCTATGTGCAAGAAATATCCCAAATCTATCCGACCCAATTTCCAAGATAAAAGGTAGTAAGCGAGGGTATCAATGCGTTGAATCGAACAAGGCGCTATGATGCATAAACACCACAGCCAAAGAATCGAAGTAAAATGGAGCCATGACTGCCCACCTCCTCCGGAAGCAAAGCTTCAGCTCTTTCACCCTCCCATGCCTCACATACATAGATACTCCATAATGAGGGCCGATTCACCGACCTCTCCATCCTCTCGCGTCATTCCATCTGGCCTCCAGCTCTCTCGCCCGATCGGTCGCTTCTTTCCTCCTCTTCGCATTCATCTCCGCCTGGCTCTGCGCATAATCGGGCAACTCATCCTCAGGCCCTTCATCCTCGCTCAAACCCAATCGCTCTAATTCCAAATTGATTGCATTCACGTTCGGCGTCAAGTGTGATTGCTGACTTAGGTGCGGCTGTAGCAAGGCATGTGAACGCTCGGATTGAGAGGGCATATAATCGTACCCCATAGATTGCCAGCCTTGTACTTGGTGATACTGAGATGGGGTTTGGGTAGCGGAAGGATTCTGCAGGGGGATAGGTATTCGGTCGGTTTGGCGGCCTCGCGAGAATAGAGAGCCTTGCAGGCGCGGTGGGCTGGTGGGAGAGAGCGTATTATCGAAGCCTAGATCACCATCTAATAGCCCGCTCGTGGCTTCTACAAACAAATGGAACTGGGATGCGTCTTCGAACGACTCCGTAGGAGATAACCAGGTGTGGGGTCGAGGTCTCTCAGACGTGCTCTCGCGGGCAGTGGCTGTGGAAGGTGTGCTTGTTTCGGGAAAGGTGCGACGCGCACGGGGTGGAGTTGGTTCGAACGAGTTCATAGAGACGGAACGTTGCGGATAAGCCTGGTACTGCGTTGGTGACGATATGTTTGCGGCGGCGGAGTGGGCGCGGGCTAAAGATGCAACCTGAGCGGAGGCTTGAGCATATTCATTTGGTGAGGAGGGCATGCTGCGAGAGGACTGCTGGTAGTAGTACTGGTAAGGTTGTGGACTAAGGTTTCCGTTATCAGAAGAAGAGCGCTGATGATGCTGGTATGGCTCTGGCTGAAGGCGGGTCGGATCTAGCTGCTCTGAAGGGCGGCGGCGAATGAGGGAGCGGAGAGAAGCCGGTTTGAGCCTTTTCTTTTCAGACTCGGGAGACTGGGGTAGTGGCTTATTCACAGAGGTCGTTGTCGATATTAGTGGAATTTTGGGAAATCGACTCGGGGACGGTGATCTGTTGGCGTGTTGTCGGCTTGACGTCGCTTGATATGCTGATTGCTCTGGACCTCGACTTTGCTCCTGCTCCCTTCTCGCATTGCTCGGCATCGAAAACCACAACTCTGTATCCTCATTCCTACTCCTCGATCGTGTTTGAGCCATGCACTCCTCCTCTTGTACTAGGTCGTCGTTGACATGCAAAAAAAGTAAATTTGATTGAAGGAGTGATAGCGCTGTTGACGAAATATCCTCAGGTTTATAATTTGCGAGAGATGTAGGTGAGGTCAGCAGCTGAGTACTGGGTATCATTCTAAAGAAATACCACGTATGGCTGGTTATATGTACGTGTATGAGGCTGGAGCTGGCCCTCCACTGTGGCCAGGGTCGGGTAGCCGGGCGACTTCTGGAGGTGTGGTAACGGTTGTATGCAGATGCACCATGCAGCGGAAATGGCTGCGCTACTGCATACAGGCGAACTTCAGCCCAATTTAAAATATTCCATGTACCATCTGGATGTTCTGAGGAAACAGGTAGTAGATCAGAGAGGTCCCGGGGGCCGTGGTATGTATAGGTAGGACAGATGAAGGCGATATCGACCGTTGATTAGTTGAGCGGCATCGAAGGAGGTAGCAATATCATGGGAACAGGGTTCGTGGACAGGGGAAATGCAATGATGATATGTACACTTCAGAAAAGGGAAGTGATAGTATTAATAACGAATATCTGTTTTCTTCTCACCCTGCGCCGCTCACGTCTGAAGCATTCTCACAGAGGGGCGGAGGTGGAAGGATCTATCATGCCAATGTACGGGGGAGGAGAGACGCCTCATCGGAAATTGCAGCGAAACAAGGCCATTATCTGCTTGTTCGTATTTCTGGCGCTGGACTGAAGGATTAGGTACTTTGTTGGTTAGGTTTTGGGCCGCCCTCAATTGAGGCTTGATGTGTTAGGAGATCCGCGAGGGGCCCAGCTACGGCCTGTCCGGTGGCCTGCACATGTGGACCTGATACCTGACTTAGAACGGTGAGGCTCAGGACGGGCTCAACATCCAGACCAGTCAGCAGGTCTTTACTCAGCGGAAGCAATAATCAAAAGGTTCGGCAGTGTGCTGCGTTTAGCAGCGGGTTACAAGTGGTGACAGTGGGCTTTTCACACTTGGCAGCTCGCAGTCAGGAGGTGCGAAGCTTAGTTTAGATGCTGCAGTGCGGCGGGCGATCAGCCAAGGCTAGATGCGTGCACTGCCTCCCCTCGCTTGTCTATATATATCTCCTCTAGACCTACGCTAGACACGAAACGGGTATCAATCATGTTTTCGAACCGAGGCTAGCCCTTGTCAGCTCACCATCCAACTCCCACACTTCGCACCTCTAGGGAGAAGGTGGTGCCGGCGAGGTCATCATCGTGAGGCCTCAGAGTCACAAAATATTTTCGACTGCTTGATTGAGCAATTCGTGGGGAATGCTTTGACGTTGCCGAACTGCTTGCTAAACGTCACATTCATCTCAACCAATGCGCAAGGTAAATATATTCTCCTCTGGTAAAGCACATACAAGCGGCAGAGAAATGGAGAAAAAAGAAGAAAAAATTGTAATCCCGCCCAATGTTGCAACAAGGCTTGAAACGCATGCGCTCCTCCTCGCCGCCTCCAGTCGAATGCCGACCGTGTCAACTTCAACTCCAATAATGACGCAAGTTGCCAGTCCCGAGTTGTGTTAGTTTTGCTGCAACATGCACTTCAGGCATCGTACATGCGGACTCAAAAGAACTTCGACCGAAAAGAGAATCAGTAGAAATGCTAATCCTGACAACAGATATGGGATCATCGGAGATTATTAGACAAGGCCACTATTGTCAACAGCAATGTCCACATTCACCCGCAGACCCCACAGCCTCATTATCAAGTAGGACTATTGGGGGATCACTGCAGGATCATTAAGGCGGGTTGTTAGTCAGGCATGACAATCCTCTCAATGGTCTCTCAAGGCGCGGCTCTAGAATGGACAGATTCCGAATCCCGAGTAGTACTTCCATTCTAAGATCCTCGGGCGTTGATAACCTGGGAAAAGGTGACAGGACACTGGAAATAGAACTGTGCGGCGAATCTGTAGCTCGCAGAACGATGCCACCCTCACGATATGATGAGAGGCGTTGCATAGTGATTATGCGCTGACAAGACAAACGTCAGGCACTGTGGCACATTATTTCCTGTGGCAATCCTGAAGCCCAAGCCACCCGTTGCCTGAGGTCGACCAAACAGTCTCTCGCACGGCCATGAAAAGCTCCGAAGCAAAGCATCTGGCAATTCTGTGCAACGTTCCTCGAACCTTCCGCATTCAGAAAAATCTCGAAGTCAATGCTTGACGCCGCTCAAAGTCAATGACACAGCCGCTACGTACGAAATCCTACACATGATCGTTTGGGGAAGGAGTTGTTAAAGCAAATTTCAAACGGTGGGCTCCAAAGCTTGATCCAGCTTGGGGTCAGGTCCCAAAATCCGGGATCCGGATCCAAAGGTCTGTGGTCCCCATTGTTTGCATCAACTCCGATCTTGGGAAACGGGAACTAGCCGCTGCAAGGGTCCAAAAACCATCATTTAAGTTCGTCAAATTTCTGCTCATGGTAAGTAATAAAAACCTTCTTCTCAATCGCTCGAATTATGTCAAAGTTGTGTTGCAACGCTCACAAAACACAATCCTTTGTGGTGGAAGTCGCTCCGCTGGCAATTCCGACTCAAACGTGCTGCAAGACGCGCCGGGTGTGAATCCTGCAAGGCTGACTTCGCTGTGCAACAACAACACGTTTCCTCGGTTGGACGAATGATGACTACCGAAGAATTCCTGCTCCAACTCCCGAGCCACACAAGCCCGCAGCCTTGCAGACAGAGCCCTGGAAGTCGAGTTTTGGCCGCCCCGGGAAGTCCATTTAAGGATACACCCTGCATCATTGACTTCATATACTTTAATTAAGTGCTGGAAGAATAGCCTCAACGAAATTGAAGAGAGAGCCAGATGAAGAAATCGCGCTGCGTTTTCGGATTCGAGCGAGACGAAAGGGGATGAAGGGAATCGGGTAAGTGATGATCCTTTCTAGTGAATTTCTAGCACGTGACCTTTATGTTTACTGTCTTGGCAACTTGATTTCTACCCCAAATCCAAACTTTGCATACAGTTAGCAGCTATTATGAATGTGGTCAACGTTCTAAGGAGATCGATATTTGGCCATCAGCGCGACCGGCTTCCTCTCATTTTTGGCTGTTAATTGTTACTGTTTGTCCGCGTTCAGGTTGTGTCACTTTCTTCTCTTTTTACTTAAATAGTATTGTTTGACGTAGAGCCGCCCAAGTTAGGTATTGCAACAGAAATTCAATATAATTAGCACATGGTTTTATTTTTCGTCGTCAACAGAGACGAAGGTGCACGTTCAGTTCGTCCGCGTTTCGAAAGGTGCCGCAATCACAACAAACGCGGGCCGTCGACTCTCCATTGTCGGATTAGATCATGCTTCGGAGTATACTGTGCGGTAGGCCTTAAGGGTCGGAGATCTGTTCGCATGAATCGTTTCAACTCCGTCTGCGTACACAGTTGGAAGTACGTCAGCTGACAGAGATGCCGTAGTGGACAAAGTCGGAGATTATCGTCACGGAGTCTCGACAGCAAGGCTAAGCACTCAAGTGGACTTGGAGGCCTACGTGTATGTCAGTTCACTTATTGCATCGTCCGTTCGAATCCGGAGCTGTCGTTAAAAGGAAAGAGATGAAGCCACCAGAGAATCGGTATCACCGAGGCGAATAGGTGTGACTGCTAAGACGCTCGATGGCCTTACACGTCGAGGATGGCCTTTGAGTCGAAGGACTTACCCCGGAACAATGGGTGAAGAACAGAAGGCGTCTCAATACAGAATGTAGAGAGGGTGAGGCGACCCCGGCGTTCTATTGTCTTCTGTCTTCTCCGCAGAATCGAATGGCTGGCCGCTAACTCCTCCGAAAGCCGCTCCTTGAGCACTATCTTATCCGCCATGGCCTGCAAAGGAACGAATTTTGTGGCATAAAGGGAATGCAAACCAAGAGGCAGAAGGAGGAATGTACAAGGGTCCTGTATGCTCTTGGAGGATCGATCGGGCAGGTGAGACATGTTGTCGCGATAAAAAGGCACCGGCACAAAATGTTTCCCCCATGATCCTGTCTCTGAGGTGCCTCAACGCCGCTCGCAGTCGCCTGATGCAGTAACCCACTCGTTTTTCGCAACGTATGCCCTAATGGACCCCTCGTGTCTCACCTCCTTGTAGGACAACGCATTTCTTGTAACTTTCAAACGAGTCCACATAGTCCTCCTGTCACAAGATGAAGTGGTCCGATTTGCATACGTCACACCATCATCGAATGTAGGATATGAATCCCAAGTACTGATCTCCCCCGGAGTGTCGCTTTTGGCCCTCATTAAACGGCAGGTTTACTCTCACGGTCAAGAAACACAAAAGCAAACACGCGGAAAAATTAGTGGGTGTATAATTTTGACTTAATGTTCTTGTACCAATGCTCTACTTGTAGCTAACTGAACACTCAAGTGATTCCGGATTGCGATTTATCTGCTACAGAATGAACACTTCTCTGCTGTTAGAAGAGGATGCTCACTAGTATGTAAGCTTCAGTCTACCACTAAGTGATTACTAGTCTTTTACTAAATGTAAAGGACTCCTTTATAGTGTAGACTTCGCCAGCGTTCACTTAAAGTTCTGCTCCAGCCTCCGAAGCCCCTAGATATTCAATCAGAAGCAGGCCACTCTCCCCTTTCTTCTTTCAAGGTCGGATCTAAACTCACGAATTCATCTGGCTGCCACTATAGTCCCTTGTCGGCCTATCTGCGATTCAACTGCTCATTTCGCGAACAGAGCAGCCTGCTTTAAGGCTCGTGAGTGGAATGACGAGTACGCAGTCAAAACAAAACTCCCCGTTCTAGCTTCTTATCAACTAGATTTGAATTTGTACTGACGATCATGGTTTCCCAATAGCATGCTATTCGACGGAATATCGTTTCAAACGCATGCGCCTGATCATCTTCACGACGAGATGGAGAGTTAGTTAACGCCTGAAAAAGTCGAACAACCCCCCCTGAACGACTGGATGGTCGCGACAAGTATCTTGGCACCAATCTTGAGTGTGCAGGTACACGGCATCATAGCATGCAGTGCAAGAGGACTGGCTGCGATAGAAAAGGTGGAGCACATCGGGATAGTGCGAAAGACAATGAAGCGGAAGGAAATGTCATGCAGATACTGGTTGAACTCGTAGGGTACGAGGTATGAACGGCAGGTGCATCCAAGTTAATACGCGAAAGGAGGTAAGTAGCGGTACGACGAGCAGTTCTGACTGGAGAATATCAGCGGTGTGAAGAAGTAATGATGGATAAAACTGCAAGCGCTTTTCCCCGAACAAGCACACTGGACTGGCACGTTCCACCCATTCGATCTCAGCCTTCGATTTTCAATAACATAATGCGTTCTACGCACTGCCCCTAGAAGTATAAACCCCCTCGCATGCGTCTTGCTCAGTGCTTTCCAGAGGGCTCCGCAGTGCCGCGTTCTTCTTCCTCCCACTCATCACAACCACCACCATCAATGTCAATGGCAGAATGAATGCCATTTCTCGGGCATTCAACAGCGATCTATCCTTCACGTTATGCATCCTGTTTTGGATCCTACACAAATGTGTCATATGAAGACGGGTAAGTTTAGCCAATCCCAGCAGTTGTGTCGAAGAACATCAGATTTGCTCTGTGATGATTGCTAAGCATGCAAACTATAAGATTATTTCTGTGATTCATTAACCTTAGATGACTTGACTTCTACCAGACCTTTCACGATCAAACTGATGAGTGTTGAAAGCCACATTCACTTTTTGTTTACCTAAGACTTCGCACACCCAGTTCCTGTATGACTCTAGACTTTCTAAGTTCAATCTAGTAGCTTCATATACAAGAAATCATTTTGGCGACGATAAACATTACCTTGAAGCTGAGATATCAAAAGACAAGTTAGCACCACCCCGCCACTACGCATCAAGCTCTAGCCCATCAACCACCAGAAAATCCAGAAAGAATGAACGTTACGATACTCCAGCCATATGGAGTCGTTGACGGTGACTGCTTGATGGACATGATCCATCACTTTCGCTGAAGGGACTCCGCAACCAGCTCCGACCAAGCTATCGCCTCCTGGCTCAAGATCAAGTACATGATACCATACGGAACAGTCGAGCGGATGTATGGCATAGCAGTCCTAAACGAGGAAGACATGGAGTAAATCGTCCATGACCATTGATGCCACATTGATATCTATCCCATGCCCGATCCTTTCTCACCGCAACGACTATGGGTTTCAGGCCTGGAACCTGAGGAGAATCGTATTGAGCTCCACGGATTCCTAAGGCATTCTTCAATATGCGCGGACACTTCAAAGGCCTTTGGTGGAAACAGACGACGGTTTTTATTGATATAAATGGATGGACACGCCGGTTGCAGGAACCCTGCAGCTTCTTCGAAGAGTCGGATGAGTGTACAGAACGATGGACTGTGGAATGGGAGCCTAAATTCTTGTCAAGTAATGCAAAGACTAGCCTTAGGGGAGCAACTGCTTTAAATGGTAACTCCAACAACAATGTCGGAGAGTATTTCGGCCACCATTCAAAGAAGCCTACAGCGAAGCTTCCAATGAGAAATTTAGCAAAGATTCCAACGGAGATACTAAACCTGGTTATATTGGCGTCTCCACCGACGACTCCGTCTATGACCATACGGACACCAACGACTTCAATGAGGACTCCAAGCTCGATTCCGAGAATGGTTTGGAGCATGAATGCGAGTATGACCCTAGAAGCCCCTTGTGGAAGCGGGACGAAGCCAGCCTTTTTCGCAGGCGTGGCTAGAGGAGGGAGTGGCGCACTGACTTTATCTTCTATTCGACATTGCGAGCATTGTATTGAGCTGGGAATATGAACACAAACTGAGGGAACATGAGTCGGACAATCCCCAGGCCCCAGGTTGTGTGGAAGAACTGAAAGGGGTTTTTTGAACTCTGGATGGAGCCATCTAATTCTTTGTGTGCTGAGATAATGCCCTCAGGGCAATCCTGTCACACTTTACAACTTCTCCTTAAATCTCAATACCGAAAATAATGATTCAATCCTATCATCTCCCTTCCATCAAGTAAAAATTATTTCTTTAAAACGAGAAGGGAAACATACAACAGCTGGTATTTGCTGGTCATGAGGTTAGATATCGGAGAGCGGACGGGATCCGTCGTTTTCTCGTGCTTATGAGTCGTGTATGGAAAATATGTATCGATTAAATGATTAATATATTTCTACAAAACTACCTTTCTTGGGAATTTCTGCAGGTTCAAATCGATTTCTGCTTGATTCTATTTCCCGTAACCTAGTCACCACGCTTCGCTCGCCTATCACAGGAGTTTAATGCCACTTAGTGGAGGTTTAAATTGCTGATTCACTGGAAGGGTAAGTTATCGAAAGTAAATTTGGGTTTGGACTTGTATTTCGGTTAATTAATACAAACGAAAGGATTTGACCGGACTAAACGATGAGAGGAGATGAAATTGATGCTCGGAATGGAGTATAGGGTGTATAGAAGGCGGAGATAAACGAAAAGAATTGTCGTTCTAGCAAATTCCTAACATATCCACTCGTAGGTCTTTCGTGACTACAGCTGCTTGCTTGGACCCGCATGGTGGCTAAACATGCAAATTTGAAGTTAAGAAGAAAATAAAAGGGAGCATCCAAGGTAATATTAATGGAAATTTTTTTGGTGTACCCCATCGATTACCTCCTAAATGGGTAATCAGAGTGTTCATCCACATGAAGTGTAGCCTCTAACCCTGCTCGACGAAATAGATCTTGAAACCCCAAGTTCCAGAATAAGCAACGCGTATCTCGACTATAAGTGGAATTTCGCTCATCTTCAAGATTTAGCACAAAGCGAACGGTAAGCTGTTGAAAATTTTCATGAAGCCAGTGTGAGATACCCGGCCATTTGCTTGAAACTCGCTCTTCAAGTCGAGATATATTGGCGTAGGAGTCTGGCTGGCCGGGGAAGGCTCCAAATAGAGCGTTGAAGTCGATCACGAGAGTTTGAAGGGCGGAGAGGGAATTAAGCAGTGCGCCAGCCTCACCAGAGAAGATACAGTTTTGAGGGCTGCCTTTGCTTACATCTCGCCATAGCGTCAAGCACTCCAGAGAATTCCTTTGAGGATGAAGAGCTCCAATGAACCATGAGGTAGGAATCGGTATATTCCTTTCCAAGTCATTCTCATGTATTTAATTGACCCAGCTGAAATATTTGGGCGCACGCTGAAGACATAATAACATGCTGAGTCCGCCCCCGAAAAATATGCAACTGGCGAAAGTGGGCTCTTCTAACGGTTTGGAGCCAAAATGGCTCTTGTAGTCGGTGAGATCGTATTTCAATAATGCCTCTCCTACTCGCAGAGAGCGTATATGGGGATTAAAAAAAAATGTCTGGCTTGATGGGCCACTAACTGCCAATCACATTCCGATAGCGTGTGCGGCCTGGAATCGGTTAGCTTAGGGACATAGTGACTAGGAGAAATTAAGTTAAGACGTTTGAGAAAGGCAGTTCTCGTCTGATCCAGATTTTAAAGAGCTCTGCATTATACCTACATGACACAAGTTTCCCTAGACCATCCATTTTTTATGGCGGTGTGTCTCTTACGACGGCCTTGAACTCTTCTTCTACCATTTGTGCCGAGGTATTTCGTATAGGCTACTCTCAGGACTCCATATGGACTCAATATCGATGATCCTAACGTAGGCAAGCTTAGAAATCAATTTGTGAATGCCCAAGTCGGCACACCGGTCATAAAACTTGAGTCGGCGCGACAAACAATTAAACCATAGGCCGGAATCTCTTATAGAGTGCGGCCAAAGAGGAACGAATTCTTTTCGCGAATGCTGACATGGCGATACAGACTCTGGCGTGCGCTTTTATGAAGACTGCGGCTTGTGCGGCAGAGACGAGAGAGAGAAGGAGGATCGAGAAAGGTGGTGATGAGGTCGAGAATATCGGTAAAATATCATGAAGACTCATCCTGAAAAGCCTTCGAACAGCGCACAGCGATGATAGATCCTCCAAAGGGCAGTTCAGGAACGTAGAAAGCTATGTAGATGTGGTGGTTGTTCGGCGGAGAACACTTAAGGTATGGAGAGGGGGAAGTGGTGGACAACGAACTGGTTCGTTCGATCATAGGTCTATTAAAAGTGATGATTTAAATGGTCGCACTCGTGTGGTCACCACTCGAACTATGACACAAGCACACGAATGAAATCTGATCAAAATATTCGTTGGAAACGGAACCGAAATTAACTGGAAAGCTTGGGCGGAACTTTCGATCGATGTTTAGGGCTGGATTGAGGGACCTTCGGATTGATAAGAGGGTTGAACCATGGCCCCACCCCTTCAGTAGACCCTGCTATTGTACACACAACGTAAACTGCATCACCTCCAACACTTTACTCTACCTCTACCCTACTTGTGTTTATGAGTATCGAACGTTTTGTAGCCCAAGATTTTGGAGGATTTCGAATTCGGCTTGGGATGTAGGGTGGGGCGCAAGTCGGAGTCGAAAGTACACTCTTAGTATGTGTGAACCCGTGCATGTCCAACTGGAGTTGGATTTGTGCTGATCTCCGAATGGCTATTGATATCTTTCACCAGCTTTAGCCGCTTGACTTGCCCACTTGAAAATCTACAGTAGCTAACACTCCCGTCCGGCCCAATCTTTTCATCAACTACGCCCCATTTCACCTTTCCAATAGCGGGATCGACTTCATCGCTCTTAGCATGGCGGGCGGCGCTGATGACCCAGCTACCAGAGCCTGCGAGAGGTATCTGCGCATCAAAGCTAATGCACGCAAGGACGATGAACAAGACAAGAATACAGAATTGTTGCAAGATCAAAGCCCAAACGGCAGAACTTGAGGAGCCACACGCACCGACGGACTGCCCTGGGCGCGGCTTTCCGGCTCTGTCTAGCTGGTCAAGACGAACGACAAAGAGAGTTTGTAAAGCAAGCCAGTGTAGCAAGCCACTGAGTCCGTTCAGCGGGATGTTCCATTGAAAGGGAAGCGGTAAGAAATAAGTCGCCCGTTGATGACCAGCATGTTTCGTTACTCGCAAGCTCTTTCTGTGTACGGCGAGTTGGTTCCACTCGTACGCAAGCGCCATACATGTGAACAAGTTTTATAGGCTTAGATAGACCAGGGAGAGCATCAGCTAAGGAGCGCTGGCCACAAGGACAAAGAAGTGATGTATCGCGCCGTCAATTGCTCTTGCCCCAAAGACAAACGTTTCGGTGATACCACTCCCCATCCAGACATGCGTGGTATTCCCAGGCAACTATTAGTACATTAGCAATGGTAATCCTCCCGGCACTTAAGCATAAATCAAGTGTACCTACACAAGGGTTGTGAATATCCTTCGATTTATGCTGATAGCAGAGAAGTAGCGCTTTCGTGCTGATTCCCAGAAATCATCACACCGTCCATCAAGTTCCGCAGCTCGACCATCTTCCTCTGGAGTAGCAGTTCATTTTTATGTCCAAATTTCCAGAAGTATTCGTCCTTAGAACAAGTACAATAGCCGTGAGGAGTGGGATCACGGACGCTCAGAGAAGAGGAGATGGCATCACCGATTGCGACCAGGGGGGGCCTCTGAATCCTCTCGGAGCGGGAATATCAGTGCAACTACTTTGAGGGCGTTGCACATGATGGCAATCAGAGTAAGGTAGAGACTGATTTGGAGCCTAGAGTTCTTTCCGACTCGTCGAGCAAAACCGCCGTTTATCCATAGATGTATAGTGCCGTTAACTAGATCAAATGGTTTCATCGAGCTATTAAGAGCCCATGATAAAATGAACCCGTCGCTATCTGTAATCTGTGCCTAGAAACCGTAGAAAACCACCAGAGAAATCGGGAGATTAATGTCCCGTAGGATTACGCGGCTGTTCTTGAGAGCTTCGTAGTCTGTCAAAGAGTACTCGAAAGCTAAAGTCTCCACTGCCTGGAACACGTCGCCGTATTCGGACACGCGCCCTGTGTCATATATTTGTTTCAAGGAATATATTCGTGAAATGTCAGAGTTCCCTGCTGCTATTAAGCTTGAGCCGTTGTGGAGATTCGTATTCAACTAGCTTCAAATCGCAGTGATTTCCCACTAACACTTGGAAGACATTGGCATTATAACTTCTCCAGTCAGTCATACTGTCTAGCATCGTAGGATCAGGGGTAGATCACCTACAATAGATGGAGAGGCATCGAAGAAAGGCCGAGAATTAGCTAAAGGATTCCTCTTCTACTGGAAATCGAGCGGAAATCGAGCGAAAATTGCGGATATTTAGAAACCCAATGTCGAGCCAACGGCCACTTCGGTGAGCTATTGCGCACTCCATCCGAAGGGGAGCACTCAATACCTGTATCGCGTAATTGCTAGCACTCAGTAGCAGCGTCCTCAGAGAGTCGATGAGGATGTGAAATAATGTCCTTGATATATCGGCAGAATTGCCTGTGGTAAGTGTAGCGATACCATCCTTGTAGCCAGATTCTGTGGTCGCGCTCATGATGGCGAGTGTGATATTGGCGGAGAGAACAAAATGTCGCGACGCACACGCCTACGAGCACACCCATCTCCAACCGTAGAACCTGCTCTTTCATTTCCGGTCATATGCCCTATTGAGTCATTGAAATATGTAGGCTTGAAGCTGAATTCTAGGATGAAAATGAGAGAGCTCAGCCTTGTGAGAAGACTGCCTTGCCTTCGAGCTGTATGAGGCCACCGGCTGCATGCGGAAGGCGGGCCAATTCTAATGGAGGTTATCGACCCATCGGATGCCTCTCGCGGAGGCGCCGTATTGGTCATTATGAGTCAGTGGCTTAATAAAACGAAATTATTTGGCTCAACGTGATAAGTATGGACGATGCTGAATTTTGACATGAGACCCGGCGAGCCCTGGAGTCGCTCAAGCGAAAAGCATGCTAACTGTTTTCGGATTAGCTTACATGCCCACCTTTCTCATCCAAACCAGAACAAGCGGTAGTTAAGTAGAATCGTTACAACTTCGACCGGATTGTGAACCATTATGCCATTCCTAGTGAGAATACCATGGCTTGCGAGAATCGACTTAACCGAATTCCGAACTTTAAGCTTCGTTGCTGAAGCGCTCCTACAGGAGCAAGCTTTTGCCTATCAATCAATCCCCATCCTTCACAGCAAAACTGAGAACTTTCCTTTTCAGTTAATATTTGCTTGCAGATATATGTCGTCTCGAAATCCTCTCTGGGTAAAAAGGATCTTGTCACGGAGATTTCTGATTTCCAAAGCCTCGCAAATCTCATGATGACTGCATGAGATGCGACAGGCATCCCAGTCCTGACGGTAGCACAAAGTCCTATATGCAAAAAGCTTTTTCGGTCGTACCTGGAACTCATACTTCGAATCTACATGTGAAGGATCACATCTACAGCCGACTTGTTCCACGATCATATCACCCATTGAATCAATGTCGGCTTTGGGAGGCATCGACCATCTTAGGCGATGGGTTCTACCTGCCTTTTGCAGACCTATTCCGACGTCCGTTGTATGGTAGGTTTCCCGAGGGCGAAACAACCGCCTACCTATCAACAACCTCAGGACCATAATGCTGCAGGACAGATGCAAATATTTTTGTTTTTAGAACCTAAAGGGGCGCACAGAATGCGAGGCGTTCATCTATCCAACTCTCTACCAAAATGATGACTTTCGCATGAATACTGCATCGCGAAAATGAAAGACGAACAAATAAAGGAACCTAACGGCCCGAACCGAGTCCAGAAGCAGAGGGTGTTGTTTCGCCATGCAATTGTGGTGATGGGGCGTCGATGGCTGCCGTCTGGCGGGTGGAGTGTGTTTAGCCTCCCATGATTCCCGGCTTGCCCTATAGGCGTTGATTTGGTGAGGGGAGCTGTAGCAATTTTCATCGGCTGCTGCTATCAACAACAAGTCTCCGAAGCCCGTTTTAAATCCACGTTATCAAAGTTTCCAACCGTTGCAAGCGATCGAACGGATAGGCCAATGCAAAATGATGTCGAACAGGGACTCCCTTGCCTAACAAAAGGGCCCGAGGATGACAACGCAGCCGTAGCCGGGTTTCCGGCTACTGGCTGTCATCATTGTAGGTCACGTCGTACAGACAACCACTCGATATCTGTCTCATCCGTCGAGCGCAGCTTTATATCCTTCTGGCCTCGAATTCACCAGTGCAAGACGTTCCAGAGCCTTGCGACTCACATTTTGACGTCGTACAATACCCGATTCGGTCCAATTGTCGCCAGCAAGGGCCAGGGTTACAAGCTGAAAGAGGCAGTGATCCCCGTCGGATCCTGGTGTCGCAACAATGCTGCGCGCAATTGACAAGGGACGCTCTTCCTTTTTAGCATGGCGTAAATGAAACCGCCAGCATCGTCGGCGGGAAAATCACATCCATCTGCATGTTTTTGCCCCTCTCTCCCAGCGCCCTCGAACCGCAATGCTTGAGGCGATTCGGAGGCGATAATAAGAATAGGCATTGGCTTCTACCTTATTCCTATCATCTGCTCGCTTCTTCCTCCATCTGATTTTCCTCGCCATGTAAAATAGCTGCTAGCCCGCAGCCTCCTCTACGCCACTTACTGCACTCAAACTTAGGCGGTGGTTTTCCGTCCATGAGCTATGTCGGCGTTTACGCCAGAACAACTGGCGTATCTAGAGGCTCACAAGCACGAGTCCAGAGTCTATCAGATACACTGGGTGTATAGCGTTCCTATCGTTGCTTCGTTCATCAGCACGTCATTGCGGTTGTGGGCAAAGCGAGCTGGAAGAAATGGAATCACGTTCGACGACTATCTTATTGTCTTCGCGACTGTATGCTGCTTATTTTCGACCATGATACCAACATCTAATTTATTTTATAGATCTGTCTGATTGGGCAATGCTCAAGTGGCCTTGGATATGGTATGTGTTTTCTGCAAGTTCGACCTTGGACAAGGCTAACAAACATCAGGTCCGCCTCACGGTATGGGCAGGCATATCAATACTGTATCACCGGAGGACGTGACGATCTTCCGAAAGGTAGGTGAATGATAGTCCTCTTAACACTAGCATATTGACTTGGATATGTAGGGCGATTACGTCTTTAGTCACTTCTACGACATTGCGCTCGCAAGTGTCAAGCTTGGTATCCTCGCCTTCTATTATCGTGTCTTTGTCGTACCACTCTTCCGGAAGGTCGTTCTCACAACCGCGGCTTTCGTTCTTGCCTGGGGTATTGGAATTACTGTAGCGCTTGCGCTCGTCTGCCGACCGATTGAAGCCTTTTGGGACAGTAACGTCAAGGGAGAATGCCTCGACCTCGTCACGTTCACGTACTTCACCAACATTTCGAACCTTGCCACTGATATATGGATCTTCCTTATGCCGGTTCCGGTTATTTGGCATCTTCAACTTCAAACGAAGAAGAAGCTGTTACTCTGTTTCATCTTTTCCATTGGTATAGCGTACGTTGTACTTCCTTTATATTCACCATATTCGGAGCCTGCATCGCTGGAAAACAACCACTGATATATTCCTTGCGTTTTATAGAACATGCATCGTCTCCTCCATCCGCCTAACCGTCGTCCTCGGCCACGGCGACCCAGACTTCACCTGGTCCACCGTCCCTCTCGGCGCCTACTCTGTCTTCGAACCCCTCGGCGGCATCCTGTGTACCAACCTCCCCATAATCTGGCACATGTGGCGCAAGCGACGACCTCTCCTCCCGGGCTCCTCAGCCTTCAAATCGCACCACTCCTCCACCACAGCCCCCAGTTCTGGCAGTTCCCGCCGCACCCGCTTCGCGCGCTCACTCGGCTTAAGCACACACGACACAACCGGTACCGACAGTCAAAGCAGAACAGTTTTCGGGAATGAAGAGGAAGGAGAGAATAGATGGATGCCGCTTCCAGCGAGCGCATCCAACAATCTAGATTTGCGGAAGCAAAGGAATACAATTGTTGCGCAGCCGCGGCCAGCGCAGTTTTGGAAGAAAGTGGAGAGGGGAAGTAAGATGCACGAGGTGGAGGAGACGGGGAGTGGGAGTGGGAACGGAGGGATTAGGGTGGATAGGGAGGTCAAGATGGACTCGGAGCAGAGGGATGGGCCGAAGAGGCAGAGTTGGGGGAGGGGGATGGGGGGTTTTAAGAGTCCGCAGGGTTTGAGGAAGAATGTTTGGGAGGTGAGGAAGAAGTGAGATAAATCTTCTTCTCTCATATTCTCCTGCTTCCAATTTCTTCATCGGTCTACGCATATTTCGCAGCCTTTCGACGTTCCTTGAAGCAAAGGAAACTATACCCATATTCTCCCTCGGACGGCGCGCGATTGATCTCGTTTATCCGCCAAAACGCGAATAATCGGATTCTGAGTTTTGTGATAAGGTGCATGGAGTACATATGGGCATGGATGGTTTGCCATTTTTTGGGTTGCTCGTTCTTCTCGCGTACGGGCACGGTTACGGTTATACACGCATAGCAATAAGGTGGTTATATGGGATCACGAACGCTTCTGGTTCCCAACTCATGAAAGGCGGAAGGGCGGTGACGGATACAGAAACAGGGTATTATCAGGTTTCGGAATTGTATCACCATCATAGCGGCGGAGTTGTTGATTTGGGCCTTTGATTGAACGCGCGCATTTTGATATCCACGGTTGGAAGGTTGCAGTCAAGCTTTTGCAGTCGGTTTTAGCTTTGGGGGCTAGAATCCTTCGTAGATCCTGAAGGAAAATGAGATGCGATTACCTCGACGCAGAGTCCTTTGTGTAACAGCCTCGCTGTCCAGCTCTCCTCGACTATCAAAATTCAACAACATCGCATCACCGCCCGCCACCAATCTCACCAACACATCACTTGTTCTACTCCCCTTAGGCCCATCCTCGGTCCTTCCCAACCCATACTTCTCCCACGCGGAGACCCCGGTGGGCCGATACCACGCCTCTTAACCATTTTATGTCGCAACATTGTGTTCACACCTTCTCCCGCAGGCTAAACCCGCCTACCGCAAAAAGGAAAAATGAAAAAGAATGCATGACATTTTAGCCTTGACGTTACACCGTGTTCGCTTTTTAAAAATGGAGTGACGAGGGCAAGGGTAAGCGAGATGGAGATAAAAAGGGAAGGAGGGGCTGACAGTCCGAGAAACGCCGAGATGAGATCGGCCGAGTGTGCTCGAGGAAGTGCGGGATTATTGTGGGAGAGGGAGAGAGACGGAGACCGATGCCGGAGACTGATGATTGGCTAAGACAGGACAGGGTTATGTGAAGGTTGTTAAGGGAGTGATGACTGAGAGGCTAGATGGCGTCAGAACCTGTTAGACTGCGTCAGAGCTTCGGGATCACCAGAAATACTACCAGGCCTGCCAGGTTTCAAATTGAAGACAGAACCTAATTTTTTGGATTCCATGAATTCTCATTGTGGGAGTTGAATACAGACATGCTGAAGAGAAGAGGCCATCAAATTACCATCCAAGGTGAACAGTGAAAAAAAAAAAAAAAAATTTTCTAGTAAATCTCGGATCTTGAGAAGAGAAGAATCATGATGTATGTCTCGTCACTACTCGCCCTTCAATACGGCACCTTCGTCGCCAGACTCTTCCACCAACTACACCTACTCCCCCGTCCACCCTCCCACTTCCCTCCATCCACCAACTTGAAATCATTCGTAAGCCCAGGCTCCAAGTACACGTAATATTGCAAATTCTCTGTCACGTTATTGAAAACCGGCGTCCCACCTGTCGTATTCAAACTTAACATACTTGGTCCCGCCTCCGTCCACTGGGGCCAATTGATCACGCCTCCATCTCCGACTGGCACAGTTGCATTCGGCATTCGGCCCTTGGCATCATCGATCGTAATTACGGGCGTATTGTAGACGATAAAGTTTCCCCAGATCTTATGGAAAGCCTTGCGGAATGCATTGCCGGGGACTTTGGCGTCTTTGGACCAGTATGCGGTTAGATCGGCGCCGTGGTAAGCTGGTGGGACAGAATACTGGTATTTCCATGCTGAAGAAAAAGCGGATGCGAGCCAGTAGCCGGGACAGTCGAAAGCGTATTCGGCGAAGAGGTTGAAGAGTCGCTGTTGTTGGCCGGTTGCGAAGCCGGATTGGTTTACCACAGTCAGACCAGAGGTTCCGGTAGTTTCATAGAGAGGCTCCTTGGGGTCGGTGGGTTGGTCGTCGCCGGCGTATGAATACTGTTTCTCGAGGGCGGATTTGTCGGCGTCCGAGAAACCAGGGAATGTGATATCGACGTAGTTGCGGAAAGCCTCGAGTGTCTTGGAGGTAGGTGGACTTAGAGGAACGCCCTCATTTGCATTGTTTCCCGAGAGGATGCGTTGACCTTGGAGAGCTTTCGATAGCAGCTGCTGGGTAGGCCTCTGCTGGATGAAAGTGCCATCAGTCACGGGAAGGAAAGCAAAGGTTCCAAATGGACCAGCTTCAGAGACTTTGGCGCTCGCATTTTGCAAGACTGTCGTATCGGCATCTCTGAGACACTGGAGGGTGTCAGCGGCACTGCCGCAACCTGCAGCTTCGGCGAAGTCGTCGTAGGTCTTAGCGGGGATTTCATCGTTGTAATTGTACTGATACGGGATCCATGGACTCGCAGTAATGACCTGCAGATGTGTCAGCACGTAATATCATCCCAGAATAGCGACAAATGGCCTACGTTGCTGAATAAGGTCTGTTCCTGTTTCCCACCATATGCCATTGCCTGATACATGACAGCTGCGCCTCCCGCTGATTCACCAGCGATAGTGACACGAGTTGGGTCTCCGCCAAACTCCTTGATGTACTTTCGAACCCATTGAAGGGCAAAGTTCATGTCAAGCAAGCCGACGTTGAGAGCGCCGTCTGCCTTGACGTCATCTCCTGGCAGGAAACCAAATGCGCCGAGCCGATATTGAATAATGACAGAAATGAAATTGTTTCCATTGTCACCCATCATTACACTAGGATCGAGGCCATTCGCTGAGAAAAGCGCGTATCCTCCTCCATCTGGAGCATATTAGCGGGCACATGGGTATGAAACAAGTTTCGAAACCACATACGAATCCAGAAGAAGACTGGTAAGTTTTGCGCGTTCGCGGGCGCATACACGTTCAGGAACAAGCAATCTTCATCTCCAGGCCCGGAAACGAAGCCATACACTGGAGGAGTTTTTGAAGAAGCGCCAGTTTGCGGACAGTTCGGCGGGTCGCTTGTGGCCGGAACTGTCGCGTTCCTGTTCGTCTTGGGTTCCTGGGGAGCTTGCCATCTGAGATTTCCAATGGGCGCAGCGGCATATCGAATACTGAGACATCACGTTATACTAGAGGCCCAATGCTGATATGTGGGGTGAAATCGTACCCTTTGAAGACATTGAGCTTGGAGCTGGCATCGTAGGTGCCTTCGTAGATCGAGTATCCAAGGTCAACTGTCGGCGAAGTCGCCCTTGCAGCGAAAGGTATCGCCTCAGCGAGCACGCATGTCTCGCCATTGAGCGACGACACGAATGCAATCGCGCACCAAAAGAACTTCGAGACACGCTTCATAGCTAGCCCCATCGTCCTAGACAGCTGTCGTACGTCGGTCGATGTCTGCAATCCCAAAGGTCAGAGAAGGTCAGTGAAATTAAGAAAACAGATCCAGGTCCGTGGGATCGTCGCAGACGACATTACTGGACGCGAATGCAGAAGGTTCCACTCCAGCGGGAACCTTGCCTGTCAATAATTTCCAGGACGAAAAGTGCAAATCTGATGGCGCTTTCTGGACCGCATTTCGAGACGACAAACCAGCAGATTCCGGGCCCAAAGCGATTCATCTAGGTATATAGTATGCATGTGTTTATACGGTAGTCCCTCTTCGTTTCCGCGTCGAACCCCAACAAGGATCGAAGGAGCTGTTTCGTTCCGGCTGCGGGAGGGAGACAAAAGATGGACGGCTCCTTGCGAGCACAGCACGGCTAATGAACACCGGCGATATTAGTCATTGTGATATCGGCGCCGTAATTGGACACCTTTTGGCCAAGTGTTTCTTTTAACCTGTTTAGTCCCCCCCTCCGAACCCGAGGTTTGAGAAAACGAACCTCAACGGTCTATTGCCGCCAAAAGAAACACCGGCTATTGAATTTGACGCATAATTGACCTGATATAAGTGGTTCGCAGGTCTCTTCCTTAAAAGCTGCAGAGGAAAATGCAGTCAATCAAAAGACGTCTCGTAAGTAGAGAAAGGCGCTCGATTCGAGCCAGGTCACCAAGGACCGCAATCTCCTTTCAACATATATACGAAGTACGTATGCTCGCTGAGAACAGATGATCCCGATACTTATAAACTGAGCCCAAAGTCCAGGCACGCGGATCGTGACCCCCTGTCATTCATCACCCCATACTGGCAATTCAATTCAGCTCGTCCGAAGTCCTGGGACCAATCGCAACATGGCAGATGCAGCTCAATGACTCAGCAGAGACGTCTGTCTTGAAAATATGTATATTATTATAAGAGATGTGTCGTCAAACTTACCCTTTCGCCACGGTGATTACGACTTCATTATTATCCCTTGCATCTCCCAAGCCAGGCCTCATTTCTTCCGCATCAGTCCCAGACACATTGGAAATCCAATGGTCTGAGGGGTTTGGTTGAACTGGGGTTAATAGTAAGGGTGTTAATTTAAAAGGAGCTCTGATGAGGCTAGAGGGAACTAAGAATATAATGAGAATTTAGGAGCTATGGTGGAACTAGAATACCAGGGATTAGAGAGCTTATAGGAATGAAGATACAAGAGTCAAAGATGCAAAACCATTCACTCAACATTAAGTACCTATCTACACGCACACTGTGTCGTTCCTTCTCCACGTCCCGATATCCATGCCTCACCCCAAACTTCCCTTAGTTCGAGATTGCTGTTCGGGCTACCTGCGGCAAGACCTCGGCCTACCTCACTTGGCACCACGTGATGAGGTGGACACTGGCGATAACTCGGCCGACCTGCTCGCTTAATTTTTTTTTCCCCTGCTCGCTTCCACCTTCTCCACAACACCACACTGAACAAAATTTGAGGTAACTATAAATTTCGAATACATTCAGAATCCATTCCAACGGCCTTTCTAACCTGCTTTGTCGCATTCAATTCATCAATACCTTCTAAATACATCTTTGCTTGCGCCCTAGGAGAAATCGAGAAGCCGCATCATAGAGCGTATTGTATGATTTACGATCGTAATTAATGGTTGATCTTCTCTAACTTTAAGTCCTTGCCGTCCGTCGTTAAGCCCTCGTTTTGCGTTCTCGGCTCCTCGATCTCGACTTTTTATCCGCACTTGCTGATCTCTATCGTTCCGAACTTTCCGACCTCTCCCTCCTTTTACCAACTTACGTAAATATTATATAAATTGTACATTATAATGAGAGAAAGAACCTGAAAAATAAGTCCTCTTTTCACTTTTATAAGAGGTTTTATGCCTTACTCTTAAACTTACTTACATAAGTCTTATATAAGACCTATATATGATATAATTAATTATCGTGGAATCCGCTGGAAATAAAGTAATATGTCCAACCCAATTCACTCAAAAACTCGGTTCCATTATCTCAATCTTTAAAGATTGATGTCTTCGAAACCCATAGTATATGACTCTGGAACATGGGGCCTGCGGATTATAACTCTTCAGTCCAACCTTATGTAAGCCTTAACTAAGCTTTACTTAAGTCTATAAAGTGAGGATAAGCGGTCACGCTGGCAGAAGAAGACCCGAGTGTCTTAGACCTTGGAGTTAACCTGCTGGACCACAGAGATGATGGAGAAGAAGTAGTAGTGGCCGCGGTAGTAATAGCCTTAGCCACTTTATCAACTTCTGCCACGTTAGACTCAGGCCTCACCCTGTAAGACTTATATAATCATTACGTAAGGCTTATACAAGTTCCATGAATGAGAAACGGAAACGGTTCTATGTTAATAACGTCGCGAAGAACTGTAAAGGATAAGGTTTGCATAAGGTTTACATAATGTATGTAGCGGAAAGAAACAGAACCCGGTTCATCCGGCTGCGACAAAACCCTCATCTTTAAGTTGACCTCCTGGAAAGCTTCCTCGACACCGTCGACCACAGAGCCGCAGAGGCAGCAGCTATTAAAGTCGTACAGCGAAGTATTGCAAGCATATGGTGAGATATTTTGGTTGTATCAGTCATTATATAAGACTTACGTAAGTTAAGTGTAAGGTATAGGTGAATGAGACTTCGACTATCGAAAGCCAGACGCAGCAACAAGGTCGCGCCCGGAACCGTTAAAAGAAGGACACCTGCGCACACTACACCAAAGCTTCCAATAGCCGTGACTTACATCTGACCTTATACAATCCTTATATAAGTCTTACAAAAGTATACCTTGGAGTGTAAAAACCCTGTATTAAGGTCAAGGAGTGGCAGGAGGCGGTATAACATGGCCGTCATAAAAAGCGGGCGTCACTTGTATTAAAGCGGTTTAGACAACTTAAGCTTACCAACGTACGGGAGTCCAGCAAACGGATCCAGTTGCATACGGAATATCCGTAGGACATAAACACAATCAGCACTTACATAAGTCTTAGGTAAACCTTATATAATGAATGGCTCAGAAATATTCACTGGAACGACAGTGGGTACCACTGTTAACCTCCACCCCCTCTGACGAG
>ML994670.1:0-181554 GCA_010093925.1 Zopfia rhizophila CBS 207.26 | reverse complement strand
TCTGATATCATCTTAGTCAGCTTCTCCTCCAACTTCTCCATTCGAGTATGGTAGAGGGAAGTATAGGGTACGTCTTATATAAGTATTATATAAGATTTATATAAAATCGAGCTTGGGCTTCCCGGACTTCACTAATATAAGTTACTATGGGTTGGTCTACAACTTAGGTTATCGGTCGGTTAATGACGTTGTTCTCAATATATGCAAGGTCTAGAAGGTCTCATAGGTGCTTGAAGATGTGCCCCCTAACGTATATATCAGAGGTGCGTATTGTTCTGGCTCGTCCTATATTCTTGTCTAAATTTCTGACATCCGGTGAGGGTGGGTGTCTATAATAAATCTTATGTAAGTGTTACGTAATCTTTGAAGTTATGAGGTTCTTCGTCGAGACCGTCCACCGACCCTCTTTCGGCTTCTGATCCACACGAAAGAAATTGCTATAAGCAACGGTGGCATAACACATACTTACATGTCCGACAGAAACAACGCTTATGAATCTAGGTCTCTAAGCGTTGGAAAGTGTAAGTCGTTATTGTGGTCTTTAAAGAAGACAAGAAGCTGCCGTAGCTCAGTTTTTACTCCCCCTCTGACCCCTTTCATAACGCTTATCCAAGCATTATGTAAGGCTTGAGTAAGTATAACTTATTAAGAAATTTGATTGGAAAAGGATCGAAGAAGGAAGTATGTGCTTGAGTCAAACGCGTTGTTTTCCGGACACCATTGCGACGTAGATCATCGACATCCGGAGATAATTGTGGTGTCGTTTCGCATGTCCATTATTTGATAGGTCTTAGATAAACCTTATATAATTCTTACATAATCTACGGTAGACCTCGTCTTTCACACCGTTCAAGCCACGTAGGTAGCTCGCCGGGTACCTCGTGGTGTATTCAATGCCTTCGAAGGTCGTTTGGATGTTGGTGTATATGTTAAAGAAGATCGAGCTAAACGTCTCCTGACCGTCGGGCTATCCGATCTATGTACAGTACAACAACTACGTTGATCACGCTCTTCCGTATGAACACCAAGCATTATGTAAGAATTACATAAGTCTTATGAAATGATTAAATAATCCGCAACTAGTGGAGGTTCCTCTCCCTCGAGAATTTAGGAAGAGACTTGTAAAGGGATGAGAGCCGGGAACGGGATTATCCAAAGTTCAAAAGTATGGACAATTAGAAACACTAAAAGGGATGATAAATCAACAAAAAGTATTATAAGTATTAGTAGGTGGTGGAGGTGGTCAATTTTGGGGAGTTGTCATATAACTACCCTATTAGAGTTAGTAGTTATTGTAAGCTTTAGGCTTAGAATGCGATTCATATATAAGACTTATATAAGCATTATCAAAAGATTATATAAGATCTATGCAAGTAACAGTTAGGAGCGCATGTCCTCAAGACGTCAGTCAAACCGCCTTTCCTAGAGACCCTCCAGGTGGTTTCGGATCGTTTATACCTATCTTAGAGTCGATAATAAATATTCGTCTCTTACGATGTACGACGTCGTCCGGTTAGATAGCGTCCGCAATTAAAGTATTAATAAACACTTCTAAACTTCTTTAGAAAATATTTACCGGAGGTACTTCAGTAGAGAGAGGCGAATCTAATGTCGAATCGTCAAAATCATTATCTATCCATGGTTGAACCTCCGGTACAGGCACTAAAGCAGGTTGGGACTCTAAAAATTAGGCTTAGTGTAAGGAATTAAAAGGTAGAAAATAAGAATTCAAGAGATACCTCGAGGTGGTACTACGGTTGGCGCGATTGCTTGGTCTGATACATCTATTAGGAATATGTTCGGAATGTATTCGGAATATGATAGAACTAAAATCTCACTAGATCGTGGCGGTGATACACCTATATCCGTTAGCATTCATTATACTATACATTTACTATAAATATGTGTACTCATTGTTGCTTTTTTTGCTTGTAAACAGTATCGTCAAATTCGTGTTTTGGCTGTAAAAGTTGTGTGTGTTCAGCCTACCTTTTTAGCCCCGAGGAAGGCCGAGCTAGTTGACGTGGCATGCCAAGACAGGTAGGCCGAGCTTCCCCCGCAGGTCCCCCGAGCTGTACGTCCCCTTAGTTCCCATCTCACAGCGCCGGTCCCGGGAATGGATACTTCGTAAAAGCCTTCTCTTTCTCCTGATTCTAAATATTCCTGGGTCCTTCAAATGATACAATTCCGGAATCTTCATCATCGGCCCCGGCTTCTACCACCCGGTCCCACAATATGTACACGTGCGCAATTAGTAAAGTACAGTGTTCCAGGGATGTAAGAGAGGGCCCAGATGTCGTCGACACAGAGGAGATATTTTCCGGGTGGTGTGAGGTCTGGGATCGTGAAGTTGAACTGCTTGTATCAGCTCGCAAACAGGATACCTGGAGAAGAGGGAGGTTGGGAAGGTAGGGAAGGGAGAGGAGGAGGGGATTATCGTACTTCATTCAGATCCCTTAGTTTCCAATGCGTAGCATTCAGCGCCCCAACCTGCGCAATCTTAAACGAATCCCAATCGCCCTCTTACGTCCCCAACTCTAACTCCTCTGGCACTTTACTGAAATACGCGGGCCCGCGTCCTCCATGATTAATTCCCACGAAGTCGGCCGCGAAGTTCTGCGGCCGAGTTCTGAACCCAACTTTGCTCCCCGCAACTACAGTTGCTGTTTTAGTTTCGGCACAGAGGGAAAAGCGTCGCGGCCGCAGCGAATGGTGCTCGCGTTTCCCGCGTCGTAGTTTGGGACGGTTTTGTAGTACTGGACGGGATCCCATTCGTCATTGTTGTAGTTGTCGACGCGTTTGACATCTCTTGTTGAAAGTGGAGTCAGAGATTTCGATTAGAAACCGCGTTTGGATTGGTTTTGGGCATGTACCTAATATACTCCCATGGCTTTGACGCTGTGTTATTCACAATCAAAACATCAAAAATAACTAAATTCTATTGTCAGCGAAGCATTTCTTTGAACTGCTTGGAAAATTTTTACAGTGAGCAGGCGCAACACCAAGGAGCACGGAAAGGATGAGTTTCAAGCTCGTCATTACGGATTGCTTGGTCGCTGTCTGAACATGAGAAGGGATCTCGGATTTTCGGAGCACCATGCTTTTAATCGCTAAATGTCGAGGAAAGACTTCTGGGTAGCGATGGTAAGGCAGATTCAGTTTAGAGTAGACATCCGAATGGTGTTCGAATGCGTATATTGTTGCATACAGAATTGCAAGGATTGGGATTGATGTAGCTGGATGAGGACGCGACGGGGTGGAAATGGAGGTTAGATAGATCGGAGAGTATCGGAGAGTTTAAAGTACCAATCTATAAAAGCATAGCAGAAATAAAGAGAATATCTCAGTATTGCTGTTTACCATGAGGAAGCGTGGCGTTGAGTCATCATGGAGGGAGAAATGAGTATCTAGGGCCAAATAGCGGTAGTAGCCAATGGGCAGGTTTTCGAAGCTTATTAAACCACCATCAGGCAAGTGAGAGCTTACAGTTTCGCACCTTTGTCGTCTCCAAGTTATTAATACGATACGTGACCATACTTTTGTGCCATTATTCATTACAATTCATTCATATTTGACCCGCTTCTTAAGTCCTAATAGCGAAGTTCCGTCAACGTTGCTGGATCCAAGAAACGAGAAACTCGCCTTGTAACCTTTCAGAATCCTGGTTCCGTGATAGCGCGAATAGGCGTAATAGTCCATCTCTGTGTCGGTCGTCCCACATTAGCCTGATTCATTGCAACGCGCGGTCCACCCTCCATGGTATCAAAAAAGAGATGAGGCCCAGAGAAAGCATTCTCAAGATGCCAGGTACCATCGCCCCACGGCTTGATAGTCCAGAACTGGCCCGAGAAGAGTCCGGCGTCGGCGAGATGCGGCTTCAGCTTATCGTCGCCATATACATCCAACTGTTTGTTGGGGCCTAGGAAGCGATTACGGACCGCGTATGTTCCGTCGCCACGGGGAAGAATCTGCCAGTACTGGCCGGTGAAATTGCCTTCAGGAGACATCTGAATCAGACCCTCGCGGTTGCCGGCACCATCATTGAGTACATCGAGAGAGTGGCCTGCGAAGGTGTTCTTCAAGCGATACCAGGTTTTTCCGTTGAAGTCGCCAGTTGGGGGTTGGTCGATTGCCTTGACCGTGATGTTGAATGTCATGGAGGCCGACGGCGCAGGAATTCCTGTGACGGAGACGAAGGTATCCATTCCAGAATACGCCTTGCTATCGGGGTTGGAAGTAGAATTGAAAGTACTGTTGTTAGCGAGGCCAGGGAAGGGATCGCCAGCGTCACCGTAACCCCAGTTGGTTTTGAGTTGGTCAAGGCCGTCAGCCTGTAGGATTTTCACCTGGGGATGGTTTTCGTCAGTGTTGCCATAAACCCCATCGTCGATGTGCCAGACTATACCAAGTCAGTAAAATGTAATCCGCCTGGGAATAAGACGGATGATTCAAGCTTACCTAGAAGTCCCGCCCCGGGAAGAAACTCATCAAAGCCAGTGAGCTGCCTATTCTCTATAAGGTAATACTCTGGGCTGGAGGTATCACCGTCCTTCCAGAGTCTATGCACTTTGTAGCCTGACTTGATGTCTGCGAGAGTGATTTGGTGGTTTTCCTTTTCGGGAATGACGTCAATCCAACCCTGAGTTGCCTTGCACCCTATAAAGATTAGCTAATGTCGCAAAAAGGCTGGAAGTATACGTACAAGCCGACGGATGGACAGGTCTATCGCCTCCGCCACCCCAACTGCCGTAAGACATCACACACCAGTTTCCGATACCAGCAGAACTATTGTCGGTGTCGTAAAGATCAGGCCATCCGAAGACTACGGGACATTAGTTCACTAACTTCAAGAGAAGGAATTTTTGCTTAGTCGTACCTAGATGGCCAATCTCGTGGGCACTGACACCGATCTTGGCATCTTCTGGAATGGTCAAAAACCCGTAGACGTTTACATCTGAAATTTCATACCGATCAGTCCTGAAATAAAATATTTGAACAGTAAATCTCACCATCAACACGCCGCTCCTGAGGGAGAGACCATTTCACGCTCCAAATGTCGTTGACATTTCCGGTTTGTTCGGCACCGGACCCAGCGTGAACAACAACAAAGGCATCAACCTATGTCGACCATCAGTATGATAGTTGCAAGGGGACGACAGGTGATTGCATTAGGACTCACATAGCCATTTCCATCATTATCATATGGCTTGAAGTTGATGTGGCCATCAGCCGCAGTGAGGGCTTCGTCAGCCATGGTCATGGAATTCGGCTCCGGCCAACCCCTGCCATAGTTCCCATTTGCGTAGTACGCCAAATTTCGGCTGAGAGTGAAAGGTCCAACAACCTCGCCGGTAAGCGAGATCTTGTTTTGGGAGACCTCCTGATAATACTCGGTTACGGAACCAGTTGGGATCTTCCTGGTGGAAAAGAAGAGGTCTTGAAAGCGCTCCTTTACTCCAGGAGCCATCTTTCGATCTTGAAAGTCGACAAGGACAATGGCGATTCTGCAATTTTGTTAGATAAGTAGATGAACCGTTAGAGAAGTGATTGCCACGAACTTGATAGAACCCCTCAAAGGAGTCCTCTCCAATGCTGCACGGCTCATCGCCATGACAGAGACAGGCTTGTCGAAATGCGACTTTGGGAAGATGGTTCCATCATTGAGACCTGGAATTCTCCTCCCTTCCCCCAAGGTTAAGGCCTTTCTGTGGTCCTTGAGGTTGACTTGATTGGCTGTTCCATGGACTTTGAGAGCCTCATTCTGGCGACGGGCAAGAAGATCGGGATGGGGTGGAATAAAGCATGGGACATCAGAGTGGCGGGGGCCCATGTTGATGAAGACTTGTAGGTAACTTGAGGGATAGAGATGTGGATGTGTCCTTAGTTCAATAACTTGAATAGGTTTGAAGGATAAATATTCAGGTTATGAATGGGTGTAAATTCGAAATAAAGAATAAACGAAAATCAATGGAGGGATCAACGGATTTATAGATATTAGATACCTCACTAGGATGGCGTTAACCGGGCTGGCTGGTTAGACGCTGTGACCGCAAGTACTTGAGCTGAGGTCTGAAGCTAAAAGCAGTAGTGTTACAGGACCAGGACTCAACCAATAAATATTGTTCTCAGAACGGCCTTTGACGCCAAAGTGCGGAGAGAATTCGCGTAGCGGTGGATCAGGCGCCAAGTGTATTGCCTTATGTAGTTGAAATCCCCCGGATTCCCATTTCTCACCAAGCGCCGATACAAATCACCTAAAACGATGACATCGTTGGCTCGTGGCTTGATAGAGTGTCTCATCGGGTTCTAATGTCTCAATGCGTGCAAAAAAGAGATAACGAATGTAATCCGGTGATTGTAATGTTCCTGCTAGATGTAAAGATAGATTAGTGCGAGCAAAAGCAGGATGCACCGTAATCACCAGACAACGGTGCCAATGCAATGGTTGCAGCAAGATACGAGAGGTTGTGGAACGGATTCTCATGAAAGGTGGTGTCATTCCTCAGTCCTCCCAAAGACTTCGTTGAGACGGCTGTAAATTCGAGGTGCTGATCGCTTCTAGGCCTTCGACTCGTGGACAAGACGAGACTGTCTATGGGAGACATTCGCTAGAGATATGCAGGCGAAACATGTTGTGTCGATATCTGTACGCATTGATGCATTTTGGTGGTCAGCTTTCAGCCCTCACGCCACCAGAGGACTGGGGCAGGAGGCCGTAGGCCAAGGTTCGGGTGACTAAGCCCCATCTGCGTGAAGGGGCGCACTGGGGCGGCAAGCTGAAAGGCGAGCCGTAGAAGAAGAAAGGTCTCGCGCTGACCGCTTCTGAACCTCGTGGACGACAATGGAGGTGATGGAGGATGGAAAAAGGAAGGCAGGTAGATGGACGAGAAGTAGCGAGACTTGGCGTTCTTGGTAAGAGGCCCGTGCATTTGGTGGAGATAAATAAACTTCATTCCCACTGCTCACCTCTCATCTCTAGCATCTCCATCACACATGTAAATTCAAGCTCTCGAAGTCCCGACTCAATTTGAACAGGACATGTTGTTTATTGCCGCTCAATTTGGTACCTTATAGTACTTGGCAATCACGTCGTCGTCCACTTACTAATCCAGGCATCACAAAATGCAACCTCGAAACATATCAGTCATTTCATGCACAAACAAACTCGGAAAAAGAAAAGACTAAGCTTTGAGCTTCCTGTTTCATTCCAATGGTCTCCTCTCTCCATTTCACGTTTCTAAGCAATTGACTTTCAAGCGTATATAGCACGCTTCCAGCTCCGGCGTGCCGTCGCATACCAAAATACACCTTGGATTTTGACCTACACCGTTTTCAGTATTTGCAGCAGAATGCAAAATCGTATTATTTAGATTTTTAGATCTAACTCCATATTGCATCCTATAGTCATAATTACAGATAGCATAGAGCCAGATTTAGTGTACCAGAGCCGACCTAGTTTGCGCTGTCGCGCTGGCATGTGGTGGTAATTTGCACGAAAGAGCCTCATCGGAACTCAGTTATCCTTCTTCCCTCCGAATATCTTCCTTAGATTTCTCAATTTTGCGTTCCAGCGATCTTCTATCCTCCATGGAACAATTTGAATTCCACCCCTACCAAACCCACCCGAAACCTGGCGAAGCCCGAGTATGGAAACAACTCGAACCTGGCATCACTCAACTCACTCTAAACTCTGATCGTGCAACCTGACGAGCGACTTATCTACGGAAATTGGAACCAAAGACCTCCAACCAGACCCAGAATTTTGTGTACGATTACATCGAGGAGATTTCCATCATCGAGGGTGATTTCAGGGATCTCAGAGGGAGAAAGAGTGAGACTGGGGGGGTTGTGGAGGGAAGCGAAGGAGATATTTGGACGCAGGGAAGCTACGCGTACAGGAACCCAGGAATGGCGCATGGACCGTTTCGTAGTGAAGAGGGATGTTTGATGTTTATTGTCTGTATCCCTGTCGAGGAGGGGAAGGACAAAAAAGAGTGAATTGGTGCACAAAAGGGAAGGAATGTGAACGGATTGCGACATGGGTTTAGGAGTTTAGGATCGTAAGATTGGGCACTGGTACCGTGGGCAGAGAACCTCAGCATCTCAACGTCGTACAATTCATAGTTTATATATATACGTAAATATATCATATCTCATCCAGTATTCTCAACTTCGTATACTTTCTTTCATCAAACCACCCGACACCAAGAGTCCACCAGGGTGTCCAACTATTTCATCTACCAAAGTGATCATCGGCTGCTGAGCCTGTATGCAAGATGAATATACCGTTATTCAGATTGCGGATGGTACTTCTTCTTGATACATATTCGTCGAGTTCGGTGTTTGGATATGGATCAGCCGCATGCCTATCATCACAGCAGCACAATGCAAGTGCTGGAGTTTGTCATTGTACGTGCTTAGCGCTCTATACAAAAACCTGCACCGACATTGTGCATAAGACATATTGGATAAGCAGAATCCTGGATACTCCCAACCATGTCCTTCCAGAACACTCCAATTCCCACGACCGTATCATGCTGTTCATATCCAAGTCGATAACCTGGACTTCCGATAATAATGTCGCCCCAACAAGTTGTCTCGACTTCAAATGGGACAGTCATCGACGACAAATGGGAAATCATCCGCTCCTTGATCGACGAATCAGATGGCGGCCAAGGAAATGCTGGTATCTTTCTTATAAGGACATCAAAATCGAAGATTCAGGAGGCATGCATTCTGAAATGCTTGCAACAGAGAGACGTCGAAGACGGTGAGGCATCACGCGAGATCCACACCGTACAACGACTTCACCATCCCAACATCGCTCGACTGGTAGACTACTGCCTGGGGGACCCTAATGGCGAGATGGAAATGGATATGTACCTGGAGTACGGTGACAAAAGCACCCTTGCTGATATGATCCGTGATCAAATTATGTCACCAGCAGAAGCGGATACAGGAAGCCCTTTCTCTGACATGTATTTGAGTTACTTGCATCTGCGATTCACTACTGCCATTACAGGCCTCGATATCCGAAAGACCGGTGCTTTCTGTGGGATATAAGGGAGGTAAATAAAGGGAGTGGGAGGGAGACCGCTGAAGAGAGGGGACTGAGGATAGGGGGCCGAGGAAAATGTATACTACTTCCCCGTAATTTTAATGGTGGTAATTTAATATCAAGAGTTTATTGAAAGATATATCCAAGAGCAAAATTCTGTTTCGGAGTTGATTGGGATTTAAGATACATAGAGCATAATGTGAGTAGAGTTGTGTCATCCGGTATTTCTGATTTTCTCTCAGAAGGAAACATTTCGCCTTGGAGATCTTACGAAACCAACGATCTACTTCTGCCGACCCTGTCCTAATAGTCTACAGTGCTCCAATTTCGTCCCGAAACTTACGCCTAAGTTGCAGATCTGCCATGGAAATGTAAAAGTGGCCTCAAGTCGTTAAGAAGATCCCCGGAAAGTTATCATTTCACTTGAAGGTGCCAAGGGTCGATATCAGTCCTTCAAATCACGACCACATACCTACGCGTACGCAATGGACCGGACCGTGCATTGCCCGGTGAACCCTAATAGCCTGTGGCTAGTTTTTCTCCCCCGAACCTTGTGTCCAATGTGGTGCAACCCTTCTTGGTGGCGCAAAGGTCCGACTGCGCACATTTGAGAGCAGTACCCGCACAGGTAGGTATTGTGGTCACTTATCTTTTTGACTGCTTTGAACGCCCAGACTTTGGCGATATGGGAAAACCTGTTCATCGCTAAATTCACCATCCACGCAGTGTTGGAGGAAGGAGCCCACGTCCGCCTGTATGAGGCTCCTCGTATTTGGCGCCAGAATCCTGGGGTTGATAAACAAACAGCATCCGACGCCTTTCAATGTGCCTAGGCCCATATATGGCATTGCTGGTAATCAAGCATTCAGATCAGGCGGGTGACGTGTGCGTCATCGCAGAAGTCTGTGTCTTTAATCATAGTGATAAATTCCAGGGCAGACGATATGAGTGGAGGCTTTGGCAGCCTAGTCTGTATCTGAGCCACTTCCATTTGCTTCCATTCGTCCATCTGGCCCTTCCTTTTTTTTTTCTTTTTTTTTTTGGCCCAGCATCGATCTAAGCCTTGCCTCGGCGACGCATATCCACGCCGTCGTCTGATATGTTTTAGAGGTTTCAGCGGATGCAAGAAGCAAAGACAACAAGAGTATATTTCTAGCATCTTTGTCATTCTCCATACCGAGTTTGTGCGGGAGTGTAAGAAGTAGAGGGTAGGAATGGAGTCCGAGACGTCTATTCTCACGCTTATATTTCTTGGGCAGTGGTTGGGACACCGCAAACTACATCCCCTCCAAGACTATTCCTCTGGCCCTACCCGGCTTATGGTTGTGACTACAGGGAGTTTCGTAGGCGTAGATTCTGGTATTTAGGCACGAGCTTTCCGGATCCACGAGGAAATATAGGATAGAGTGTATGTTAGTGTACAAAGCCTATCTTCAAGTAGTATTCTATTAAGTGCGCCATATTGAAAGTGAGCCAAAGACGCTGAGAGTGTAGTTTTGGTGGTTGTCAAGATTTTGTGGGAATTTCAGGAGATCGCCAAAAATAAATGGCGTAGGGTAGGAAGGCTTAAAGGTGTTTGTAAGTGAACTTTAACTTAGGGTGACCTAGTGTTTCTAATACTTCGTGGGCGCACATGCAACATTACATTCGATGTGAATGTAAATTATCTATCCTGAGAAAAACAAGCTAAAAAATATTGACAACGATGAATGTATGCGGAACCATTTGCTTGAGATATTTGAAAACGTGCTTACAAACTTGGTATTCTAAGAGATGCTAATGTGCAGTACGATTTCGGTGTCACGTAGGCAACCAATTCAATAGAATTGTGAAGCTAGGGTTCCTGTTTTGCTGTCGTGCCTGGCGGTGACGTGTATCAATAGCCATCAAACATAAAAGTCGCACCTGAGGAGAAACTCACCATGATTCTAGATCCTCAAGAACTCCCTCTCTAGCAACACGCTGGCCCAGTCTTCTCCAGCAGGAGCGCGCCTATAATTACAAACACTTAGGCTCATATACATCTCCAATCATTCTTCAAATTTCCAAACCACCAAGATGAGTGCCCAAACCCAACGCTGGAAGGAAATAAAATGCCTCAGCCACGTCTACGGAATCATGAACGGTGTGGCATATACGTTGTCGAGGAGAGAGCAACCGATCGCCTCAGCATAGAGAAGCGGCTGGTGGAGGATTTAATCGACGATGGCCATGCGCAGCGCGAGCTAGATATCTTCAACCAGTTCGCAAGCCTCTTGATAACAATGATGGTCGATAGCTACATTAACCGTAGCGTGGTCCGGGAAGTATATACCCTTGAATACTGCGAAAACGGCTCGTTGCTCAATTTGATTCGTCGACATAATGGAGCTAAGATGCCTATCGGTGAGAATTTTATCTAGAAGGCATTCATGCAAATAGCTCAGGCTGTAAAATATTGCCATCATGGTCGCCAGAAGAAGCAAGTCGCAGATGGAAACGTAGTAGCGCTCGGGTCGGACGTGGAACAGGGACCTCCATCGAGATATATAAAGCCACATAACATCCTTATATCGGAGGAAAAAAAAGTGGGTTACCCAACGCGATACTCGCAGACTCCGGTTGCGCTACTTCGCAGAAGGACATTGACACACCGAAATCCAACCGGGTTGAGGCATCTGCAGGAACGGAAGTATTTTAGCCACCCGAGGCACTAAGCTTTGGCAAGGAAACCGATGTCTATAGCCCTATGAGCCACGATTGTTTGTATGTGCAAACAGCAGCTAGATTGGCGTAAGGGCTACAATAAAAGCCAGCCGGCCGGCGACGGATATCCGGAGCAGCTGAAAGATGCTATCAGCCGATGTTTGGCCGACAACAAGAAGCGGCGAATAAAGTAGAAGGAGCTCGATCAATGGCTGGCTAACAAGTACAAGTCCTTCAGCGATACCTTAAGACCAGACCCGAAACTGCTGGGACAAAGAGGACTGTAGTTGATGGGATGATGTATGGAACATGTTCCCTCTGGGCGGGAAAATCCTAGTTCAGGTAGTCACCCTAGGTATCCGGCTCTGTAGAGATTCCCATCAAATATTTCAATGACTCTTCCAGCCCCAAGCTTCTTCAAGTTGATCTTTGGTTGCCGACGTCGGTGGAAAGCCGTGGATAGCTTCGGTTTGTATAAGCATATCTCTCAATCTGTCTTGATCCTCGCGGTCGGTAAACCGATCACCCACTAACTCATAGGTCAGAAAATAGATATAACGCGGACGATACGTATTGAAGTACGGAAATCCATGGGCTTACCAAGAGCAATAGCGAAGCATGCAATATGCTTTGAAGGAAAAGCCTTCGGATTCGACAGCGCAACACCACATAAAGTCCGGACATCTTCTTGGACGATTCTCTGCCACGTTTTGGTGAGCCACTGGACGCAAACAAGGGATGGAAACTCACATCCACGACTTGACGCGACTGCTTGTGCGCAGGTCCAAGCTGAGGGATAGTAGGGTCGTGCACTACGAGGAGCACATGTGCAAGTGTGTTGTACTGTTTTCCCATGACTATAGCATTGCATCAGCAGATGCTCGTGATTTGCTTCAGGGGGAATGCACAAACCATGCCAATTTTCATGGAACCTAATATCAGGGAAATTCCTTCCACTCCCGTCTCTATCCTGACGATAAAAGAAGGGCTCGAAACTGTCTGGGCGACGATCTCTCCATGCACTATTTTCTTCAATCAACTGGTTATATCTCGATACACTATGTCTCTCCTCGCCAAACGCAAAATTGCAAACATCGCCTACGTGACCGATTGTTCGCGTAGCCCAAATTGAATCACTAGCGGGCTCCATCGAGCGGTCAGCAGGGAAGATGTGCAGTTGAAAGGGTCGCTGAGTCATTAGAGATATCCAAAGCTCCTGACGAAAGGCAGCCCAGTAGATGGCTTGGCGAAACGATGGACCAGAAGTCGCAGCGTATCGTTGTTCAGCGGCGCGTAGTAATGCTTGGGTACCGACCAGGTGCCCTTGGGCGTCAGTGCCAACGATGGGAACTGAACTGAGGTGAGTTGATGAACAAAAAGATGGATGGGGAATATTACTGTTCATTTCTTCCAACAGACGTAGAATTATGGTAGCTGCGAGCAGGGCTTCGTCATGAATCGCTGCTTTATCATTTAAAGCTGGCACAAGTGTTTGGAAGCACTTCTGATAATAACTGTCGGCAATATAAGGATCAAAAGTAGTTATTCGACTCAGGTGTCGTGCAGATAGTGCCAGAATAGCGTTCATGAGAGTGCTATTCTTCTTCGCCCTCTGAACTACATGGTTACGGAAATGGCAAACGTCATCAACCATGTCAAACTAGGAACCGTATCAGTCGTAGAATACTCATGGCTGGACAACAACCTACAAAGAGGGCGACGTCGTCGATATAATGGCGTAAAAGCATCGCCTCCTGTTCATTTTGCAACGGCCATAAGACAGAAACAAATGGCTGATAGACACTATTCAACCCGTCTGACTGGTTTGGAGTGGGTGGAATGGCGGGACCGTACGAGGTAGGTGGTGCTGAGGATAGGTGGTGTGGCGACTCGGTCGGAGACTCGGAATTGAGCAATGATAGGACGGTAAGACCTTCGGTAGGGCTGATAATTGACTGCGGAGGCGTCTCCACTTGATTCACCTCACTGAAGGTGCTAGAAATGTGATTTGGCGTAGGGAAGCCCGCACCTGGAGGGGTGTTTCCGAAAGGAGAGAAGTCGGAATCATAGTGGGCACGTATCTCCTGAGACTCATCCAAGAATTGAACTTCGGAAATTGATCAGCAGAAGCCTTCTTTTGTGGAGACGCTTCCTACTTCGCGGTGGCAGTGATACCCAAGGCTGTGAATCGCTGAAAGATTCCTGGATGGACGATCGTCGAAAGCGCCTGCCGGTCTCATAAACACAGTCCTTGTTCGCTTGTTCACATCGACCGCATTTGGGCTGCTTTCCATCACCTTACTGCAATCAGCTATCTCTATCCTTGAGCCTTTCATGAGTTGGGTCGTACAGCGATAGTGACGGGTTCGGCATCGATTACTAGGAATGTCAGAGAGACGGTTAGGTGGTGAGGATTGTAAGTCGTACCATGGCATCTGGAGAGAGTGGGCCCAAAATAGATGGCGTGACGGCAGGTGGAAGTAGACGACGTCGGGGGGAATTGCCCTGTTGTTGATGAGAAATGCCCCGAGTTTTGGAGATTGCGGTTTGTCGTTATGGGGATTCTGCGCGCCCGGAAACATAGTTCCCACCCTGCGAATCCAGCAATGCCTTCCGAGCTTATGCATGTGTCTCCAATCAGACGATTCCATTTAGTAACGAACTTAATTAGTAAACGGATTCCGTTCCGGTGGCCAAAACCTAGTATTGTCCAGATCCTTCAAGCGGGGTAAACCCCATATCTTCAAACCCAGCAGACGACTAATTTGGCAACCCTCGCCTGGCCCGCAAAAATCCATCGCTATCAAAAATCCTCGGTACAAGGGTCGCCGAAAAGTTTCTGCTTTTGGCAGCGCTAGAGCGCCGTGGCAGGATAAAATCTCAACATTGTAGCTGTGTTGCTGTGATGTTGACTTCTTTTTCGCACTCTTCCAATTCTCCTTCTGGCATGGTATTTTCTGAGTTTTTAGCGTTGCATACATTCGCATCATGCCTCACGCACTGTCCCCAGAGAGAGATGCCCCAAGTTTCAAGGACGAGAAGCTTTTCGTAAATGATGGCCTTCTTCGTCCAGAACAAGTAGGCGCTCTAAAGGTGTCGTCACCCGACATGCCCATCGAGGAACTCCGCAGGCGGTACAACGAAGATGGCTACGTCTTTCTAAAAGGGCTACTTCCCCGGGAGGACGTCCTCAAAGCCCGCGAAGAGTATTTCACCATGCTGGCTCCGAGCGGTGTTTTAAAACCCGGAACCTCTCCCGTCGAAGGCATCTTCGACCCCGTGAAGGACAAGGCAGACTACCCTGGCATCGGCGCGGGCGCAGCCGGAGGAAATGGAAAGCCCGGAGCAGCGACGGCTGAGAAGTTCGTCGACCTGGCGCTTGAAGCGCATTACGCAGACTGGTACAAAGAAACCTTTTGCAAACATCCCATTCTGAAGAATATGATTGCGCACCTCACTGGCTGGGGCGAGAACACCTTGGGAGTTAAGAGAAGTTTGTTGAGAAATAACACGCCTGGTAACAAGGCGATTGGGGTGCACTACGATCAAATCTTTTTGAGACACGGCGAGCCGACGTCTGTAACGGCTTGGGTGCCGATGGGCGATGTGAGCTTGACAGGTGGAGGTTTGATATATCTGGAAAATGGTGAGCAAGCCGCATTTTACTTGTTACGATCCGTAGTACTAACGTATCTCAAGGTCACACCCTTGGTCGAGAGATCGAGGATGACTTCACTAGGAAGGCAAAAGAGTCTGGCCTCAGTGATGAGGAGGCAAAGAATGCTTTTAACCAGAACATGTTATCTACTGGGTTGCTGGCAGACGGACCTGCAGAATATTCAGATACCTTCGGACGACGATGGTTGGTGACCGAGTATGAAGCTGGCGATGTTGTGCTGCACACTCCCTTTACGGTAAGAAGCCGAGTCGGCACTGTTGATGCTTGCTGACGAGAGATTACATCTAGATCCATGCTTCGACGATAAACTACGATCCGAACAATGTTATTCGAGTAGGAACCGATCTGCGCTTTGTTGACACGAGTAGACCTTGGGATACTGTAAGTTCCTTGTTCGACGCCAGTCTTCTTAGCTAACATGCTGTAGCGATGGGACAAGGATTACGCATTTAATGATGGCGTGTGAGAGCACGTTGGAAACTGAAAAGATGAGATCGAATTCGTAGATTTGACACCGTAAGTTTGGAAAATCAAAGCTCAATCGAGAATATGAAAGATCATTAAGAAGTCCTGAGTGAAATGTATCACCGGTCCCGGCTGTTGCTCCACCGTTTGCTCCGCCGTTTGCTCCGCCGTAGTTCAAGTATCGCCTTAGCTCTGGGTTTACTGAGTTTCCTATAAATAATTTTATCCTATTCAGGTTGCTCTTTCGTCGATAATCAGCATGCTCATTTTCATGCATAATTTAGCCCCAACCGCCCGGTTCAAAACCCAAGAATTAAAAACTTAGAACGAAGAACCGGACTTTGTTGAAACCGAAACACAAGATGATCATTTACATACCGCCCCATTCCAGCTCCGGCAGAACAGAGAGACGACTTCAGCTTCCAGTCTACCTGCCATTGCTAGCTGAATCTGAAATCTTCCTATCAAGGTATCTAGATTTAGTTCTAATAAGCTTTCCCTACCCATAATTATAAGATGAGTAGAGGTAGAGTAGGAGCGTTGGAGGTAATGCAATTGCAGTGTCCACCAGAAGTGAAATGATACGGTAGGTACTTTTGGGACCATGACGTTAGCCCAGCCCAAATATCAGACTGCCCAGGTGAACGAGTGTCAGTGTGGACCCTTGCTAATAACAAGCATAAATCCTAAATGCTTAAGCAAGCGTCAAATTTCGAAAATTAAGGCTATGGGAGCCGCATCTCCCATACAGCATCGAAACATCGTGACGTTTCTGGAAAGCGTCGCGCTTTTTTTTAGAAGGAGGATATACATCAAGAATTTGACGCCTATGGATGTCTCAACTCGTGTCAGGAGTATGTAAACATGCGAAAGACTGACATAAGATAGGCTTGGAGGCTTGTCGCCAACGCTAAAGGCATGCATTTCTTGCTACGAAGTGGAATCAACGAGTTCAAAATAATACTTTGGGCATTCGGTCGGAGCGGTCCAAGCAGTTGGTGATTGCGGACCGCAAAGCACAGAGTCAGATGGCCCTTGGAGTCGTTTCAACATAAGAATGACATTTCTGGAGACCGAAGGTTGTCCTTATTAAAGGGTATATAATGGATGAAGCTTGCTCTCCACTTGTTTCCCTCGCCTTCATTGCAGCAATTTTCTCACTTTTACATTCTTTTTGATACTTCCAGTCACTCTTTTCGTTCATTAGCTTGCATACAGCACTGTCGTTCATTTCAACACCAGGCCGTTTACCTTCATTTTTCAATACCAATCGAGCACAGCCTTGAATCCTCGCCGGGTTCTTCTCTCCAAAATCCCTCCTGCTCGGAACTGCCACGCTTCTCTTTGGCTTGCTCATGCCAACGGCTGCGAGAAAGGTCCCTGGACCAACTGCAGATGGGTGGGAGCTGGCACCGGCACTCGATTTTGCGCACAAAATACACAGCCGGTGTCTTCGTTACTGGCGTTGAGGTCTGGGTAAATCATTTGCACGTTAGGGCACTCCAGTTCTACTACTCCGACGGTACGAACAGCCCGGTAATCGGTATAATCGAGGGTGATCGCCATCAGCGTATCGATGGGGGTCCATCGGTTGACCAGATCAGCAAGATCAGGACCTGGGGTGATGGTCAGGGCAGGGCGCTCGGGAGGGTCTATATTCAAACAGAGAAAGGTAAAAGAGCTTGGTGTTGGCAAGAAACTGGTGGCCAATTGATAATCTTGGATTCCTCTTGAAGAGCAAGATCGATAAGATTAAGATCGGCGATGCCCAATTTCAAGGACACCTCCGAAGCCTTGAACAGCACAAAGCAGTACCTAACACACTCACACTTGACACCATCTCCTAATTTCAAAACAAAGGTCTTGAGTTGGTTACTCTTGACTACGCCGACCACGCCAACAACCATCCCGACGCGAACGAGACAGAGTCAGTCAGCAAGACGTATACGCAGACCGCCACACGCAACTTCGGCATCTCCCAGGCTTTTGAGATCTCTGGCGGAAAACTCCTTGGGTTCGACTTCAGATCCACCACAACCTTCCTATGGATACTCGAAAGCTAACACTTAGGAGTTGAGTTCGGAGAGCTCAGTGACGCTGACCTATACCATTGCCACCCCACTCCAGCCTAGATAATGGGACTTTGCAATGCCACAGCTATGACGGGGACGCTCAAGGGCGAGTGTGATTCTAAGGTGAGCTCTTTAGTGTTGTTTTAGGGTTGCAGGTTACTAATGGTGAGAAAGGTTACAATTCTACTCGAGGACAGCGATTCCTTCAGTTACAGAGAACAAGGAACAATGAAGCAGTTTCAATGTAGCCAGTCCAGTTTCTTCTGCCAGGACAACCCATTTCCGCCGGAGAAGAGAGCTGTGAAGTTTATTAATTAATTCGATGTTTGACGCCTATACACGGTTCCTTCGACAGCTATGTGGCCATGAAAATGGGTACGGCTCCTTTGGGTATTTTGATAGTTGACGGTTGATATCTTCTTCAAGTATATTCCAGATAACATTTTACGTATACTGCTGGGTATGATCAAACACGCGCTAGCCCAACATGGAATAGTCACTCACAAATTCGGATCAAGATATGTTTCTTGAAATATGCCCCATGCCTTCCTTGATGTGATGATGGGGCAAAACTAGTATAAAGCGATGGATAAAGGTTGGGGAGCTATGAAATAAGGTTGAAAGAGATGGTTTAAGCCAGGGAGAGGGAAGGGTGCAATGAACGCGCTAGTATGGTGACATTAGTCATCAACTTTTCCTCACTTTCACCTGCGTTCTTCCTTCCGCCGCCGTAATCCGTCATCCACCGTCATTCACGCTCAGCATATCACACTTCGGATCAAATGCGCATGCTTACGTACAAGGCAATAGTGAACACCAGCAGTGGCCCAAATCGCCTAAAGGCTTGTCAACAGTGTATAACAGAAAATAAGAATCGATTTGAAGGGCACAACTACAGAAGACGAGCAGGAGTAGGCGGAAACTCTGAACGTAGTGAAGAAATTGTCTGTTCTTCAGGGGCTTGATGCCTTCCAGCCCTTGGTCGTTCTTCGTCTAGCCAATGTCTCTTTCCAAAAGGAGCCCTACCGTATCTTCTCTTCCATCCCCTTGTGCCACGTCTGCGGTGTGCTGGTCTTCGTCAAGCTCTTTCCAAACCTCAGGGCTATCGTCTTCTTACTTCGCTCTTTCAAACTTTCAATCGCTCCCCAACTTACCTTAAAATGAGTTCAAATCTGCCTATCATCATTGTCGGTGCTGGCATAGTCGGTCTCACCCTGGCTCAAGCTCTGAAGAAATCCAAAATTCCCTTCCTAATCTTCGAACGCGATACCTCTCTTTCCCAATCTTCCGGAGGGTGGGCCATAACCGTACATTGGGCTTTACCAGCTTTCCAATCTTGTCTTCTGACGCACCTCTTCGAGCGTCTAAAAGATATCCAGGTCGACCCACAACAGGGAATTGAAGATACAGGCCGTTTCCTATTTCTAGATCTTTTGACTGCAGAACCAAAGTTTATCATTCCCCCTAGCAAACGTCTACGGATTGATAGGAGGAAACTGAGGGCGTTGCTAAGTGAGGGGGTTGACATTCAATGGAGGAAGAATTTTATTTCTTTCGCAGAAATGACCAACTCCATCGTCGCGCAATTTGAAGACGGGACAAGAGTCGAAGGCTCTCTGCTCATTGGCGCAGACGGCAGTTCCTCACGCACTCGCCGTCTCATGTACGCTTCTTCTCCAGATCCTTCAATGGGCCTATTAAATCAACTACCGGTGCGATTTATGGGCATCACCTTGAAAATGAGCCCCGAACAAGTTGAACCACTACGAGACATCGATCCCCTTCTCTTCCAAGGAAGTCATCCAAATACTGGCGTTTATCTGTGGTACTCCATTCTCTCAACACCCGAGGTAAATGGCAGCGCTGGTGGGAATGAATTCTATGAAGCACAATTGATGCTATCATGGCTGTACCGCTCTGCAGAAGACGAAGTCCCCTCTACTCACTTCGAACGCCTCACCAAAATGAAAAGCATGGCTCAAGATTTCGAACCTCGATTACGCAACGCTATTAACTCTATCCCGGAGGGTTCCGAAGTCTTAGAAATCAGACTTCAAGACTGGCCTCCCCAAGCGTGGAACAACTGTGACGGCCGCATCACACTGGTAGGCGATGCGGCGCATGCGATGACGATGTTTCGCGGCGAGGCGTTCAACCATGGGATCACGGATGCCGCAGAGCTAAGCCAGCGAATTATCGAGGCGCACACGGGTGCATACGATGCGGAATCTTTTAAGAACGCAGTCCAGGTGTACGAAACGGAGATGCGGGAGCGGACATATAGTGCTGTGTTGCTGAGTCGACAAGCTTGTCTGGATGCGCACGATTTGAGAAATCTAGGGCCTGAGAGCCCGCTGGTCAGTAAGAGGGCACGAGTTTTAGAGCCGGGAAGGAGTGCCAGCTGAGGTTTCAGAAGGACATTGCTAAACGAAATAAGGTATGTATGTGGTACAAGGAAGTTCACCATATATCCTGTGTTCGGTATTCCGCTCTCGCCCCACCACTGGGAACCGCTCAAAGTCCACCTAAAATGAAAGTTGCGTATCGCTTAATACTAGTAAATCTCTAGCATTCTGAGTGTCTACCACGGTTGCCCTGCAGTTGCTATTGCCAATGCCAAAACTCCACATAGCATGTCCCTGTCTAAGAGTCGAGCAGGCTCCCGACATCAATTGCAACAATCGTCTCCTCTTCCCTTCCGCATTAATATATCGTCACCAAATAATCCTCGCTATCGCCACTTCTCCGCTCACTAATCTCCTCCGAATCTTCCATCTCAACATCATGCTCGGTCTACACCTCCTCGCTCCGCATCAACTCTCGCAGAATATTTCTCCCCTCAGCCCGCTCCTTCTCGTACTTGATTTTCAAGCCATGCTGAAACAGAAAGTTGAACTCATTCTTGTAATGCTTCTTTAGCCACCTCTTCTCCTTATCCGTATACTCCGCAACTCTCGCTTTCGCTTTCATAGTACCCTCCGGAACTCTCTCAACTATCTCTCCCGTCTGCTTGAACCACTCCCACCGCTTCCGCTCCTCATGCGACCAAACTGCATTGATCGCATACATAATTTCTTTCTTAATAACCGAAGGACCGAGTGAGTACCCAAGAGGGGCCAGCAATACTGCCAGAGTCATCAGAGGACGGCCGGGCTGGAAGCACGCGATTACCTCTTCAGAGTCCTTGTTGGTGATAGTACCGCTATTTGAACGCCATCTAACATTGACATCGTACGCTTCTACGAGTGGCCATCCGAGGACGTTACACATGGCTTCCGGAACATGAAGGACGCTATCAAGGCGGAGGACAGATGTGGGACCTGTGGAGATCTTGACAGTTCCGATACCCGCAATTCGCATTTCACCGCCATAGATACTACCAAGATAGGACGAGAATGGGGTATAATTTGTGAACCAGGCGCGATCCTTGGCCACGCTATGATGCATTGTGAGTTTAGTTTGGAATTAAAGAAGGACGTAGGCTTACCACACGTTCGAGCCATTTGCGAAGACCCAGTCGGGACACAACATCTTGTTTGCCATTGTGGTAGGTTTTTGGAGCTGATGGAATTGGGAAGTTAAGGCGGATATATAGGGATTATAAAGGAGCGAGGGGTCTTGAAATGCACCTTTTTGGAGACATTCACAACTTTGATCTGCGTCGTTCACATTCTTTACGCTGCGACGTGCTGGATTAGGACGAATAGCGTAAGGACAAGACCGTCTGACGCTTAATCAAAGTCTTAATAGGTCAATGGACGCCGGATGGACCTTCTTGGCAAGCCAGGAGCCCCTGACTAGCCTTGCTGAGACGTCACGTGCTGTGCACGTTGACCCGTTGGCGGTGTATGCTCACGTTTGGCCACCTTTAAGCCTCATTCAAGCCTTATTCACCGGTGCATTATCATATTTTTGAAGTTATGATAACCATATTACGGATTGAAGACGACTAACCTTTACCGGACTACTACAGATTGTGGAAATAAGGACTATCAAGAGGACGGATTGTCTGACGGCGGACTGGGCGACTAATCGCACCTGCTTCTATGCTGGTCATCGGCATGCCTGCTCCTCACCGCATACATAGTACAGATCCATACAAAGTATTTACCTTGCACTGCGCCACGCAGATGAAAGAACAGTGAGTGGTGTACGGAAACACTAAGAGCATAGAACAAAAGAGGACATAGTTGTCTTTATCGCAGAATGCCCAGTCATTGGTACAACGGAGCTCTTCAAGGAGGGAAACAACTTGGAAAAGCGAGAGACCGTGGTATTGATATGGTAAGGCTGACAGGTTCAGATCGCCTCCGAGAGCTCAAAGACGTCTACCAAATGGTATTCATCAGTATTTCGGGTGACGACAAGATCCGCAGATGTTGGCCCCTTTAAAAGATCCAGATTTGCAGTACCAAATCGTAGGATACTCTAGGTCACCTTGTGAAGTTATGTTTACTGCATTGCCCCATTGTGGCTGCATGGTGGCTGCTGCACGAGCTGTCTCCATTCGCTCATTAGTTTAGGTGAAACCCGGCTTTGGATGTTGATGGTAGTTAAATACTAGTATGAATTTATATTTTTCTTCTCACAAGGCTGTAAGGCTCCCTTTTCTTCTTTAACGTGTTCAGCTTGCTCTTCTCATCTCGAGGCAGTCGCCATTATTGTTTGAATATGCTACTAGAGAAATGAAACCCGATATTGCATAGAAGCGACGGACACTACTCTCGAAATTCAATATGCTACTGGAGAAACGGAAGCCGATAACGCATATACGCCGAGTCAATTACTACTGTCTGTTCGCAGGGATCATTCTTTTAGTCTCTGCTCTCTTACCTATTATCGACATCGTCTAGCAATTCTAGGTTATTCCTCGTATCGGAAAACTCCCCAACAAAAACAACCTCGTATATCTTGGTTTGCTGTTAACAGCGACATAGATATAGACCCATGTTCGATGGATGTATCCTTCGCCGCAACATGCATCCTGGAGGTCCTGTCGGCTCGTGATTGCGTATGGAATGATTACTACAGTTGCCTCATCCTTGTCATATAAATCAATAAAAAGATTAGTATCAATCAATGCTATAACGTATTTCACAAGCGAGCTGGTCAAACAAGCGAGCTGATCAGTTTGCCAAGACCACACCAAATGTAATGAACTATGTAACGAACTACTCCACCCCACTATAATCTACCTCTAATTCCTCATCGTTGCTGGATTCTACAGTAGATTCTTCATTGATTTGGCATGTTCGAGCGTTATGCCCAGTCCCGCCGCAGTTTCCACAGCGCCTTTGAGTTGGTTCAACCCCATCTGCCCTGGCGTTACCCCGACTCTTCTTACTACTAGAAGTTGCAGTAGCAGCCTCCTCAGCAACTAACTGTGAGCCAGCCTCAAAGGTAAGGACTCCTCCTTGCTGGATACGCTTTCTTTTGCGCTGTTTCCGTCGGTTTGCGACCTTATTAGCTGCTTCAAGCTCGGTGATTCGATCGCGCCACAACACCATCTGATGAGCCATCAAAAAGGTGCCTTTAACAAGCTGATTGAACCCTTCCTTTAAGGAAGATGGTGAGCTACCCAACTTATCGCTAATCAGCTTTGATTGCGACCCAAATTCGAGGTGGTTACTAGGGGTTTTCGACTGCCATGGGGTATCTTGTACGGTAGGGGGTGTAGGCGTGCGTAATCGAACGTCAAGCTTCGATATCACCTCATCTGGATCGAATGGAACTAGGCCAGCACCTCAAAAACTTCCTTAGATATTCTTTTCAGTAATAGACGCATTAAACGCGTCCCGGAAGGCTGGTAAGAACTCTATTTTCGTGATATGGTTGAACCGGTTGCGCATTAGCTTCTCGACTTGGCGCCCATACGCTGTCTTCAACGGCGAAAAACAACCGACATCTAGTGGCTACAAGATATGTGACGAATGTGGCGGCATACATAAAGTAACTATCTTGTTCTCTTTGCAGTATTCGGTAAATTCCAGCGAGTTATGGCTTTCGTGGCCGTCTAGAATCAATAGACGGTATGCACCCACAGTACGCTCTTTTGTATGTGTATCAAAGTGCTTCAACCACTGGAAACCAAGCTTATTTGTTGTCCAGCCGTTATCAGAGACCCTGAATGCCTATTGGGATGGTATGTTGACTTCCTGGTACCAGGCAGAGAGGTGGTTTTTGCCTTTGTAGATGATGAAGGGTGGAAGCGCGTACCCTAACACGCCGATACCTTAGATCACCGTAACCCACTCCTGGTTACCTGGCTGAACAGCTTTTGGTCGATGCCGTCTTTCAGAGCCTGTAACGACTTTTTGCTGGGTTATTATACCCATCTGAAAGCCAGATTCGTCAAAGTTGTACGTGTCTTCGTCTTGTATACCATATTTAGCCTTCACATTACGTACAAGGTCAAACCAAGCTTGTACGATTGCTGGTTCTTCCTGTTTATAACGCTGGTAGTCTAGCTTCCGATTGTACTTTGTTTTAAGCCCTACGGTGCGCTTGATGAAGTTGTGTGGCCAGTTCATGCCTACTAGGTCTTTCCCCCGCTCAGCCAATAGTTTATCAGCCATCTCTCGAACAGCATTGAGCGGAGGGGCAAATCCTCTTGAATCCAGCTCAAGTATATACTGTTTTATTGCCTCCTCTTCAGTTGCTATCAGATTCATCGAATTGGGCTTAACATCGCGTCGTGAGGTGATTCCAGCGCGTCGCGTTTGTAGGCTCGAGAAGGGGACGTCAAAAGTGCGCGCAGCAGGTCGGAGGCCAAATATTTGGCCTGTTTCAAGAGCTTGGATGGCAAGCTGTATTCGAGCTTCTTTAGGAATCAATTGCAGGTCGGTAGGTGGAGACATTATGGTATCAAATATCTTGACGCGTGGTCTTGGCAAACTGATCAGCTCGCTTGTTTGACCAGCTCGCTTGTGAAATACGTTATCAACACTTGCGCCGGCTTCCAACAGCATGATTCGGGTCACATCTCTGGGCTTGAAGCAACGCATCCATCGTTTCGCTGGTGGTTAAGACTATTGCTGAGCTCTGTGTTTACACTTATATGCCTGTTATCCTACGTCGCTGTTATTTTCTCTTATCGCATTCCGTTCACCCCGAGAACATCCACACGCACCGATCGAGTAAACGCAGCCGTCAGCCCACGGGTTGGTTGCCATATTATAGGGGGCAGTGCGCTGAGTAATTCATTTCCGGCTTCTACAATATAATATATCTTGTTGAAGATCATAATGCAACGCACCAAACTATGTTTCGTCAGGCCCCTCTTATTAGAATGCGGCAAGCTTTTAAGACAATGCACTGTAAACTGATGTTTGTGGTAAGGACCTGGAATCATAGAAGGAGAGGCTCGAGCTGGTTGGGGACCAGATTTGAATATTGATTCTGGGTGGGGGGAATACCGCTTACGTTGACGACCCAAGGCTTGTGAATGGCGCAGAGAGATTTGCCAAGTGCCAGATTAGTCGCGAGTTCCCAATTGCGGAAGTGTCCTTCTCGGAAGGGATGCTGAATGGACCCTGTAATATTTATTGTCGGTTTCCGACAATTACTACCATTGGTAAGGAAGCCAGTACCGCGAAGTATCTATGCGTCGGGTTTTACGATTGCATCTTGCTCGGCCATGATATGGGCTAAGAGCATGTCGGTCACTCTGGGGTCATCTATAAAATAATATTCAAAGCTGTAGGAACGTATCTCTTCCCCAAAATCGTTATCTTCTCATAGGTGGTGGAATTGAGCCTGGTGTGATCTCACTAACCTAGAGTCTTTTCCTCTACGCCATGTACCCCTTCAAATGTGTCACCGAGCAATCTTCGGATGTACACAAAATGTTGGAGAGAATTCGATGGTCTGCAAAACTAAGGAGGGCTAACCTACATAAATAACGAGCGAGATGAGCTCTGAGGGCGATTTGTAAGCTATATAAGGATTGATCAGGGGATCAGCGACGGCACTGCTCAGTTACAAAATGGTATATCATGAACGACTCCATCAATCAATTGATGTCCCTGGGGACGGATATAGGAGAGGCCGGTATGCTTAGAGCGTCATCTGGATGTAACTCCGCGATCTCACTGTAATTGTGTAGATTAGGAGTCTAAAAATATATATATAAGGGACTGGCAGAGTGCGTCTGGTGGAAGCCAAGTCCCAGAAAGACATGGACCGGCGAATTCCAAGATTTCAGTATGGAACTCGATATGTATAGACTGTCGTCTCCTAATATTATACTCATATTTGCACCTCTCATTTTCCTTGGATAGAAATTTTAATGTGAATAAGTGTCAATCAATAGGCAGATCTCCTTCATAAGCTACCATTTTAGCTATATTTTATAATTTTTCATTGCTTCCATGCACGTATCATAATAGAATTCGCGCTACACATCCCCAACTCTGAGCTATTCAGGGCCATACACGGGCCGAATATTGCATCCTATTGCTCTACTAAATTCCCCATTCTGAGGTACTACCCCTTAGCTGCTCACCTCAGATTCGATGGAGTTCGTCAAATCATTTCGGCGAAGGTCAGTGGAACTGGACTTTATCAATGCCAACCTTCACGTCGCTCAAAGTTTGATAAGCTCAATTTGGACTGATCTTCGTAAATATCCATGTATCATTCATTAACGATCTGTACTTATCCGCTAGGACGCAGGAGAAATCTCACAATCCAAGTGCGCTCACGAACTCATACGGCACATCCCAACACATCCAGTTACCCATTGACAAGCCTATCAGGGCACACAACTCTCCAAATTCTGCAAGAGAGCTTCATGCAGCATTCAGAAGTCACTTTATTCTCACCCTCGCGATTCCACACCCTATTCATTATGTTAATTTATTTATTTCTAACTCTCTGGCTTGCGGCCGTGCAATATATCATAGTAACATCCTTCCGCCAACACCCTAATAAAAGAAAACATGTTTGGTTCAAGGAGCCATTAACCATACTATTCTATCCCCCTATGTCTCGCAGTATCCGTCCCCATACCTCTTAACAATATTCTCGAAAACCTCATCTAACGTCGCCTTCCCCACACTATAAAATTCAACTCCCAAATCCCCCTTACTTGCCTCCAAAGTCCTGATCAAATCCACCAGCTCGACATCCTCCGCACTAACTTCAAACCTGACCTGTCCACCCTGCGTCTCTCTCTCGATCCTCGCATCGTCGAAAGCCTGCGCAACCCAGTCCTTCATGACCTGCAGCTCCGCATCCGAAGTCCTGGGCGCAGTGCGAGAAACGAGATGGATGTAGAATGCATCTCCAGCGCGCTTCTTGAGAGCCTCGCGTGCACCGACGGCGAGCATGCGACTTGAAACGATGCCGATACGATCAGCCAGCGCATCCGCTTCTTCCATCGAATGCGTCGTGAGTACGACTGCGCGGCCTTTCCCAACGCTCTGCAAGCACTTCCACATATTACGTTTGGCATTCGCATCCAGCGCCGAAGACGGTTCGTCCAGGACAAGTACGCGCGGATTTCCGATAAGTGCAATAGCGAGCGAGAGTTTGCGTTTTGTGCCGCCGGAGAGCTTTTGCGCGAGTTGGTGTGCCCAATTTTCTAGCCCGCATGCTGAGATCACTGTTGCGACGTTGTGACATATATCCTTTACGCCTCTTACTTTAGCGAAGAAGCGGAGGGTTTCAGTTACGGTGAGGACATCTGCAGCGTCGAATTGGGGACAGACTCCTAGGTTCGCGCGGGTGGCTATTGGAGAGGAGAGAACTGAGTGGTCGGCTACTTCCAGTATGGACACAGCGGTGGAGGGCTTGATATCGCCGCGAATCATGCTGATGATGGTGGATTTGCCGGCGCCGTTCGGACCGAGAAGAGCGAAGATTTCGCTGGTTTGAACGCCGAAGGTTACGTTGTCGACTGCGAGATTCTTGCCGAATGATTTGGTGACGGATTCCACCCTCAGATCCGTGGAGCCAGACTTAATACGCTGGAGTTCGGCCATGAGGTCTGATGAGTACATTTCTGTTGATTCGGTGTCCGCAGCATTGTGGTTGCGGTGCAGGAAGGATGGAAGAGTGAAGGAGCTGTCCCACCAGAGAAGTAGCGTAAAGAGAACGGCAGCTTGAAGAATTAGATATAGGATTGGACCACCGTAGAGACCTAGCGACCCAGCGGTATTCCCGTTGCAGAGGAGGGCGAACTGGCCAAGACCGATGGACAACGCGCGTTCCATACTAACGGCGGGAGAGATGATGCTAAGACCGAAGTAAAGTTTGTTGTTCATGGCTTCCATATCGCCGTACGGTGTGCTGGTCTGTACACCAATGAGACCGCCGAAATAAGCGAAATAGAAGATCGTTTGGCCTATGGCAGCAAATGCCCAAGCCGCAACAGCTGATCTCGCGAACATGGATATGATGTAGCTGAGAAGGGTGGATGTGATTCCGTAAAGGAACATGACGACAAACAGCAGCGGTAGGCCATACCAGACTGGGGTTGCGATAGATAAAAGCGCGGTACCAACAATGCTGATGATGAGGATCACGATGCCATCGAAACAGAGATGCGAGAGCCAGAGTGGAAGCGGACAAACACCGTTTGAGTACTCCATTGACCGGACGTTTGATATGCGCTCATTTGTTGGGTAGAGAGCGAAGAAGGCGGGATAACATGCCAAAATCAGTCCAAAATATATCATGAACTCGAGAGCTTCGGCATTGAAAACATCCGGCATTTGGGAGGAAGCGAACATGGAGAAGCCAGTAGAGATAGGGACACCGCTTAAAAAATAATTCAAGAAATTCTGTATGGAAGCTCCGTCAGCAGCATTCGTGGCCTCGAACGCTATCGTAGGTGGATCCGCTACCCAGAGACCGCCATTTAGGGTGTAAGAATTGTCCTTGCAATACTTGGTAAATTCTTCGAAAGTATTTACCAGAGTGAGCTGATCCTTCACCTCGCTGACATTATGGAAACCATAGAACTCGTATCTTGTGTGATTCACTGAGTACATATCAGCAATGGTCGCCAGCTTCCTGTCATCGAGTTTGTCAGCTGGACCAAAGACGTATGTAGCCCGGTATGTATTCCCAAGATCGTATCGAGAATTACTCTCTTGGATAAGATCTGCGGGCTTCAGACATTCCATAGGATCCTTGTAGCTCTTGATTAACAGCTGGGCCACTCCGGCGCCGGCGATTGCAATAGCGATCGTGAAGAAGTAGGGCATGTATCTTCGTCTGAGTATCTGAAACCGTTTGCAGAAGAGAATCCACCATTGTTTGAATGCGGAAAGTGGCCTTCCATCGGTGAGTTTATATCCGCTTCCGGTGTTTACTACCATCGGTCGTCCATTAGCGTCGCCGCTGTCGTGCGCGGAGGAAGAGTCATGATCCGAGTGAATGGTATCACCAGTCACCTTGAGGAACAGTTCCTCCATCGTAGGGCCGGAAACCTGATAATCCCTTATTTGCTCGCGTTCCAGGTGCTCGATCAATTCAGCTGCGAGCGTTGCGGTGGCAACTCGGTAGACCATTTGGTGGCGGGATGCTTCCTTCTCAACTGGACCGGAGAGAGGAATGTCGAGGTCGACATTGTGTGGCAGCTTAACCGTATAGCCATTCCCGAACCTGTTCTTCAGTGTCGCTGCTGTACCTTCTGCTTTGAGCGGGCCTTTGAACATGATGGCAATATTATCGGCCAGAAAGTCCGCCTCGTCCAGGAAATGGGTGGTCATGATGATAGAACGCTTTCCGCGTTCGGCCAGGAGAATCTCCCATATCCTGCGTCGAGAGATCGGATCCAAACCAGTGCTGACTTCGTCTACGCAGCACACTGCACTGCCCCCAGCAAACATCATTGCTAGTTGAAGCTTCCTCTTTTGGCCACCAGAAAGTGTCTTCGCTCGGAATGGTAACTTCTTCTCTAGATCGCAAGCTTTGACTAGTTCAGTAACGACTTCTTCGTTGACACGCGCAGTGCACTTCAAGTCACTGAAGATGCGGACGTGCTCTTCTACGGTCAAATCATCCCTAGAGAAAGTAAGCGGAGCCTGCATGTTGAATTCTGGAAAGAGGCCCACCAAAGCACATTCGCCTGTGGAGCATAGCCAAGGCCTCCAGTTGGATCGATAATAATATTGCCAGACGTTACCTTCTGCTCACCAGCGATGCAGTTTAGTGTTGTCGATTTCCCACTTCCATTTGGACCAAGCAAGCAAAGAATTTGTCCCCTGAAGGCGTTGAGGTTCATATCCACAACAGCGTGCACTTCCTTTCCTCCTTTGAAGATTCTTTTCAGAATGCCAGGCTTGTACCTAATATCAGTTAGCAGAATCAAGGCCACATCACGATGAAATTAGACTTACGTTTTGCAAAAATTGGACAGAGTAACAGTGGGGGCTTGTGAATCTGCCGGTTGGGCAAACCCTCTACCTGGAGAGGCTGCACCGAAGAGAATATGCTCCAGGAAGAACGCCAGTACAGGGTAGGTGAAGATTTGAAGGATGAGGAAAACCCAATGGAGGTAGAGCTTAACTCGCCAGGCCTCATCGTCGGGAGTATGTCCAGTAAGATTTATCTTGAGATCGGCCGCTTCCCACCGCGCCACACCAGTAACGAAGTACGTGTAGTTCGCAGAAGGAAACAAAAGACTGAAGATAGCAACTTGTATCTGGGTTTGTTCAAATAAAACCTGTGGAAGGATAGCGAAAATCATTGTGATGATGGTCATGATGGAACCGCTTAGTTGAGCTTTCTTGAAGAATGCCGATCCAAATAGAGAAAACGAGCAGAAGGCAAGACCGGAGAAGATGTGGTACCCAACAGGGATTCCGCTAGATGTTTTTGGGAATATTACCACACTCATGACGATACCGACTGCAAGCCAGCTCGGCAAATAAACGGCCGTGAAGGAAATATATGTCGAAAGGAGTCGCACAAATCTTGCTCTAAAGGCAGAACCTCCAGGAATCATAGTGTCGATCAGGCTCGCGATCCCAAGCTCACGCTCGGCAGCGATGAAAGCTGTCATATGATAGACTAGGTTGATCATGGTGAATGAGAAGACTACACCGAATACGTAGATGGCGAACCCCAAGTAATTGTCATTGCTTTCCTTGAGACGGCTGGCTTCATCGCGCCAAGTGTAGAGGATGTCGTTAATGGTTGATGGTAGGGTCGAGGTGTTGTCCGACATTGATCGCGAGATGATTTCCATGTCTACAGCGCGCTGTAGTGGGAGCAAATAAACTTCCGGACCATTGTTATCCTTGGTGACATCGACGAACCCAATATCAGCGTATTTGTCGCCGCGAAGCGTATAATTCCAGATTCCTTTTGCGCTCCCATTGGCTCCCTCGTTCGGACTGGAATAAAAGACGATACCACCGTAGCAAGGCGAGCGTCCATTGGTATCGCTTGCGCATGTTTGTGCGAGTTCGTTCGTGTCCTTGAATACTCTTGGAGTCTTTCCAGCCTTTCTGATGGTTTGCGATAAGGAATTAATAACGGACGAAACAGCCCCCCCTTTCATACCATTGTCGACAAAGCCAACTATGTCATGACGGGAGCTTGCTGAGAGACCTTCCTCAAGGGATCGGATCTTCAGCATTCATGTTAGCGTTTCAAAGGGTGAGAGGGTGAGTCGGGCCATAATCTAGCAATAACCCGATGCTACAAGGACTCAAACGTACCCGATGCGGCGAAGAGGTTCCCCAGCGTTGTGGGGAAGAGAAGAACTCCCTGCTGTAGCCCACGATCAACACAACCGCGAGCGGAATGATGATGGCACGAATGAGGGTCGAGATTGGCCTCCTCACACATATAATGAGAAGATTTTTGCGTATCAGTGCCCATATTTGCCTAAGCAGTAGATTCATTGTCGAGAGTTGTCAACGAGGCAACCGTCGACGGTGAGATAATAGTAAACACGAAGAGGAAACGGAACAAGTCAACGAACGTGACGGTGAGGAGCATCACCAATTTTCATTGGAGGCTAAACATATGGTGGATAGAAGCCTTAACTCAGTTGCATGAGCATGGTTACTCTAAGTCTGCCTTGAGCGTTTGAAGATCAAGACACGAGGGGAAAAGACGGGGCTGTTGTTGAGCGGCTGGAGCTCAGTGCAACAGGGATAGACATGGTGTTTCAAACGAGATGACGAGTGAGCTCGTATCCCGAATAACGACCAATATGGCAGTGTTGAGGCGGAACCCAGTGTGATTGGTGTTGACTTGCGAAGGATGAGGCTTTGGAGGAGAAAGAGAGGAGGGAAGCGGCTGTGCAGTTCCACCTCACCTAAAGTAGCCTGGTCATGAAGCTCGGGCCACTTTCTAGTATCTGCAGTGATCTCATATCAAGCTTCCTACGCTCCGTCTATCTACTGCAACAAGCAATAAGTAAAGACTTGATCGTCCTCACTGCCTTCAAATGTCTCGGAACATATACCAGTTTCTGCCACGCGCAAGCCACTTTGTTCCTTAAGGATACAGATCGGCTGCCTAACAATTACTCGTCGGAGAATATCCATACTAGCAGTGCCTACTTCATAGCTGGGTTCTCACAAACATCTGGAGAGGGACAGTCAGGATTAACTATTGGTATCTCCGCACCCAACGAGAGTGTTGCGTTGTGCACTAGATGGGATACCACCCGGTAGAGACCCAGCCACAGACCCAGTCAGGACAAGGAATAGATTATCGCGCACTGCCATTTGCCATACCCAAAGGTTTGCTCTACAACCTCAATCACTTCAACTAGGGGCATGCATCTCAACGGGCAAAACCACTACATCACAAGCCCTCACTCGAATGTCCAAAGCAGCGACGAATCTCAGCTCGACAAAGTCATCCCATATTTCCTAGAAAGACCATGCAACTCACAGTGATTCGGTTAAGATATCCAAGGAAATGATAGAAAATACATGCTCGGCTACGATACGTCACCCAACACATCTCCGTATCGAGGGGATTTGTTCCCAGACAATCAGGTGGCGAAGTTCACGATAGCACGACAATTATTTTCAACCCAGGAAAGTTGACGAAGGTGACAAATATAACTATTCAATGATTCCAACTCCCTTATTTACCTCTCACAACTCCACATGAAATAAGGTAACGTAAATTTTCCTCTTCGTTCTAACTATATCTCGTCAAAATATATATTATTTGATGCATTCCATTTGCCATGCTTTCTCCGCCTAGGTTACTAAGTAGTAAGCACAAGCTTAGGAAGAAACATACAACTGCAAAGTACAACTTTGGAAGGTACATCCACAAGTACCTCATCATGAGACACTCAAAATATTCTCCGTTAATTCGACGAATCTTAGTTACACCGTATTACCCTAAACGATCAAACCAATCGATTTATTGGGACAAGCCATCTGAGTGACATTTTATTTGAGTAATCGTATGACTTCTTGGGTATATATAATAAAGTACATGCAGAGGCAGTGCAAATCGTGTATGTCCACTCGGCTATGGATTCCGGCTACCGGGTGACCGTTTTAGCCGGCTTGATGGGTTGGCGATGCCAAAGTCAACTTCAATTCTTCAACGAAGATCTTCATTCAGAATAAAATCGCCAGAGATGGATTGATTAAAGTTAAAGAAGAGACCTCTATTCACATTTTGATTACGATTAACAGCCGCATCATAGACAAAATATACAAACAGGATCCCAAGTATGTCACCCTGCATCCAACTTCTCCAACTTCAACCCAACTCCGCCTCTAATCACCTATTTAGTCTTCGCCTTAATCATACCTGCAGCCTGTACCGCATTAGCATCACCTCAACGCCCCTTCTCCCCTCCCTCCCGTAGACAAAACTCTCACTCACCTTCTCAGCAATGGCATAAACAGTCATACTCGTCGTCGCCCCTACCAACGTCGGCATAATACTCGCATCCACCACGCTCAACCCCCTCACCCCATGCACACCCAACTCCTCATCCACAACTCCACCTCACTCCCTCGGCATCTTCGCGACCGTCCCTGCTGGATGATACACACTGGGGATAATAATCCCCCTCGCCCACCCCATCAGCTCCTCATCACTCTGCATCTCCGCACCCGGCAACATCTCTGTCGCGTTGTAGATTTTGAGATCAGATTGCGTCATGTATCTCCTCATGAACTTTATAATTTCAATCACAACGCGGGTATCCAGTGTGTTAGAAGAAGCACGGTAATCGACTTTCATCTCCTTATCAATATCATCAGGATCGGGCAGAATGGTACCCCGGGATAGAGGATGTAGGTTCTAGATTGAGCCGCCAGGTCCGTACATCATCATTTTGTTCCATTGGACGTTCTTTTTGCGGAATAATTTGGCGTAGACATGTTGTTGTTGCTTGTACCCCTCAATAAGCTCTTTTGTGTAAGACTGTGGAAGGTGCGAGGTGTATGCTTTGGAAAGGGTCTCGTAGTTTTCGGGGGGTTACGACTGGCATGCCTATCATCGCCGCGAGATTGGGTGGCATCATGGAACACCATGGGCGTGGGACAAAGATGCCGTTTGGTGTGGTTCCCCCTGAGATGTTGGTTAAATTATTTGAAGGGGCAAGGGGAGTTTTGGGAAGGGATTAGACTTACAGGAGTAGGCGATGTTGGGGATATAGGAGTGGTCTTGGAAGTTTGATCTCACGCCCGGTAGGTCCTGGATTACGAGATGTTATACTTTTCGAGAAGAATTGCTAGTCCTATCCCACTTTGCATGAGAACCTGGGGCGTGTGAATGGATCCAGCAGCCAGAATAACATGCTTCCTCGCCTTTATGGTCACCGGTGGAGTGCTAGAGTCGTTGCGAGAAATATATTGCACGCTGATAGCCCTGTCACCGTCAAAGTTAATCTTGTTAGGTTTTGCTCCGACAATCATTTCGTAGTTGGATCTGTTGAGGCCCTCCCAGTGCCCGGTACGTGCTGAGGAGCGCTGGAAATTCACATTGTCTTGAGATATGGGATACCAGTAGAGACCAGCCTCGCCGGCGCCGCTATCTTCGGGCACGGTCATTCCGGGCATTTTGGAAATGGCACTGAAGAGATTTTCTGAGAGAAATAGTTAGTATACTGGCGTATTGGAGTTTTTGTAGGAGAGGAATCTGTCTACTCATCAGTGGCTGGGGTTTTCCTCCAAAGGTCGCATAGATCTTTGCATCTTTGCTCCAGTACTTTGTGTTATATCTGATACTGAACTTCTTCGCAATCTCTTCATTCTGCGGATTAAGCTTAATTCCCTGTCAATTTAGCGAAGAATACGATGCCCCAATTTTAGTCTCATTACTTTCTGGAAATAAGGAAGTAACCCATCCCAGTTCTACGTCGAATTGGGACCACTAAGCTCTTTCCACGCATCGTACTCCAGTTTGGAACCTCGAAGGAAGACTTGGCCATTGACTGTAGAGCTACCACCGACAACGCAGCCAACACCGACTCTGAAGGTTCGGTTGTTCAAGCCAGGTGACGGTTCGGAGGTTATGTTGAACATGCGGCGAGGATTCATGCCAACTGACGTGTCTGCGAATGGTAAGAGGAGCTGTGTGCGGTCTGCTTGGTAGTTGATCATACCAAAATACCCGTACTCTAACACGAGAACAGTGACTACACACATTAGTCAGCTTGAGTTCCTGGTAGATATTCTATGCATTTCGCACATTTGCCATCCACAGTGAGCCGGTCACCAACCGTCAAACCTGACGTGCCTCCTCCTACGATGACATAGTCATACTCGTCCGCTGAAAGCTGAGATGAATCCTGTCTGATTTGGGCTTTGATAGCAGGCTGTGGCCAGGCGGAGATGATACGTAAGGAAGCACTGAGCCAGAGGAGGAGAGCCGTCCCGTATATTGAATCCATTGTGAAGGAGGTGCAGTAGCCAAAGATCAATCCAGATCACCATGAAGAACCCACGTCAGGTGTCAACCGTCTCTATCCTAGCACACGCTCTTCTTCAGAGAAGAAGGAGAATTATATGTATAACGCTCGGCAAAAAGGCGAAAGTCCGTGGATGCTCAAAATAGTGCAGAGCTATCCCTGTCCCCTACAAGACCTCTACATCGTCTTCATGAGAATAGTAGACACCGTTCTCGTCAAATTTATGAATTAGCCAAGATGACCGCAATTAAGTACAAACAGGAAGAATGAGGCATATTCATCGTTCCCTGAATCAGTTTTAGTCAGAAGAAGGCCGGTAAGAGCGGCAAACGAATTGGCGATAATAACCTTAATTACAACCTTCACTGGAGTTGCATATTGAAAGAATTTCAGTGCAAGCGGAAAAGCCATGGCACATTTGAATAATTGATGCAAGGCGTCACCGGGTTGGAGCAATGTGAGGTTGACCCGGGATCCCAATCTTTCCCAGGCACACCCCCGCACCCCACATTTTGCGCTGCGAGTCGGCTCCGGAGAAATAAACAGCAATGCAGTATAATATAGTTAATATCTGGCCTTGGTAGTCGGGCACGCGCACTTGATCCTGTTTATTTCATTGATTGCTAGCGTTGGATTGGCCGTGGCGTCGAGCAGAATTGGGAATTTTAAAAAGTCTTTCGCGGACCAGTCTGTTGCATAGACCAGCCTCCAGAAATTCGTGTAATCTGGTGAGGGAATCATACATGTACTACCTAAGTGAAGCAGATTTCGGGATTCTAGTTGTAGGTACAGGTAGATGATGTGACGTGCCAAGTCAAATGCTGATGTTGATTAAACCCGTTTCAACATACCCCTTGACTTCGTCGACAACTACTATCGTCTTCTCAAGCATCTTATGGTGCTTTCACTGGGCGTCGAGCCACTTTTCTTGAATACGGACAAAAGATATGCTTCTGTGCGGCCGATGTTCCGTGTAGCCGCCTCTTTATCCAGAGTCCAGGGTAAGGTGCGATGCAGATCGTGAGATTTTTGGTAAAAAGGATTTCAGAAGATCGTAATCGACGACTCATAATTTAAGTCAGACTTATGGCAGAACATTTCCCTCTAGAATGCGGGATTGTAGAAATGGTAGGTGGATGCCCAGTTTGTGGGAAAGCATTGATGTGTACTAAGCAGGATCACCTGCATGTCACCACCCGAGTGAAATCCTGAGCATGAAATAGACAAAAACGAATATATACTGCGCTATTCGGGCTCGAGTTTCCTTTGCTTCTCTCTCTCGCCCCTTTGTGACGATCCCTTATTTGCGAAGTACCCGTCACCTACGCCTATCCGAACTGCTCACCTCGATTAGAGTTGTAGAAGAAGTTTCGAACCGGTCACAAATTTTCTGACGGCCAAACTCTAATTATTAGATGAATAGATAACATTCCGAAGAGATAGGGGCGCCGGATATGACGACAGAATCTTGTAAGGATGTGAAAACTGTTCGGTCTCAATTTTTTTTACTTCTTAGGTCCGGATATTAACCACGATCTCCGGCTCGATAATTTGTATAACCTACTTGTATCTTGATTCAACTAGTGGGAGCCCCTACAAATATCCCATCAACGGGGAGGCATCGCTAAGTGGCCTGTCTCCACACCTAGTGCGGGTTTACAATAGGAAAGGTGGAGACTACCTTTTACACCGTTGTGAAGGGGATTGTTGTAAAGCTCCTTTAATGATTTAGTTGCAAAAGTTATGTTTTTGAACTCTGCAATATACATAGGGCCGGCTTCCTTAGTTCGAAAAACCAAGCGGTTGTAGCCACGTCCTTTGAGAAGAGGCTCTTCAACTCGTATTCGGACGCATACATTAGCAGGTTTCCGACATATAAAATATTGGGTGGAAGCGGTGGCTAGTAAAGGACAGGTATGCGCTCGAAGACGTCTGATTGCGACACAATATTGAAGTGAGAAATCTTTCGTGCTTCTGGGAGCGAACTTGGTGATAACGGAGTTGCGACAGTTTTCGGGAGGTTTACAGAGTTATCGTAGTTGCGTGAAGGCACACTTTCCACATCGATGGTCTGCGATGTTTCTTGGAGCTCAGGTCGCCGATATCGCGGCCTCTCTCTTCGTCGTCAGAGGAATCGGTAGTAGTTTAAACCGTACCTGTGGGGATCAGATTATTGTCCACAACGAGAGATTGTTGTTTTGGACTTGGATTATATTCCGTCCTATTTTTGGGGGGGGCGAGTGTTGGTGGGCCCCTTAGGGAGATATCAATTGTTTCTACTCTGGGCGTGGGAGAGGGTTGGGTTGGAATCGATAAATAAATAGAGGGTCAAATGATGCATACTCTTCCTTAATCTCGACCGAGCACCGAGTCCAAGATTTCTATCGTTGTCAGTGTCCTCATTATCCTCAAAGCCAACCACCGGTCGGAGAATCCTAGTAGCTGGCCGGCGTCGCTGTATCTCTATATTAGTCATCTGCCACTGCGCCAACAACGCGTCAAATGGGAGGCTTCTCCCAGGAACCGCCATCTTCAAAGGTAATGAACGTATCAGAAAAGTCAAACTTCGAGGGCATGGGTCGCCATTCTGAATGGGATGCAACATTGCTTATCGAGGTCGGTTTTGAATCGTCCGTAACCTCCTCCGTCTTATTATCAGCTGCGGCCTTACCTGGCTCAAGTTCAGAGAGTGGTCCTGCACAACGGCTGGGAGGTTTGTTGTGCCGGTCTAATGCACCTTTACGAGCCAATTTTCGGCCGCATTTGGGACATATATGTGACTTTTTGCTAGTGTGCAGTTTTGTGTTGCGTTTCAAATCATGCAAATGGCGGAAGCCGGTTTGGCACGTAGGGCACTCATACGGCTTTTCTTGACTGTGCGTAAGGGGATAACCACTAATATCATTGCGCCTAGCGAAGGCGGTGGACCAGTATGGGCGCTTGTGTTTATCCGCTCAGCATCTTTGCCTGAGTGCGCTTCGCTTTCGAGAGGGTATTGGAAAGCCTTCTCTTCTTCTAGCTTGCTGCTTTCTTGCTGATATGGCGAATTCTTATTCACGTCCTCATCCGCCTCTTTCTCATAGCCTACAATCAGCTTTGCCTCTCCGTCCCAGTCGAAAGTCATCTGTTATCCTGAATAGTGCGAATCTTTTCAGTGTTACTCCCCATGTTCCTGTTAATCTGCCGATGAGTTGCTTCATACTCTAGAGCTATTTTGCCACTTTGTCAGCAAATGCAATAAGACTGAGTGATTCGAACGTACCTCTCACCTCTCTGATCTCCTTTCGTCCGCTCTGCCAAATTTTCTATCTCAGCCTTCGTTAAAACCCTCAAGACAATGACAGAATCCATACGCTCCTCAGAGCGCTCCTTCGCTTTCTCAAGTGCTTCAGGGTTGACAAGTCGACGATCAATCTTGGTCTAACGGGCACTAATTGGGATGTCCTTTCCCTTTAATTGACTCTTATGCGCGGCAGCGCCTTCATGGATAGGGTTGGTGTCGTCAGGGAACTTCTCAATATGGTTGAGGAGGATGCCTTAGGCTGTGCGGTGTTCTACATTGATGGACTGTCCATAGTAATCCATGGATAAAAGTAAGTTCGATTACCTAGCCTTTCGTCTATAATCTCTTTATTTCGACCCTTTTGGTAAATCCATGACACGTGAAATCGTCAACTATAGCCAAGCTTTTGATACTCGAACAACCTCACAAAAATGTTCGCAACTATCAACTACAGGTCACCTACCTACCTATACTTGTTTTTCCATCAGAGCTCATCAATTTTCAACCAGGTCGTCTCAATTTACGCTTGATCGCTAGCAAAGGTCGACGAAGTTGAAGGAAATACCCCACAATCGAAAAGGAAGTGCTCAATCTCTGTAGCGATCTCGAATTAGACAAGGAGGAGGACTCATCTAACGACTATAGGGCATCAGAGCTATCAGAACTTGATTCTGCTCAAGTGCCTTGCAAATTGAGAGAGAAACAATTTTATTACCATAGAAAAGCATGAACAGAAAGTTCAAGGATGTCAGGAAGCTTTTAGTGTCGGCAAAGATGTGGAGAAGGCACTTGATAATACTCTGAGCGACGAGCTAGTAATTTCCAGCCAGCTATTTAATGTGGAGGACGGCAGCAGCGACGACGAACATAGCTCAGATTTAGCAGATTCGCATAGTATGGTTGAGCTATAGTGTAATTGCCATAGATTGTGTAAGCCGTGCAGACATGCATGCAGAACTAGGCTAGTCGCTCAGCTGACTCGGCAATTGCCTTCGCCTGCAATCTCTCATATAAATGGCAGCTCGGAAGTCTTAGTTCAGACAATCAATCCTCCTTTTCATCCATCAGCTTGCCGGCTTATAGACTGTTTACGTTGTAGTGCCATTTCAATGGATATTTCAACCAATTTTTGCCTCAGCACGTGACCCCGCCAATTCACCTCCGAGATCCTTGATATAGTCGTAAAATTAACTTTCCCCTGCTAGTTGATATCTACCTTGGATGAGATTTACTAATAAAATGAATCAGCAGTAGTGAGTCCATGGATAATCCATGGACCATGGATGGATGGTGGATGGATCTTTAAGTGGTGCGATGATCTGGACACTCCTCATCTCTTTGAAAGACACTGGTAATGTTATATTAGCTACTTGCCGAGAATTGGGCAGCACGCTTTCCTTTCTGACGCTGCTGTGTGTTGGATAAAGTGGTCTCTCTAGAGAACCCTCTTGGAGAATGCGGCTGAACTTTTCGAAGGTCCTAGAGGATGGAGATGGCCTAAACGCCATTGCTAGATGTCCAGAGGCTCTAGTGCTGCCACTACCAGAACGTGAACGATGCCGAAAGTTTTAGAAGGATTCGGTTTCTCGCCACCGCTACTAGTGCTTTCGCGTATTTCTCCTTTCTGTTTATACATTTTGTTGACGTCTTATGTTTCAAGATTTTCGTTTGGCACCATGCCAATCTCTGAAAAGTTCTTCATCGCAAGTTCGTTTTCTTTTCCGTCTTCTGCCTGCTTCCCGCTGATCTCGTCCACAGTTGTAGAACGAGCTTCTTCACCTTATGGTCCAGACTTCTCCTTATCATGTCCACTATGGCTCTGCACCTGCAACCATTCATTCCCTACATGACAGCCAACTCAGTCTCATCAACTTCTGGAATCCCGCCAAATCTCGAAGCAAATGCAGGGGATATCAGATTTTCGGGTTTCCGATATCGAATTTTGCCTTCATCGGCTGTTCCTACGACAGCCCACTAGGAGACTCTTGATGCCCTTGCATCTGATCCGGCCCCCTCCATTGGTCCCTATCCTGCAGGTTCTGAAACACATCAAATCCCACCGAGATATTAACAGCTTGTCTGGGGATTGGGAAGCCTTGAGGATGTAGTTGGTTTGATCATAAGATACATTACCATCTCGGCCGTCGTTGCTCTTCTCCGCCGAGTTGTTTGCTTCGGCCTCTAGTCGAATGTCATATGCTATCACAAAACATTCTTCGAGCAACTTAGTTACGCCACCTTGCCCGTCTGGTATGTCGGAGCCCACCGCAAACTTGCCGTCCACGCGCATATTGTCAACAGAATTAAGCTAGGCGACTGTAAGCAAATGTCGTTGCTGTAAATCACTTGATACCAACATTCATGATATACGAGTAAAGCTCCCGCACTGACAGGATATCTCTGGATTTCTTGACTTCAAGCAAACATTTTTGGAGTGTCATGAGTTGATTGTAGATGGGTAACAGAGTTTTTGGAACCGTATCTGCTGACGGGCGTAATTTGTTTGTGTCTTGCTTCAATTTCTCGAACCACATGGTATGTCTCTTCTCGACATGCTTGCGCCAGAAATGTCGACCCTTGAAGAGTTTCGTACATTCTTGCACCTTGCAACGCCATTTCGATTCCTCTTCCTGCTTGACGAATTTGGATAGTTCATCCTCTATGCCTCCTTCCATGATTTCCCGCCAGGCTTCATAAGTTCTACCTCCCTAGATAGCATTTGACGAATGGGATCACATCGGCCATCTTCGGGATCAGATAAATCACTTGCTGTAGGAAGCTCCTCTCCATTTAGCGTATCCATATTCTCAACGAAATCTTCTTCATCGTTTTATTCTTCTGTTGCATCGATGTTAGAAAGCAGCGCAAACAAGGCAAGCTGCTCTTGGTGATGGCTCAGGTGCTTCTGAAGTGCACGGAGAGTCATAGCTTTATCGCACAAAGAACAAGTGCTACGGTCTGTCATGCTCCCATTCCTCACTGCCGTCCGCCTGATGACGGATATCATGTCGTCATTAGCCACTTCCAGATGTGCTTTTTGCACATGCGAAATCAGATTTTGTTCATAGGGGAAGAATTTCTCGCAGCCCTCGATGCATTGCCACACAGTACAGTGAGCTTCCATTTCGTGCTTGAACCATGCACGTCGTGAATCGTACAAACAATCAGCTGTTGTGCAGTGCTTATGAGTGCAAGAGTATGGATGAGGATCTTTAGAGACATCTTGTCTGGGATACGTCAGCCAGGTCATCAGTATGGATGCTATGAGAATCATTATGCTTTCCTTTAAAAAAAAGGATTTAGGTTCCACGTACTTCCAACGCAGCCTTCGTATGAATCGAAACTATCATGGAGCAATAGGGATACTCAAAATGCCCCCTTTCCTGTGCCTGCTTCGGCAAAGGTGGAACGCGTAGAGTAGCGTTAACAGTTGTTGCATATGAGGTCTGCGACAATGCATCTTCTTCATCATCCATCGCACTAACAGTTTTCATGGGAGTACCGCCGGGTTGTTCGGGGAGTGGGCATGCCTCAGTGCCAATCTCCTTATCAATATCTTCGTCGAACAAGAGATATCTATCCCGGGAAAGGCCGAAATTATGGACCTCCAAAGCTCAATATGCTGCTCAAAGACCTGCCGATGTGGTGGATCTAAGATTTCTCCCTTCCTTGAGGCTATAGACCGGTAAACTGTAACAGAAGTCCCCGAGTTTGCACAATCTTGTTGAACGATGAGATTATTCCAGGTCATTAGTGGCTTGCGTTGTATATAGCTGAGAGTGGGTTCCAATCTCCTTTGTTGAACCCGAGCAGTTGTGAAGAAGGATATAGGAACCGAAGCCCCTTCCACATTTCACCTCGATCACTAAACTCTGGATGGTTTCGTACTCTAGGTGGGGGAAGTTGCTCCCCAGGATAGTAAGAGTATCAAGGCGTAAATCTGGAGCTGATCGTAGGTCGTCTTCTAGATGTAGCATCAAACAGTCGTATGATTCCCGAACAAGCACGGCGTTATGGCGAGGGATTCGAACATGGCGAGTTCGAGAGACAGTCGTCTTCGGCAAGGCCCAGAGTTTGTTGAAGTCGAACAACAGATACTTCATCCACAGGTTCTTTGTTTCCGCGTGTATTTGGTGGCAGGTACGTAGATGTGAGAGAGCGTTCGGGTTGCTCTTTCAGAATTTGACTGGGCATTTGAAGTTAGGATCACCGAGGAACAGTCTTGTCGGAATAAAAAGGGTGGTATAGACCTCATCGCGAAGTTCTCGATGGAGTTGAAAAAGCCCACAGGCAGTTTGCCCGGCTTGCCGCCTCTCCTTTCTCTCGCCGGAGGCTGACATGGTGCAGGAGTCGGGTCAGGTGGCGGATGTTTTCTGGACGAGGCAGAAACGTTGAAGAGGAGTGACTGTTTCTTGTGAGAGTAGGGCGAAAAGATCGCGCCAAGCCAGTCACAGTCCTCAGGTCGACGCGTGACCCAACCATTCACTGTCAAGGAATGGTAGGGTATGGTGTACTAACCTATGAGAATTGCGACTGTCGGTGGCAACAGTCGTTAAGCCATTGCGTGTTCCCTGCCGAAGCTTGCCGCAATAGCGAATGAAAAGAATTATCATTCTGCGCAAAGACTAGTGCTTGATGAAGCTAAAATAGGTATACTGCATTCCCAGCCCAAACATCATCCAAAGACCATCTCCTCGTACAATTCTCATTATTCAAATATCTTCACCGAAGTTGGAGCCAGGATTCTAATGTGTCCATATCCATCCTCAGATCATTTGATGTCACCCATTACCATTCCATTACTAATGAGTGCCTCCAATGTGGCCATCATGAGCTCCAGTACTATCCGTCGTCTCCACCGCACCAGCCTTCTCACTGTGCGTAGCAGTTGCAGCCTTACCAACCTCTTCAGAGCTTGAATCATTGCCAGCGCCCGCAACACCATGGTCGAAGTGATAAAGCGGCTCCAACTTCGCATTCCTCTTCCACAATACCCACCTCTGGAACCACCAGGGGAGGGCCTTGGTGAGCTGGTAGTTGATGAATCGCTTGGTCGGGACACCGAAAATGTAGTCGAGTTCTTCCAAAGTGCGTTGCTTGGTCTCGGGCACAAGGAAGAAGATCATGATGAATGCGGCGACGTTCAATCCAGCGTAGAATCCGAAAGCACCGGTTGGAGTAAAGGCATTGAGAATGAGTGGGAATGACAGACCGAGAACAGCGGCCCAGAAGAGGCAGGTGGCAACAGCCCAACCCATACCGACCTCTCTGTGGGACAGCGGGAATACCTCTGCTGAGTAGGTAAACGGCACGGGTCCTTCTCCTGGCGAGTAAAATGCAGCAAACAGATAAATGAATAGGGAGATAACACCGAGACGCGCTGAGTGATGTTCATCCATAAAGAAGGAAAAACCGGCAGCAAGAAGGGTCCATGTCATTTGTGGGAATGTGAAAAGAAGCAGAGTTCGACGGCCGTAGGTGTCGATCGTCCAAATAGCTGGCCAAGCAAAAACAAAGTTGACGAGGCCAAAGCCGAAAGAAGCAATCAGGGCGTCACGCTCTGACGCTCCAGCCTCTCGGAAGACAGTCGAGGAGTAAAAGGCGATGATATTGATGCCGCACATCTGCTGAGCTATCATCACAACGAAAGAAGCTGTGGTTCCACGGCGGACACGGGGAATCGTGAAGAGTTCAGCAAAGCGGCTGAAGTAGTTCGATTTGCCAATGATGTCAGACTCAACCTGCAGCTGGGCGTGGATGTAGTACAGATCGCGGGCAGCTTGGAGGGGCGTGAATCGAAGTTTCAAGAGCGAATTATAGGCTTTGCGGTAGCGGTTCTTCTTGATATACCAACGGGGCGATTCAGGGCAGAAGTAGATTCCCAGGGTCAATGGTACGGCAGGAATGAACGCAGAACCAATTTGGAGTCTCCATGCAATATCACCGACCTGGTAGACAGCCAGATTGGCACAGAAGCCTAAAAAGATACCGAAAGCCGTCCACATTTGCCTAGGAACGTCAGTAAACTTGAATAATAAGTAATCAGTGAACTTACCAGCTCATAACAAGAGCGCCACGAATCTGAGCGGGGGCATTCTCGGCAGCAAAAATCGGGACAGTAGAACCTTTCAAGCCCATACCGATACCCCTACGGACATTAGTCATCTGAGAATGGGGGTGCTCGTGTGTAATCACTTACATAAGTAGACGCGTGATGAAGAGTTGCTCCCAGTTCTGGCAAAGAGCACCACCGATAGGAGTGAGCAAACAGAAGACTGCAGAGACAAAAATCGTCCCACGTCGGCCGATGTAATAGTTGCAAGGATCAGAGAGCCAGCACCCGATGAAAGCAGATCCGATGTAGGGTCCAGCGTTCACGACACCTACAATCAAATTGTCTCGCCAGCGGTGGGGATGACCAGGATTTTCGCCCTCACCAATACCGAACTCCTTGGGGAAAGACAGGTTGGCGCCGTTGCTACCCGTTTGGTCCCATCCTCTTTGCGAGATCGTTAGCGAGTAATAGTGGTAGGAGAAGGGGGGAAGGCGTACTGAACAGCAGCACCAATTGAGCAAACAATAATGGTGAAGTATAGAGCTAGTGGATGGCTCCATTTGTGAGCCCTTTCGTTGCGCAAGGCAGCTTTGTCGTCCTCATCCAACTGTTCAATATCTTCGAACTTTGATGGGTCCTGAGCGACGAGAGCGCCTTTTTTCAAAATGGAAATAACATCGGTCAAATCTTTCTCGTTCGCAAATTCCTCGACATCTTGCATCAATACCTCGTAGGGGATGTCGGCCAAAGGATTGGAGATTCTGGAAGCCTCGTTAAGCCTCTGGGGTGCATTACAAGAACTGGGGCGTTAGAGAACTCACTTGGCGTCAAGGTTCTTGTTGAGGTTGATGGAGGCCAAGGTGCCGCGTCGGCCGCCTTCAACCTCGTGGAGGTCGCTCTCTCTTGGAGAGATTTTGTCGACTTCCTTATTCGCGCTTGGGTCCGCCATGATGAAGCTTTCAGTTTGTCACGCTCGAAGGGTTCCACACAGACAACAGCGAACAGCTGGAGTGCCACGAACGCGCGGCGGCCTTGTGGGAAAACGCAAGATTAAATATTAAATGATGATCTCCTGGTCGTTTGCCCGCCCATGAGCCTGGTCTCCTAACGCGCTAAGCAAGGCGCATTTTCCCACAACACCATACGGCAACGCCGATACGCACACCATCTTCGCAGTTCGGAGCCCAATGATTTGCTGAACGAACACAGGTTTGTGGAGTCTCCACAGTCCCCGCCGCCGAGAGGTTGCATCGTTGACCCGAAGAGCTTAGGAGATAGATCTTCACCGGCGGACTTGGTCTGAGAACAGGTGCCAAGGGCACTGGAAGATGCCCTGGCGTCTTGTCCTCATTCTCCACTGGGGCGCAGACAGGATGCAGGCCAAGAATACACAAGAAGGACAAGAAGGACAAGAAGCTCAAGAAACATCACTCACGCCATGGACGTCATCGCTCAGGTCAGACGAACATTGATTGAGCCTTGAGATGGTTTATTGATTAAGCCACTGAACATAGTATTGGATACTTTTGAGATAGAGATGCGACGGAAGAAGCAAAAAGGCACGACGCATACGCGGCACGAGAGGTGAGGCTCATGGCGGGAGGCGCGTGGAATGCGATATGAGGGGTGGAGACCACCAAGAAGGATGAGACGCGGAAGGACCCTCGGGGGTGGAGAGGGTACGAAAAACCCGCAACTTGGCATTCAAGCCTCCTCCCCGACAACAGGCCTTCAACAGGGAAGCATCCCGGGGACAAGCAGGAGCGCGAAAGGAAAAATCGGAACCCAGCTGCGCCAAATGCACTCTGAAATCCTTCCCAACACCATTTCATGTTTCAAGGCAGAGTCCTCATTGCCCGGGAATGACGATCGCAACACGTTCGACTGCGTTTTTGGCAACAAAATCGACGATCCAGATCTCTACCGACCTTCACGAAGATGCTGAGATATCCCTAACGCGAGCGAATTTTCTCGCGCGAGGCTCTGCCAGGCTCATCAAGGAAAAGAGGCGGAATCAGCACGCCCGTTCGGTTCTCCGATTTGGCTCGAAGTATGCCTGAAATCTCGTTCTGGATGAAGCTGGAGAAAGTTGGTGAAGACGGGATGATGGAGAATGCTCTCCGGGTTACCGATTTGGGCTGTCCTCAGTTGCATTCAGATGAATCGTTCTACCGCCACATTGGTTGAGTGCCGCGGAACGAATTCAGACCCTTCCACTGGTGAACCTTCAGGATGCAGCCTGCTCTCTCGACTCTCGAATTATACAAATGTTTGTAGTGCTACCTTCAAAAAATGTTCTAACGCGATATGTAACATGAAACATATTCTCGTCTCTTCCTTTTGTCTCCACTTCCATCTCAGATGTCCTTTAGGTGTCTACATTTTCTTGGCCATGACTCGTGATTTTGAATTTTCCACTCCTCGTGATTCTGAGTAATCGTTCAACCTTCATTTCCCGGCTTTCGGCATCTGGGTTGAATGACCCCGCCTTGTCGCGCCATGCCACCCCGATCTTTGGACAACCCTGGCGTCAGTGCTGACGATCTTATCCTCAGATACCTGAGAATTGGCAATGGATTCCGATCGTACTATCAGCAACCACGGGAGTGCTGGATGATATCCAAAACCACGGGCATAAATAACAAGTTGGAGAGCTTGAAGGTGAGGAAAACTATCTCCATACGCTTTTAATGTAGTACTTGAAGCATGTATAAAAGGTGAGCTTCTCACCGACTCCACATTTTCCCAAAGTTCGCCCACATTATCAACACTTTTGATCCTTCGGTAACTCAAGACGGTATTCTCCATCAAGCAAAAATGTTTATACGTCCTTCATCGCACCTACCTGCTCTATGAGCAAGGCCACCAAATCTCCACTATATTTACGGCGTCACGGCTTTCGTCTCTATCGGAGCGCTACTCTTTGGCCATGCTCAGGGTGTCATGGGTGTCATCGTTGCTGACGCACGATGGAACGCACTCATGAAGCCTGCCAACTCATGGGTTATGGGTGCGGTTATCACCCTATATGATATTGGGTGTTTCATTGGAGCCATGTCGATTGGATACCTCGCTGATCTGTATGGTCGAGAGAGGACTCCCTCCAGAGCCAGCGTGGTCTTCATAATCGAAGCAGCCATTTAAGCTGTTTCTTACTCCGTCACTGCTATTACCATCAGGCGTGTCTTTTTTGGATATGGCGTTGGTGCCTGTGCTGGAGGTGTTCCCCTATACGTCTCCGAGATTGCGCCACCCCAGATCCGGACGAATCCTTGGAATTAAGCAGATGATACTCTGCTGGGAGAGCTCATTACTTTCTAGTTCAACTACGCATTCAACAATCTTTCTACTCCGGACTAGTAACTTATTCCTTTTGGCTATTCAGATTCTTCCGGCTGCCATTTTTGGTATAGGTTGTTGGTACTGAGTTCCACCAAGGCCTCGCTAGCTTGTAGCTTAGACTCATCATGAGTGCGCGAGGAAAGTTTTAGCAAGACTGCACGAGGATGTAGCAGCTGACATTTGATATATCTGAGATTGCTGAAGGCGTTGCCTTCGAGAAGGCAGTGGCGACGGCAACTTGGGGCGCTATGTTCAAAATGCCAATTCTTCGCGTAACCTTACTCGGAATCGGTATCCAGTTCTTCCAGCAGATCACTAAGATGAACTCGATCCTATATAACACTGTGAGTTTAGCTTCTCCAACGCAGCCACTTCCCTTGTTGCATGGTGATATTAACGCTTCCCTTAGCCCTGCTTCTTCGAAAGCAGCGGCATAACAGTCCAAAAAGAAAAAGCCTCTAACCTTGCAACCGGCGGTGTTACTGTAGCATCGTCTTCTTCGTCTTCGCAGAGATTCCTGTCTTCGTATTCGATCGCTTGGGTCGGAAAACCTGGCTCCAGTTCGGCATTATTGGGATGATGTGCTCCATGATCGGTATCGCAGTTCTCCAACGGCACGCCGAGAGTCATCCTGGAGATTGCTCCAATCACGCCATTATGACATTCCCCTACCTCTTCTACATGTCGCTCAATGTGATTTGGGAGTGTATGTTCTTGGACCTATGCAAGCGAGATTTCCCCTGTGACATAGGGCGAAGGAAAATGAGCTGAGTACGATGAGCTTATGGGCACCGTGTTACGTTGTCGCGCAAGCGAGTCCACCTATTGAGCGTGCGATTGGATGGGGTTTGTATATTATTTACTCTGGCATACGTGTGGTGGGGTTCTTATTTGTAAGATATGCGATGGTAGAAACGAAGGGGAAGACGCTTGAAGAAACGTCGAGGCTGTTTGGAGTTGAAAGGAAGTTGGCAGAGATAAGTGGGATGGATGTGCAGGATGCAATGAAGGTCGCTAGGGTTGAGCGTCAGGAGTTCAAGAATGATAACTCAGGATCGAAATTACGTTCGATGGTAGTCCAGTAGGTTACTATAATTCTGATGTATTATTATGGTTCAACCCAAGGAAGACTCTGGGCTCCAGAAAGCGTAAATGGCAAGTTTGCAGTTTCAAACCCAAATACGTAGGCAATTTACCATGTCTCCCGCCGGCCATGACAGAAGAATATCGTGGTGAAAGAAGCAATGGAAGTGACTAATATTATCAAAGTCGCGGTGAAGAGACAAGCATGACTGCATTGCGGACTTAAGATTCATCCGACGCTCTCTACTTAACTCCAGCTGCCTACATCAGGAGCTTCATTCTTCCACTCGACGAGACAACCCCGCAGAATGTCGACCACATATGCAGTGACGGTAGGTACATCAAGGACTAAGTTGAGAATGATTCAATTAATCGACATGAACAGCTCCCGCACTCGTTCACCCTGGCGTCCTCCGCATCCTCGGGAACTCCGCGATGAGATCTCCTTCAGCTTCTTCAATTCGACAAGGCTCACCTATGGGCATTGCTGCATTGAATACGAGGATGGACATACTTCGAAGACAATGAAACCCACGGCCAACTCGCTCGCAATTCTCAGTCAGTGCAGACACATATTACAAAGCCCACGGTGTCTGGCTCGGTCGCGCCACATTCAATTTTGAGACGCCAAAAGCTTTCCTCGATATATTCTCAACTTTGCCTGCAACCACGCCTCGCCAGATTCGTTACGTACGCCTCTTTCAACACGCCGAACACTTCCAACCCCTTGAGCTGAAAGATGTAAATGATGCTGCGATATATTACAATCCATCGCCTCTTCTCAAGCTTTTCCCGACCTTGAACCTAGATGTCCTCAACGTCATCTGTGACTGTTACAGCTCAAACCCTTATGACACGGTCAACCACTTCATCAAGCATGGAAATGGTTGAAGGGAGTTACGTTTTGTCACGAACAAGTCGATTATGCTAGGCTTCACACAGAAATGCACATACTTGACGGGTAACGGATCTGATTCATCAGATAGGATTGAGAATCACAGCCCAATACTTGGAACTAAGCGATTCTTGATCGCGACGGTAGATCTGCCGGTTCCTCTATCGCCATATTTCAGATAAAGGGTGTCGGACATCCTGGCGCCATCTTCGATCTGGCGCTTTTTTTTTTTTTTTTTTTTTTTTTGAATACGATACGATCCGATATATACTTACGGCCGATTTTCACGAGATTGATGAATCTCGATGGGACAAGGAACTACTTATAATTATGAGGCGCGGCCCGAACATTGGTGTTGTCGAGCAGCTTGATACACTTTACGTTGGTGGCACTTGCAAGTCGGGTCAAGATATTCGAGAATATATTGGCGTCATCGACTGGCTGAAAATAATGGACCTATATCATGCATACTGCATTAAATATCCCAACGTAAAAGAGAAAGAATTCGATGTTTATCACGACGATGACGACATAATCCGACAACACGATATTGAAAGTTTTTGGCTCCACGCTCCTCAAAATAAAATGGAGAGCGTATCGGAGAATGTTTGGTTGATTGATGGTCTTCACACCTGCCAACTCCGATTGTATTCCAATATTTCTGTCCAATTGTAGGCACACATGCAATGCCCACGTTGGATATATCATTGGGGATGTTCAAAATTCACCAGGCAGGTAGGAGGATTTCTGAAAACCCTTGGACAGTCTTGTTATTCCTCATGTAGTTTGCCAATCTTCAGGCATTTTACCAAAAATCATCCTTAAAAACCTTTCTGTACCTATAACCTTGAGCCTTGCGAGTTAACGATAATATCACTGGAGGAAATATACGTTTCTCATGTTGGACTGCTCTTGTAGTTAACTGTGGGCAACTATTCCCAAAAAAAGATTGTTGCTCGATGCCGTCCCGAGACGTATACGGGGGCATTTTGATCTGAAGCTCAACGACCTTACAGCCTGAAGCCCCCAGATTGCAGAAGTCGAGTGAAGGCGCAGATCGCGTGCAACCGGCCGGGACTATTTCACCTGGGCAGGATCTGCGCTTTCCTTTTCCAGACTTTCACTACGACAACCACTTACCTACCCTACATTCTCTTCAGTTAATTTATCTCATGCCTGTAGCAGCTGAGAACATGTTATTCAGCTCCCTAGTCTCCCCAAATCGCCGTTTTCGCACACTACGGCAAGAGCCAGGCTCTACTTCTGATGCCTCTAGGCCTACTTTCTATCGCTCTAAACAGCAAATCACAATGGAGGCGAGTGGATCATAACCTTGCACGTACAAGGAACTTCCACTCGCTCGGTCTCAACAGCAAGCTCCGATAATACGCATCCCAAGCGAAATGCGGGATACGATTTACTTTCAACTTTTCAACTCAACCACGCTTGTGTTTGGTATTGATTAGAGTGATGATAAGCCCAAGGATTTCGAGATGAACTGTTGCCATCCTCTGTACTTATCATTTAATCTACAAGGAAGCACGCCATGGCTGGATCAAGAGTGTTGAATTCTCCTTTTATACACACACAAACACATCCGCTCTATACTCAAGCAACTAACTCTGGAAACAGTCAACCGAATCCGGCATCTGCCTACCCATAGAGATGATTTCTTATCCGTGCCACGGAATACCGCTGCAAGTTGCTCTGCGGCGGCTGCGTTCTAGTGCTTGTCAAAATTGAGTCTAGATACATTCACTCTCCATTTCTACACAGACACTTCGAAGTATGTCATGGTTGGCAAGTTGATTGAATATTCTAAGGAATGGAAAGAGGTGTACGTTAAAACACCCGCAAGACGCTGTTCTGTTTAGTCTTCCGGCGCTGCTCATAGCACTGTGCCAATACTCTTGGAAATTCACACATGTAGAGTAGCGCTGCTCGTTCACGATGCAGAATCCTCTGGTCCCCCTTACAGTGTATTTCGCGCCCAAGATATCAAAAGATTCACAATGGGACCAGACAGATCGTCGACTTCTAGTGAGGAACACCCAATATGTCGATGAGGAGGGCTGGCGTCGGCGCCTCAAGGGGAACAATACTCACTTGCTCATTGTGGTAAGCGAGGAAATGTCACCGAGCCCAACGAGAAGATAGACGCTACGAAATTGAAATAGGTACGCAACCCTGGCTAGTGATAAATAAATATACACTTTCCAGGCGAAGAGCAGATTCTCGGCATCTCATTCTTACTTTTTTCAAATGGGCTTTAGAGATATTTGGGATCAACTATTGAACGATGGATGTCTCGGGAAATGGTTTCGATGGGTTATATTGAATGAAAGCATGGATTCTGTATCGATGGTGGTGGACTTGCCCCATCAATATTTGATCACTTCTGGGTTTCTTGTTCAACCGGACACTTCATCTAGTGATAAATGTATGCTTGCTTTAGATGGATGATTGGTCCTACTAGCAACTGGGCATCTATTACATTTTTGAACCTATTCTATTCATTCGAAGTCATCCTCAGCAGGGAAGTTTGTAGCAATACCGATATATCAGGGATGGATGTCACCGAGTGTGGGAAATCAATGTAGCAGCGACCCCAAGATCAATTGAATGAGTGACGAGTCGATCTAAATACACAACAGATGTGGGTCGTGCGTAGGATAGTATGTAAGAGGGTACTTAAGTGGATCGAAATCAACTGACGTAGGAAGGGTCGATTGTAGAGAGATGACGAGGCTCTCCTCGGTGATAATGGGATCTCAACAACCGCTGCTATCTTGCGTACATGTACAGGCGGTGCTTTTGTCACCCTAATGCATCCTTTTAAAAGGTGAGGCACATTTTTAACTTATTATGAATGCATGAAAAGGTGCAGGCTACCCTTTAAAATCTCTCCATCACCCTCCGAGCTCTGACTGGACGCCAGGGATATAGCTTAGACTGTGACATTCATCTTACCATTTCCAGTGTGATTCGAATCATCCTATCTAGATACCGATATCTAGACCTATAAAAGCATTCCATGGCCATAATCATACATAGCATAGAAGCAGAAAAAGGGTGTTGGAGGTATCTAGTCTGTGCTGTCACTTTTGTTACCGATGGAAGTCTAAGTGTCTTTATCTAAAAAAAAAAAAAAACGTACGCCGTTTCCATAGCTTTCCCGAAGCATTCACGCACCTACCAGCCGCACTCGACCTTGTCGGCTCGCTCTCCATCCAATCTCTCTAAACATGTTGACTTAATTATCCACCTCAATCGTTAGTTAACTTTAGAGTTCCCATTCAACTCATGACTATCTATCATCGACCTTTTTTGGCTGGCTATTACTTTCATCCTAATTCCAACTTGTGCCACTTCGTGTCTGGTTCGACTTCCTCCATCACATCAGCATTTTTTGACCGCGCTTGACTACCACAAGCAAACGTCTGCCGGGAAGGAGACCATCAGACAGATCGTTCTATATTAGTGTATATCTGTCTCTCTCAAAAAGGTCCTCGTCTTTTGTCCTTAACAAGTCGCTGCTTTCTATCACCCCGAATCTCGACCCCAGGATTGTCTATGACTTGTAATGTGTCCAAAACTGCATATACCTTGACAATAGCACCAAAGTTTTCTCGGTCATGCTTCAACAGTCTCTTATACCGCATACTTTGTTGTGGCACAATGCGATTTGGATATCTCTTTCCAAATAATCCAAGTGCTGTAGAATCGTAGGTCTCCCAACATAATTCTTTCCATCCGATCCCATACGAAATAAGCTTGTCGAGCTCCGAATATTCATCAAAACGTCGCCCAACACTATTTGCGTTGTGAACCGTCAGACTGTCGAGAGTAAAAGTCATAGAAGGGAAATTACCTCATTTAGATATTGCACAAGGGATCCTAGCGAGATATACTCTGGGGCAGTGGTAATGTAACGAATCTAAGAAATCATCTTAGAAAGGGAGTGCTGAAAGTGCATCGAGCATGGTTCGCGGACGGTTAAATGAAACATGATACGGCCGATCCGGACGGAATGGGTTCCCTCGTAAATCTGGCGACAGGTGCGGAGAATGGCCAAGGAGTTAGAAGAGAGGATTTTGGAATGATGTTGAAGTGCGAACTGATCGGGGCCCGGATTTCTAAGGTTCTGGAATGTCTAATAATAAGCTTTTGGCGAACGAACTGAGGTATTTCATCTTAAGCTCTTTGAATTAGTTGGCTTTTCGAGGAATCATGAGGGGGCACAAACGAGAAATCTTGATTAGTATTTGCTTTCCATACATGATCAGTAAAGTCTGTCATCCCTAGCATAATATTATCGGAAATCTGCATTGACTCGTTTGTAGATTATGGTCTTATTAGAAGGACCGAGTCCTGTGATTACAAGCTAATGCAGAGCTCTTGTACTAGCATTTATACGCACCACCTCTGGAAACCTTAGAGGTGACACCTGCATCCCACACCATAACTCCCTTCCAAGCAGGACATTAAAAAATCTAAGCACAGGGCTCTTCACAATATAATTCATTCTCGGCGCCCAAAATCGACCCATGCCGCGGCGTCGACGTCTTGTTCCTTAACCCCAGCAAATCAACCCAATCTCCAATATCGGTAAAGTCCAAATGATCGGATCTAGTGACATTTAACCACTCCCACCACCTAGATTGATTGAACGAGAAAGGAGACCAAGTAGGATCGATAGACCGAGTATGTTCCGCGCCAGCTATCATCAGAATCGGCTTCTTAATGTCCGAAAGCTCAAAAAATCCACCATCCAGATTCACGCCTCCGAGCACGGAAGGTTCACCAACTATTATGCCAGGTGCGGCAGCTCCGCCGATCGAATGACCAAGCATGAAGTAATGAGTGATATTAAAGGGTGCATCGAAGGAGTCTACAAGCGGTGGGTAGAGCTCCCAGATCATGGCTAAGGCATCCGAGACGCGCATATTGTATACAGCCGTCTGCAGCGTCCGATTCCAAGATGCTGTGATGTCGACCCCGTATATTCCTCCCATGTTGTAAAGGAGCTGGAACTAAGGGATTTCACCTGGATGGTGGAGGGCGAGCACAGTATAGCCTTGAGATGCAAGTTTAGAAGATAGAACGTTGTACATTATTGTGTTCACACCGCTACCGGGAGATAAGATGACTGTGGGTAGCTGTGATGTGCCGTGGCTTGTTTTGTTTAGCGTTGGTGCTTGCCATTGATTCCAGGTTGTCAAGCTCGAGAGAGAGCCGTTCGGGTAGCCGAGAGCAGAGCCTCAGAGACTCGCTGTGATGGGATCAAGGTAAGGAGCTGCTTCTCCGGGCGAAGGCATGGACAGCGTAGGGCAGTATACTGTTGCAAGCAGCTTTGAAGAGGCGTTCTTTGGAGCAACTGGGTCATTGGGAGTGGTGTGGTTGAAGACATGCTGCGTGATACCCACTTGATAAGGACATCTGGGAGGAGGAAAGGGCTCCGCATATATGGCTGGAATTAGTAGAAGAGTAAGAAGAATCAGTATGGTGGATGAATTGAGCTTGTGTCCCAGTCAGTAAGGTAGGAGTTGTGATATTTCTATGTTAGCTAGGGGCGAGCACGAGGCAGTCATCCTTCCATGATGTTTATCCTGCCAAAGCTATATAGGACCGGCGTGCGGTTGCATTATGGTATAGCTTTTAGGAGATGTGGTTGAGTTTCCAGTGAGAATGGGAGTGGAAAGGAATTAGATCTCGTACACTAAACTTTTTCGGGGTGCCAAGCAGCGGATAAATATCTGATGTCACTTCCCCAATTGCTGCCTTCTCACTTACTCCTACAAACTTCAACGGCAATAGCTTTCCATCGAGATATCTTCTAGAATTGCATATTTAACCGCTCACAATGCCACAGAAGCGGAACCATCGAAACCCTCAAAGGAACCGCGAGCTTCGCTTCCCCGTCCTCGCCCTTCCACCAGAACTACAACTGCACGTCCTGAGCTATCTAGACCTCCGCACCCTCCAAGATGCTATGCGCTGCAGCCCACGGCTAACAGATCTCTACAATTTATACCCTGAGCACTTGCTTCAAGGAGCTACCAGACATATGGGTCGTCAAATTCAGAACTTGATGCTGACAACCTATAGCATGGTCCGAAGCATACGAACGAACGATATCGGTCGGGGACCTAGTGAAGGCGATATGAGCAAATACCTGGTCGACACACTAGATACGGAAGAGTTAAGGTGGGTGGTACCAAAGGGTGATGATGCCCTAGAGATGCTGGGCACATTATGTGAATTAGAATCGGAGATCGACTCGCTCGTCTTCGCATACGCGCTCGACGACTACAACCGCGCATGCCGCGACGACAACCCGGGCGCCATCATCCCTCCTCTAGTCCTCTCTCTATGCGAGAAACACCGAATGTCACGCGCCTTTTGGCGATTAAAACTCTACGGCGTCCTCTTCTATAACTACGCCGACTACTTCTATCTCAACACGACATTCAGCGTGATTAGAGCTTACATGACATTCCTAAATCGGCTTTGCAGATTTGAAATAGACGAAATGGTGACATGCTATCAGTTCATGGTTCGTCATCGGCGCTATTTCGTATCCGCCTTCCCTCACAAAAAATGTGTCTTCGCAGGCGAGGAGATGTACAGGAACCGAGATCCTTTTGAGTGTCCGGAATGCCAGGGCAGATACTATCCAGATTATAGCGATCAATGTAGGCGCGGTGGTCAGGTCTTCTGGCACCAAGTAGATCGCAGGTACTTAGGGGATACACTCTGGGCTCAGGGCCAGCTATGTCGATCAGCTCCAGTGAAGGTCTGGGATGATTTCCCAGAGACGAATGAGCCTAATGATGGATGGAAGAATTATGAAGTCTACAGAATGGAGAACGGTATGGATCCTCAGACTTTTATCCATGACTTTCGGAACTTGGGGTTTTGTTTTTGGGATCAAGACAGATTAGAGAAGTGGGATTTCTTTGGTCGATGGGATAGGTTTTATGACCATCATGCAGAAGAGTAAGGCTCTTTTTGTCTCTTCGTTCATATTTTCTTTTCAATCCATTCTTATCCCGGAAAGCTTTCGATTTAGCTATGGGGAGCGGTCATTTTGGACGAAAAGATGGCTTGGAAGTTGCTAAAAGCGAGCCAGCGCTCCAAAGGAAACGTATCCAAGTTTCTTCAGATTAATTCCGTACTCACGTGTTTCATTTTTTACCGGCTATAGCTTCCCAGCATCTCATCTCGATTCTTACCCCGCACAAACAAATGTCAATTATTAGCAAGATGCAAGTTCCATCCCAACTCAGTGTTCTTGCACCACCACCACCCTTCTATAACGCTTCCATTGCGCTCTCTGAACTTTCACGCGCCATTTTATCAGCAACGATGCCCTCACTCGCAGCTTACACGATCTACGCCTTCGGTCTCACATCCTTCGTCTTTGGTACTCTCTCCCTCATATCCCCTGAATCTTCACTCTCAACTCTCGAACTCCCGTCCGCATGCATTCCAGTTACAAACGGGACCAATCTGGCAGCTATTGCTGTGGGGATATATTACACTCTAGCTGCTTATCAGGAGAATATGGCATTCTTTAATCTCACGGTACCTATGAGGTTACTGACGACCATGGTGTTTTGGAATCAGGGAGGACCGTGGAGGGGACCGGCGGCTTGGGAAGGAGTTGGAGCATTGTTGACTTGGTTGGCACTAGTGCTTGGGTAGGAGTTAAAGGCGGATGATCCCTATACCTCGATCATGATACTTAGGTACTACGAATCTGACTTAGCACTAGGGGACATTGGGAGGGTTTGGTGATTCCTTAATGTTTCAATAAATGAATCTGACGAGTTTTCTTCCACTCATTGTGCCTCTATACATTTCCAATTAATCTCAACTTCAACTTCTATCTCCTCAATTAACCCATTCCATCTCAGTCTCCGAACCAACTCATCTAAACCCACCCAACCCTCCTTCCAACAACCGCAACACCCCCCAACGCCGCACTAACCCCCGTGAACACCACAAGCGGCCCATAACCCTTCCCATACGCGCCCACAGCCTCCCACTCCCCCACTCTCCTCAACGCCTCACTAACAGGCCCACACACCACGTTCCCAATCCCGCGTCCAGCCGCCAACATGGCAAACACCATACTAGAATCCGCGTCCCTCGTCCTCCTCTGCACCGCCATCATAACTCCGGGATACGTCGATGAGAAAGAGCCGGCGAAAAGGCCGTACATAAGGCTGAAGATGAGGAGGGGTGGTAAAGAGGTGCTGAAACCCCATAATAAGAAGATAGCGAGCGTGGAGCCGAGAGTGGAGATGCAGATGCAGGTTGTTACGTGCCAGCGATCGATTATCGAGCCCATGATCACGCAGCCGAAGACGGATGCTATGTTGAACAAGATGATCGTTAGTGCGGAGACGGGGTTGCTGGCGCCGAGTTGGCGGGCGTAGGTGGGGAGGTAGATGCTTGGAACGAAGTATCCGAGGCCTTCGAGGATATTGCCGGTCTGAAGGAGGAGGAAAGTTGGATGGGTGACGAAGGAGAGGTCGAAGCGGCGCATGCGTGAGGATTGGGAGATGGGAAGACGAGGTTTGAGGAAATAGGTTAGGGGTGCGGTAGCGACGAAGAGGATGATGGACCAGACGCGGAGGGTAAGTCGGAAGCCGTGGTTGTTGAGGAGGTATTGCAATAGGAGGGGGATTAGGACACCGCCAAGACCGGTGCCTGCCTGTTCATTTGGTTAGTTGTTGAAGCTGGAGGATAGTGGGAGTTTGACGTACCCACATTACCCCAAACGCAAATCCTTTACGCTTGACAAACCATTCGTCCATGAAGAGGATGGTTGGCGAATACACTAATCCACCACCCACAGCATAAAACACACCTTGCGTAACTATCAAATGTGTCACAGTCTGCGAAAGACTCGATAGCCCAAGAGCAAGACACATCGTCACCAATCCCACCACGATAGCCGGTCTCTTAGCGTTCGGAAACCGTTGTAGGAGACCGAAAACCAGAGGTGCTGAGAGATACATTATACCCTATTCATCATCCATCAACCTTCCTCTTCCAATTTAAAAACAATGCAGCTTCGATTTTCAATAACCTGTGAATACAAATATGGGAAATGGAAAGGGTTCCGCCTACCATAGCACAAGTCCCAATAACAGCGATATTCCTGCTTCCCCTAAACGGCTCATTCGCACTATAATATTCCTGGAAAATACCATATGCGAACGGGAAGCCCCAGACAAGTATCTCGACAACGAATGCGGCGGCTAAGAACATCCAGGCATCTTTTCCGCTATCGACGGCTGGGAGCGAGAACGCTTGATGGTGCCCGATATCTGATTCAGGATCAGACTGCAACTCCGCTCGTGATCCATCTCGAGGAGTTTGAGTGAGTGTAGTTCCCGAGGGGGTTTGTCGCGCCTCGAGCTCGAGATCGAGATCGGTTTGAGGCATAGTGAGTTTTGTGAAGGCAGGTGACTTCTCCGTTAGACGAATTCAGTCCTTTAACGAATGGCGCGTTCAATTCTCCAGTAGGGAGTGTTCTGACGACAATGAATTGGATATTGTGTTCTTGCACTGCTGAAAACAAATATTTACCCCTCGAATGATTACTATTCCGATGTCAGTTCTGGATTCTCAACAATGGTCCTGGCAACTTGCGATAAGAGGTAATTACACAAACGAAATATGTGTTTTAATTCCTCACCTTCGCCCTAGGCATGAGAGCGAAAAGCCTTTAGCTTTATACAAACTTCGTCTTTGAGATGTGGAGCTTGTCAGTTGCAGGGCGTATTTTAGGTCGAAGGTCTAGTAGGTTCGACCCGAGATGTGGCGCACTAAAGAATCTTTGTCAGAATTTTAGGAAGATAATGTACCGAAGCCATGAGAAATTTTAATGTAGTGACTTTGATTAATTGTATCTCTATTGCTCATTATGTTTCGTCTATCGTTATATAAAATATGAATCGAAGTGCTCAAAAAGGAAATGACTGTTGCCGGGTAAGATCAACCATCTAGAAACCCCATGCCCACCAAAAGATAAATATATGTATAGGTAATCTGATCCGCCAGCGGATACGCCAATTCTCGTAAGCTCACTGCTTCCCATGCCTCATTAACACTTCTTATCTCACAGTAGTTCCCTTCTGATGGGTCGCAATCCCGTCATCCCATCCCTACCCTCTACTTCTCCCCTTCCCGAAATCTCTATGCTCATCCCTATCACGTGGTGTCTCACTTCTACTCCTCTTCTCCGCATGCTTTCTCCCACCATACCCACCCAGCAACAGTCCAGCTGCTGTCCCAAGGCCTGGGAAAATCACATCACCGATGATAGCACCGCCTCCAGCTCCAAGGAACGTGTCGCGGGTTTTACGATCCTTACGATCCGCTGTTCGCGGCTTGTGCTTTCGTGCCCGGTCACGTTCGCGGTCGGGAGAGTAGGACGAGGAGCGAGAATGGATGTGATGGTGGTGTGAATGAGAATGGTGATGTTTTCGGCGGCGGTGTTGGGATTGATGGGGCGAGCGGTCGCTGTCGGATGGCGAGAAGACGGTGCTGTCATCACTGTCGTATTTCTCGTCCTTGAAGCGCACTCTAGGCGGTTGCGAATGTGATCGATGGTGTTGGACTGGCGCCACTAAAAGTCCGTTTCCTTGCGCCGGAGGACGAGCATACTGTCCATTAGCTGGGCCGTTGGGAGGGGTATGCGGGTAGGGGGCTGATGTTGGTGGTGGGCCTGGCGGCGGTTGAGGTGGGTAGGAGTTCTGTTGTGGTGGGTATGGAGAGTACGAAGGCGGTGGTGAGTTATAGTTCTGAAGTGGTTGGTTTGACTGTGGCGGTGACTGCTGGGAGGGATATTGAGGTAGTGGAGGGTATGGATTTGGTCGGCTTTGGTTTTGTAGGGCTTGGGCGCCTGCAGTGCCGTAGAAGTATTCTGCTGCTGCCATGGGTTTCAATGTCTCTCAAATTATCGTAGGTTTCGTATTGCAAGTGAGGGTAGGTGACCGTAGGAAAAGTAGGAATGCTTAAAGAGGAAGAAAGAAAGAGGTGAACATGAAGTGAGACAGACATAATAAGCAGGTCTCGTGCTGCTGTCACTTGCTCGTCTTTCCGCTCCCCGCATACGTCATTCTCTCGTCCGTGTGCTCAGATCCGCATCGGGTAGACCGGAGTGCTTGGCTTGGTGTTCTTGCCTCCATCCGTAAGCATCCATGCAACGATCAACCGAGAACTGCAGTCTTTGTTGGTTTTCGACAACGCTCTCTCTCGCTCTTATCGGACATTCCTGTCCACACAGTCGAGTTTTAAATTCAAGACGGAGATACCGAAAATTTTGAAAATGCAAATATAGTGGATTACAAAGTGTACTTCTATCTTCTCTTGGTATCTGTATACTGGTTACCCGCCCTCCTATGTCAAGGAAAAAGCCCGGCGCCAAGCATACTAACAATATGTCCTTATCCAATGGAAAGCTTTCATGCCAGGCTCATGCAGAATGTATGCAAACATAACCCTGGAAGAAACCTCACCTCTTGGCCCCCTCTGCTGGTGCGGCTTGTGCAGCTTCGCTCTGCGCCTCGACGTCCTCTGTTCTGTTCTCGTATCCTTTAGGGATGGGGACACCTTCTACCTTCTTCACGTACTTCCCCTCGTGGAACATCACAATGCCTCCAAGTCCTGCCACTATACAAGCTAATGCCACAAAGAGACCAGTTGCCCATGATGGGCGTTCATATCGATCATAATGCCACATATAGAAACAAAGTACAATTTGAAAGAACGTATTCCACATGTTCATCCAAATGACGAAGTCCATTTTCCAGCCATTCGTCGGTGGTGCATGGATGCCGGTGGGCGGGGAATCGGGAAGTTTGTCGAGCGGGATGGGAACGGCCGGATTTTCAGGGCTAAGTGTAGATGCGGTCGCGTCGGAGGGGAGTTGGTCGGAACCAGGGAGTCGGAACCACCCGCGATGAATACCGGCGAGTCTTCTTATGCCCGTCTCTTTACGCTCTGAACCGCCCAGTCTCCACCACGTCCACCAATACAGATCTCTGAGCCTCCATGGTGCGAGTCCAAAACCTGTTACGCAGAACAAGGCGTTGAGGATTTGCGAATCTATCTCGATCCATATTCGTCGCGGTGATTGTATGTGGTTGCAGTTAGGATGGCACATGGCAGGGGCAGCGTTGCAGAGGAGCAGGAAGAGCATGCCGCCCCAGGCGACGACATTGAGGCCGTAGATGGTGATAAGGAACCCCGCGGGTGTTAGAAACCATCTCCAGAAGGCTTTGAGACCAATGACAGTGGAAGTTTTCCAAGGGACTTTCGGAGGAGGCACGTAGCCGTTTGAGAACTATTAGGTTAGGTTAGATGGCCCACAATAATAGGAACAGTATATAAGAGAGATGCCATACCTGACGTTCCTGTCGCCCCGGCCGCTGTGGGATGGGCGCCTCACGCTTCTCGGTGATCTCTGAACTCGGCTTTGACTCCGGCTCAATTTCCTTCTCAGCGTCATCGTACTTTGGCTTATGCCAGATACCTTCAGCAGGTGCACTCTCTCGAGCTGGCGCTGCGCTCATTTCCTCCTCTGTAACGGCGGGGAAGGGTTCCGCCCCGACTGCGCCAGGAGCACCTGCAGAGCTGGTCCTTTTGCCTTTGCTTACGCTCGGGCGGACAGGAGACTCTGGTGCAGTGCCGCTCTGTGCCGAACTGGTTCTCCTCGGCATCCATCTACTTCCTCCTTCCTCGTTCTGGCTTGCTCGTCTCTCTGCCTGGTACCGCTGCGATTCTTCATTCCATCCCGAAGCACTAAACGAACCGCGACGAATCTCTGCTATTGTAGGTGCCTTCGACGCGACACTACCCGTCGCCGCCCACATGCCTGGAGGTGGGCTGGCTTCCATAAATTTCAAACTCGCCGCGCGTATACGGCTGGAAGCCGAGGCGGTAGAGGCATTGGTGGATGTGCGTGAACGGCGCGCTGGAGAAGCTGGAGAGTTCGGTGTAGGATTCGAGGTCGTAGATGATTTCTGCGGCGACTGAGTTGCTTCTGGTTGCGGGAAAGGGACAGGAGTAGGGACATTGGCGTTCGAGGACGCCATTGTTGTAGGAGAGGCCTAGATTAGGGTAAAAGGTCGTGTATGCGCCCGCGCGAGATTGTGACTGAGGGGGAAAGGTGATGATGCGGTGATAGTTATCAAGCTTCTGGCGTGTAACCCTACGTCAAGCCAAGGTGGTGTAACCTGGCAGGATCCTGGCGGCTCATAGATGTCACCTACGATAGGTCATGGTAGAATGGAGGAATGCTGTTATGGGTTGAGAGCGAGTGCGAACATGAATCACTTTTATCTTTTGAAACGGACCGCACTCGCAACGCACAGACGGCCGAGCTCAGTGAAGTCTTCCCCATACAGGTAGAGTCTTGGCCACCCAATCGGGTCAGCCACCCATTCGGGTCACCCAATTTCTCCTAGAACTGCCTATTTGGTTCTAGCGCGCGTTCGACTCTCAGAAGGTAGTCTTAGATTTCTACATGAAATACATCAAAACTCATAGGAAGCTCCTTCCAAACTAGCTTTGCAAGGCCCACTTTGCCCCGTAAAGCAGCTGCCCTCTCCTTTGCACTCGTTTCTTCCCTCTCTCGGGCCTCTCGAGCGTTGATCTCATCCATACATGCCCCTACTGTGAGCTCCCTCGCATCGCCGAAGTGCTTCTTCGTACGATTCTTTCTACTCTTCTTCTGCTTCTCAACAAGCTTGTTGTTCATGATTTGAAGAGCAGATCTATCAGCAAGAGCAGTTAGACCGATATCCTTAAGGTGTTGAATAGGAGAATGAAACTGATTAGGAACACCTTTAAGAACTTCAGCAACAAGCTGATTGATTTTCTGCGATTGATCTTGATTTGCTGGTATATCAATTCGTACACCGTTCTCGTTGGTAAGGCTGATAAATGGAGGTGTTTTAGGCCTATACTCTTGAAGGATTGGTAAAGGATTGTACGGAAGAAGGCCTGCCTTCCTCCAAGCACTGGCAATATTCTGTTTAGTGATTGCCTGCTGCCTTGCTTGTTGAAAGTAAAGAAGAAACTCGCGATTTATAATTTTCTCAGCGCCAAAAATACTATGTTTTTGAACTTCTTTTTTATAAGCTTTTCCGAGAGGTGAAAAGACGCCCACGTCAAGTGGCTGAAGGATGTGAGTACAGTGAGGAGGGAGATAAAGAGGAACTATCTTTGCTTCTTCGCAGGCTTGCACAAAGTTAAGCGAGACATGAGAGTCATGGCCATCAAGAATTAGAAGGCGGTAGATGCCAACTGTGTGGGGTCTTGTATATTCATCGAAGTGTTGAAGCCAGTGTAGAGCTATTGAGCGATCCGTCCAGCCAGATTGTTGAACTTGAAGTACCGTACGACGATCGATTGAGGGATCAATCCAAGAGTGTTGAATTTGCTTACCCGCAAAGATCACAAAGGCAGGCGGAGAGTATCCATTCATCCCTATTGCCTCAATTGTAGAGACCCACTCGCGATCTCCAGGTTGCGTTAACCAAGCGTGCTCTTGTTCTACAGGTATAAGAACGTTACAGCTATCGCCTGTTCCTTTCATAAAGCCTTTCTCATCCATATTATACGTATCTTCAGCCACAATCCCATATTTGGTAACAGTCTCGGTATAGAGTTTAAACCACTTCTCAAGCCTTTCGTAGTCGGCAGCGTCGGTTCGCGATTGATCAATAGTGCATACAAACTTCGATTTAATCTCTGGATGCCGTGCAAGAAAGTTCTTATACCAATTGTGGCCTAACAGTTGTGTATCGCCTTTTCTTTAGAGTAGTTCCTTTACCACACCTTCAAACCACGGAATTGTGATTAGCCAGCCCCAGTTAGCCATCTGGCGTATACATCGCTTCAGGGAGGCTTCTTCTTGTATAGTAAGGCGTTGCTGAGATTGTTGATACTCTTTGGCAGGACGTCTGCCTGAATTACGCGCTTGTAGAGACGAAAAGGGTACGTTGAAGATTTTGGAGGCTTGACGAAGGGAAGGGATCGATTTATCGTCGTAGGCAGCTATTGCAAGCTGTATGCGATCTTCTCGAGATAGTTCTGTATCTCCTGCATCGTTTGATGTATTTGGGGCCATTATTGGTGTAGAAATCAATGAGTTATGGGTCAATTTGTTCGTACAGTAGGTACGGAAGTGCGAGGGGAAAGGGGCTGACCCGAGTGGGTGGCTGACCCGATTGGGTGGCCAAGACTCTAAAAGGTTTGCGATTTGCGCTGGGAAGGGTGGTCTTGGCAATGGGCCGAACGGCCGTATCCCGAGTACGAGCTCCACACCACCAAAGAGTAGACCTCTTCCAACAAGATCCTTCTATTATAGTACGCACAGTTCGTGGCTACAGGAGGGTTTTCAGAGCTGATTTTAGGTATACAACGAAGGAGATTTTGACTACAGTAGGACGGTGTAGAGGTAGGCGCAAGGTAAAAGCCTGGTTTTGGTTTTCCCACCATAGCCTCCCAACATGCACTGGGTACTTGGTACTTACGCGTGCATCAAAGCCACATCTTGGAGTGCGTGTATTCTGCGTTTCCACACATGCAGATACAGTCGCGAGCAGAATCGGTTTCCGGTTTTTGCATTTGTTCTCAGCGCACGGCCCTGGCTGTAGCTGTTGGCACACGCATTAACCAATCTGTATTAGCGCATCACAAGGATTTACAAAATATGATGCATGGTAGGGAAGCAATTTTTGCGCTAAAAGTACTGCTGCTTTAGGCGCTAGAAATTATATCATTTTTCGCCCGTTACATAAGTGGCCGCCTACCTAACCATGAGAGTACTATATGCAAGCCATACGACGACCTAGGATTCAATATCCCGTGCCGAGGCATCATTATTAAGTAAGTCTATACCCCATTAGTACAAAGTTCACGTACCGTGAACAATTTTACGAGGTGAGAAAGAGAAATATGAGTGAGGCTTAAAAAAAGGCCTCGCGAGCTAAGACGCGTGCCTGGAAGTCACGTAGTTAATCCCAAACGACGTCATATCATGACAAGGGACGAAGTTCCGGTTCTGATGATGTAAGGACCATGTTTTATATCTTACGCTTAAGCTAATGCTTAATCTGTAGAACTAGAAACGCTAAGCTGCACAGCAATCCTCAAATAAACAGTAACCGTTAACTTAATATCCTTAACTAACAGGTTCTATAGACTAGTAATCTAGCTACTGTACTTCATCTCTGGAGTAGCTCCTTAAGCTTCATACTAGTATACTAATCTAGGACTAATACGAACTACTTAACATTACTATAGATAATGTTAAGATCCAGTTGCATAATCAAGTCACTAGAGAGCTGGAGATAGTGGAGGTGGAGAAGAATAACTAGAATAAGTTACCACTAATAGTAAGAAACATTAGGCGTCTTTACAAGGCATTTAGAAAAATTTAGGAGGAGATAGTAAATTTTAAAGAAGCTATAAAACGCTATACTTTAATTAATAATATATACCAGCATAAAATACTAATAACTAGGGACAGAAGCTATAGGTTTAATACCTAATAGTAAGAGTATCAGACTTCTACGTTAATTAAAGGCATTATATTATACTATTACCTAATTACTTAACTCTTTTAACTAAGGTAAATCTAAAAGATTATCTTCTAACACTATAGAAAAAGCTATTAGTTTCTGATAAGATCTTTTAAATTATTAGCTAATTTTATTTAAGAGTATTTACTTCTAGCGTGAGAGTCTCTGTAAGTTAAATACTAAAATAATTAATAGTATAATAATAGCTATAGTAAAAGCAACTTATAAAAGTCAGCTTTTAATAAATTAAGAATAATTAATATCTTATTTATATACTTAATAATGTATCCTAAAGGTAAAGATATAGCACCATTTAAGTCTATAGATAGTTATTTAATAGGTATTATAAAAAAAGTCGCTATAAATAAAAAGAGTAATTACTATACTTTATTAATTAATAAAGATTATTAACAGATTAGAAAAAGAAGACCTATAAAAACTATTATAAAGATAGTAAAAATAAGAACTACTTGTTCTTACTTAGCGGCTTTACTACTTAGTACTATAGACTTTTTACTAAGTTATAAATTTAAACTTTCCTCTTATTAAGCTCTTTAAGCGTCTTTTAGTGATATAAGATAGTAAAGCTATTTTTATTAGTATATTTATATAATAGGTTAGATGAATTTTATCTTCTCTTTAGTTTTTTATGCTTATATATCTAGCCTTAAAAGTTCTTTAAGATTTCTAGTAACTATACTATATAGTTTCTTATAGATTCTTTTATATACCTCTTACGTAGTCTTATTTAGTAGAATCTTATTTTTAAATTATTATAAGTTACTAACTTACTAACGTAAATTATACTGGTAATAAGCTGTTTAATTAATTATTATAACTATTAATTAGTTCCCTTACTTCCGGATTGGATAGCTTATTAGACTTAGTAGAAGTATTATAAATAATAATAATAAGATAATTATACTTAAAGAGCTAGAGAAATTAGCAGTAATAGCTAATAAAGCTCTAAAATAAAAACGTATATTTAAGCTTAAAAGGAAGAATTATAAGTAGGTATAAGATATATTAGCATAGGCTAAAGCATAAGCTAAGAAATAAGAATAGAAATATAAAACCATACTAACTAATTAAAAGCAGTAGACTAAGGCTTAGTAGATAGAAATAAAGTAAGATAATAAAACCTCTAGTAGCTCTAGTAGTCTCTAGTAGTATTTAATATACTACTAATAAGTATATAATATACATATAGAGGATTTACTATAAGTATAAGACATTAAATAGTTCATAATTACTTTTAATTCTTTATAGTTACTCTAAAATTAAAATTTATATCTTAAGTAATATAGTTTAATACTATCTTATTAAATTTTAACTTACTGTATTATCTTTTTCCTACTCTTTATTAAGTTAATTAACTTCTACTAAGTCTAATAAGCTCTCTAATCTGGAAGTAAGGGAACTACTAAGTATTATATAAATAATTAAATAGCTTATTACTAGTATACTTTACGTTAGTAAGTTAGTAACTTATAATATTATAACTACTACCTTAAGAAAGTAGAAAAGACTGTTAGATAGAATTCTAATAAATTAATTATTAAATATTTATAACAACCCACTATAAAGACAAACAAGAACTTTATTTATTAGAAAAAAGTAGTAGTGAGGAAGAAGTTATAACAGAACTTTTATTTATAATAAAAAGTATATCTAGAGAATAAAAAAGCGTATAATAGGTTATCTAAGAATAAAAAACAGCTATTATAGAGTTACGTAATACTTTAATAAACTTATAATAATAGATTAAGACTAAATAATAAGCTATAGCAGTCTAAAAAGAGGGAATAGTAAAAATATAACCTTTTAAAAAGTTTAATAGAAATTAAAATAAATTTAAGACTTTTATAGTAGTAATAGATCTATACTATTAATTTAACTAAAAGTTATTCTCTATTAATTAGAATTAGATTCTAGTAGCTGGTATAAATATGATAGGCAGAGCTATATAATAGTTTAAACTACTAGTAAGAAATTATCTTACTAATAAAAACCCTAACCTAGGGGCGGTAGGATTAGTTAACTATAATAATAATATATAACAAGCTTTCAGAAATTATAAATACTTTAAACAAGAAATAATTATTATCTTTAGAGAAATTAATAAAGAGATAGAGGTAATTTAAAAGCTTTAATAACTTAAGTAATATACGTCAGTAGCTAACTATATAGCAGAATTTAAATAAATTTAATTATAACTTAACTAGGTAGACTAACTACTGGTTATGATATACTATAAAGAATTAAAAAATAGAATTAAAAATAAGATTTCTAAAGGAAAATAGCTAAGTACCTTGTTAGAAATTATTAAATAAATAGTAACTATTAATAACTAGTAGTACTAACAGAAATAAGAAAAAAATATATATAAAAGAGAATAATAACCTATATACCTAGAAGAAATAGAAAAGATAACTAAAACTATAATAAAATAGATATTAACGTTAAATAAGTATATGTTAGAAAAGGGTAAGGAAAGTAAGTTAAAAAATAAATAAAATACTACACACGTAAAGCCTATTTAGAATATAGAAAACAGAAACACTTTATTAAAAATTATAAGTAATAATAATTAGATATTAAAAAAGCTTATGTTTAGACTAAGACGCTTAAAGAAATTAAAGTTACTATAGTCTAAGTAGAACAAGTAAGGGATACCGTAATAAAAGAAATAATTATAAAAAAAGTCTAAAGAAAATAATATTAAATATGTAGAAACCACACATATTTTAGATAAAAATATAAGGTTTTATATTAGTAAGTTAAGAATTACCTAGTAGAATAACCTAATAATATAATTACTATAATATAGGAAGTAGCAGTTTAATAATACAACGCAGAAACCAAGAAGAAAATATAAAAATTCTATAAGATTATAGAATAGAAAGGTAGACCATTTCATAAAAAGAATCAGAAATTCTAATAAAGAAAGGATTATAAGATAATAAAAGGTAAGAAGCTAATATCTATAATAATCACACAGTATATACGCTAGAGATATTATTAGATATATAGATTAGAATACTATATAAGAGAATACTATATTACTAAATACTAGAAAGTTACCTTAAGAGATAGGATGTATAAATACTAATAAGTGCTATAGTTAGCAAAGAATAAGTAGTATAAAAAACTAAGTAAATAAAAATTAGCTATATAGATAAATAAAATCTATTAATAAATATCTATACTAGTTATAACTAATGTAACATACTATCACCCTATTGGACATCTGGAATTAGAATAGAATTAGAGAAAAAAGAATAAAGAAACCCTTTTACTAATACTATAAGTACAGGATAACAACACCGTAAATAGAATAATAAAAAAGGAATACTAAATATATGCAGCTTTTAACTATATAAAAAAGAACTATAAATAGAATAAACACGCTATACGTGTTAAAGGACTAAAGATAAGAAAAATATTATAATAACTAGTAAATAAAAAAAAACTTAACTTATAACAAGAATTAGTTTACATGGATTTAGAAGATGAACTATAGGACCCAAATTTAGATAAATATAAATAACTATTATAAGATAAATACCAGATAGGATGCTGAAGATACTAGGCTAAATACTATTAAGAAGAATAATTAGCTACAGACTCACATAAAAAACTTATATATCAAGAATGTTTCTTAGAATAGAAATATTAGGATTATAGAGAATAGACTAGAAATGTATATAAAATACTTAATAGAGAAGCATGCTAACTCTAAAAATGCCTAATCTATAAACCTAAAAAAGAAATACTAAAGAAGCAACTGCCACTCAGGAGTTAACTATAAATAAAAAACTAGAAAACTAGTAGACTATAACTAAGCTACTAGAGAACTAAAAACCAAAGATTAGAAATAATATATTAATTATATACATATAACTAAACCAAAGGAAACATGAAAATAAGCTATATATAAATATATGTATTAATAGTAATTAGATACTAGCACTTATAAATAGTAGAGCTAGTAAAACACTTATATTAAATAAATAAATATAGAGATATTAAATACTAATTAGAGTTTTAGATAAACCTATATAAGTAAGACGTATAGACAATAGTTTAATAGTATTTAAAAAAAGTTTAATTAATCTTGAAATAAGAAATATAACTATTAGAGCAGCAGGTTACACGGATAACTGCTATATTAAGATTATAGATTTAAATAGTAAAGATTTTATCTTAGGATAAAACTAGCTAGCATAATAAAACTTAATAATTAATTAGAAAATAAAGTCTGTAAGAACCAGAAAAGATTACTATAAATAAATAAAAGCTATAATATAGATAAAAAAAAATTATATTTCACGACGCCACGTTTATTATACCAGACGAATATTAAGAGAAATTTAAAGAATAGTTCTTTAAGGAAGCTAAAGACTAGCTATTAGAATACCAAGACTTAGACCACAAAATCACACTTAAGAAAGAAATAGATTTGAAATTAGAACTATTATATTAAGTACCTATATATTAGCAGGAAGAATTACGGAAATTTCTATAAAAAAATTAATAAAAGGGATATATATAAACTAGCTAAAGTAAGATAGCTTTACTAATACTCTTTATACTAAAAAAAAAATAGAAAACTATAGTTATATATTGATTACAGATATTTTAATGAGGCTATAGTCAAAAATTAGTATCTAATACCGCTAATATCTAAACTTATAAATAAACTTAAAGAAGCTAAATAATTTAGCCTCTTTAATATTAAGAATAGATATTATTAGATATGAATAGCTAAAGGACACGAATAGATGATAATATTTAAAATAAGATATAAATTATTTAAATACCTAGTTGTGCTAATAGGACTCACTAACGCACCAGTAACATTCTAAACAATTATAAATTATATACTAAGGGAATATCTAGACGTATTTATAATAGTATATTTTAATAATATGCTTATATATATAAATAGGATGCTAAAGGAACATATTAAGCATACTAAAATAGTATTATAAAAACTTAAAAAACATAAGCTATATATTTAAATAGAGAAATATATATTCCATAGAATAGAAATCAAATTCTTAAAATACTTAGTATTTTAAGATAGAATAGCGGTTGACTTTAATAAGGTAAAAGATATACTATCCTAGTCTATACTAATAAATATAAAAGAAGTTTATTCTTTTCTTGGATTTACGGGCTTCTGCTAATAATTTATTAAGAACTACTTAAAAATCATATTACCCTTAACAGAATTACTTAAAAAAGATTAATAATTTAAGTAGGAACAACAAGAAGAGGATGCCTTTATAATATTAAAAGAAATATTCTAATAACGACCAATATTAAAGATATTTAATCTATAACTTTAAATAGAGATATATGTGAATGCATCAGACAGAGCTATAAAAACTATTCTATTATAAATATAGAATAATAAGTATAAATATTTAGTAGACTTTTTATCTTATAAACTTATAACTACTAAGTTAAACTATAACATTCATAATAAGAAGTTATTAGTAATAGTTTAAGTATTTAAAAAATAGAGACATTATTTAGGAGGAACTAAATACTAAATTATTATATATTTAAATTATAAGAACCTAACGGCATTCACAACAATAAAGAAACTAAACTAATAATAAGTTAGATAGTGGGAACTAGTTTCTATATTCAACTTTTAAATACTTTATAAATTAGGAAAAGAAAATATAGTGGCTAATATACTTAGTTAATAAGCAGATTATATAAGGGATATACTAAAAATCTATAATATAATACTTAGATAAAGACTAGATAGATCTCTAGGAAGCTTATAAATAGATATTAAGACTATAGTTATTATTAAAAATATATAGTAAAAATAGATTAGAGAATATAACCATAAACGACTATAATAATATAAAATAGGAACTATTTTTGTACTAGAAGTATTATAGACTGAACTTATTAAGAATTAATACTTAGCTAAAATATATGGATATTAGGGAATTAAAAAGACTATAGAACGAATCAACAGATATTTTTAGATCTCTAGGATATAAAAAAAGGTTAGAGCTATTCTTTTAGAATATATTAAATACAGAAAGAATAAAGCATTAAGATATAAGAAATATAGACTTATATAACTAATTCCTTTACTAGATTTACTATAGAAATTAGTTATAATAGACTTTATTACGGGAATACTAATAATAACCACCTTTCAAGACTAATAGTATGACATGATACTAGTTATAGTAAACTAACTTATAAAATATACATACTTTAAATTAACGTATATAGAGATTAAAGTAGATGAATTAGTAACTATACTTATTAAACTACTAATAGCATAATATAAATTGCTATAAGAATTCATCACAGACAGAGATAAATTATTCATATTAATATTCTAGAAAACGTTTATAGGGAAGCTAGGGGCTGAATATCGCCTCTTAACAGCATTTTACCTATAAATAGATAAATAAATAGAATGGATAAATCAGACACTAGAATAATACCTACGAATATACGTTAATAAATAATAAGATAACTAGATTAACTTACTACTAATAGTTAAGTTTATATATAACTCTGTAAAGTCATTAACTATAGGGAAATTACTATTCTTTATAAATTATAGTTATAAGCCTACGGCTTACCGAGAACCACAGCTTCTAAATAAGATATCAGAATTAATAAGAATAAAAGTTAATAAATTATAATGATTTTACTAAAACATAATAGGAAAAATTACTTAGAAAGGAGTTCTTAGCAAATAGTAGAAAGACAAATCTAGAGTTAAGAGACTAATTTTTAAAGAGAAGGATAAGATTTTCCTATTATAAAAAAATTTAAAAATAAAATAACCATTAAAAAAACTGGATCACATCAAATTAGGGCTATTTAAGATTAAAAGATAAATAGGACCTGTAAATTATAAGCTATAACTACCTAAGAACATAAGAGTTTACTTAGTTTTTTATATTTTATTATTAGAACCAGCACTACTGAACGCTAAACTATAGATAAGACTTAAACTCAAGAAAGACACTACTAAGTACGAAGTCTAATGAATTTTAGACTACTAGTAGTTTAGACGTTAGTAGAAGTATTTAGTTAGATAGAAAGGTTATAGACTTAAAGATAATACGTGAGAGCTAATTAGGAACCTAAGGAACAGTTCAGAGCTAATTAACTAGTACTATTAGACAAACCAACTAGGGCTGTATCCCACGGAAAGGACGACTAAAGCGCGTTCTAATCCAAACCGAAGGAAAGAGAAAGCAAAGTAGGCGAAGCAGGCGGGGAAGAAGCCGGCACTGCAGGTTATAGTATATGAGCTTCTTAACCTCAAGAATAGGCTTCAGCCTCTTCAAAAGCTTGAACCTTACGAATTGAGGCCATCTCTCGATCAAACATCTCTTTCTCTTTAGAATCTACTTTCGCAAGCTCACGACGAAGTCGCAATTCTCAAGCACAGAGCTCAGAGCGTTAATCCTCAAGAGCATCAAGTTAGTAACGAAGTTTCTCTTTATCACGGTTAAGACGATCCCACTCGGGTTGTGAGACAATTAGATCACACTTCACGTTGCGACCAGCACAGGCTGAACAACGACCAGAACTCAGGTTCATGAGGCAGTTATTGCCTCGACGGGAACAGTTCAAGCAAGGTGTCAGCATGTGACAGGGTTCATTACAGATCCGAGAAGCTAAGCAGCAAGCACATATTAGAGACGACTCAGGACGTGTCATCGTAGGGAGGCTGGGCAGGAAAGAAAGGAAGTTAAGGGTCTTACAGTCTAGAACACAGAGCAGAGGACCTGCTGCCTTTATACTGCTTATAGAAGGAAAAAACTATCTTCCAAGACAAAGACTTAGAGGAGGGGGATAATGTTACGGACAGTAACAGTAAGGCAACTGCACCTGAAGAGCTGGGGGAATTGGCAGCAACAGCCAATGAAGCTCTAGAATAGAAACGTATGTTCGAGCTTGAAAGGAAGAACTGTAAGCGGGCATAGGACGCATTGGCACAGGCTAAGGCGCGGGCTAAGAAGTGAGGATAGAGATACAGAACCATACCAACTAATTGGGAGCAGTAGACTAAGGCTTAGCAGACAGAGGCAGAGCAAGGTAATAGAACATCTAGCAGCTCTAGCAGCCTCTAGCAGTATCTAATATACTACTAACAAGTATACAATATACGCACGGAGGATCTACTATAAGTATAAGGCGTCAGACGGTTCACGATTACTTTTAATTCTTTATAGTTACTCTAAAATTGAGATTCACACCTCAAGTGACATAGTTTAATACTATTCTATTAAACCTTAACTTATTATATTATCTTCTTTCTATTCTTTACTAAGTTAATTAACTTCTACTAAGTCTAATAAACTCTCTAATCTAGAAGCAAGGAAACTGCTAAGTATTACATAAGTAATTAAATAGCTTATTACTAGTATACTTTATATTAGTAAGTTAGCAACTTATAACAGGAAGTTAGTTAACTTAATAGAAATAAAAAAAAGTAATATAGTAAGTTAAAGTTTAACAGAATAGTATTAAACTATATTACTTAAAATATAAATCTTAATTTTAGAGTAACTATAAAGAATTAAAAGTAATTATAAACTATTTAATGCCTTATACTTATAGTAGATCCTCCGTGCGTATATTCTATACTAGTGTTTAGTATATTAGATACTATTAGATACTATTAGAGATATTAGAGCCTCTAGTATCTTCTAATATTTCTAGCTACTAAGTTTTATTTAATTACGTGAATAATTGCTCCTAATCTACTAGTATAGTTTTATATCTTTATTTTTACTTTTTAGTTTATGCCTTAGCTTATGCTAATGTGTCCTATACCTACTTATAATTCTTTCTTTTAAGCTTAAATATATGTTTCTATTCTAAAGCTTTATTAGCTATTATTACTAGTTTCTTTAGCTTTTTAAGTATAGTTACTTTTTTATTACTGTTTATAATACTATCCCTTTCTTCTAAGTCTTTATTTTAGAAGATAGTTTTTCTTTTTTATAAGTAGTATAAAGGCAGTAGGTTTTTTACTCTGTGTTTTAAATTATAAGATTCTTAACTTTCTTTTTTTCTTACTTAACTTTCTAATAATAATATGTTTTAAGTTGTCTCTAATATATGCTTATTATCTAGCTTCTTAGATTTATAATAAACCCTGTTATATGCTAACACCTTACTTGAACTATTCCTATTAAGGCAATAATTATCTTATAAATCTAAGTTCTAGTTACTACTTAGCTTATAATAATTATAATATAAAGTATAATCTAATTATCTCACAGCCGGAATAGAATTATCTTAATTATAATAAGAAAAAACTCTGTTGTTAGCTTGAAAAGGCTAAAGAGAATACTTTAAAGGCTTATTCTTATGCCCTCTAGCTCTATCATAAACTTACGAAAGTTAATTCCAAAGAGAAAGAAATATTTAATTAAGAAATAGCCTTTATTTATAAGGTCTAAGTGTTATGGACAGTAATAGTAAGGCAGCTATACCTAAAAAGCTAAAGGAATTAGCCATAACAGCTAATAAAGCTTTAGAATAGAAATATATATTTAAGCTGGAAAGGAAGAATTATAAGTAGACATAGAACGTACTAGCATAAGCTAAGGTATAAGCTAAGAAATAAGAATAAAAATATAGAACTATACTATAGGATTAGAAGTAGTTATACACGTAACTAAAAGAAGCTTAGTAAATAAGTGTTAATAAAAGAGATAATACTAAGACTAAACTTATTTTTATTATTTTTTCTAGTAGTATCTAATATACTGCCGGCAGGTATATAATATACGCATAAAGGGTTTTCTATAAATATGAGATATAGAATAGCTTAGGGATATTTATAATTCTTTATAGCTACTCTAAAATCAAGATCTTATCTCTAAGTTAAGACTTAAACTTAAGTGAAATAGTTAATGCTATTTTGTTAAATCTATTATATATCTCTCTTCCTACCTTATAATAAAGTATAAACTTTATTCTGTTAAACTTAGGGCTATCTATTCCAAATACGGAAAAAACTAGAAACTTATTAAGTAACTAGTTAGGGTAAAGTTACTAAATATAAAACGTACTATTAAGTAAGAGCAACTCATAACATAGTAACTACCCTTTTAAAGTGTAGAAGAAAACGTTAGATTAATTCTAATAATAAATTTCTAATTATAGTTTATAATAACCCATTATAAGGATAAACAGGAACTTTATTCGTTAGAAAAAAGTAGTAGTAAAGAAGAAGTTATAGCAGGATCTTTATCTACTACTAGAAGTACATCAGGAGAAAGTAAGAATACATAATAAATTATTTAAGAATAAGAAATAGCTATTATAGAGTTACACAACACTCTAGTTAACCTATAATAATAAGTAATAGTAAATAAGACTAGTAGAAAAGGAACAGCTAAAATATAACTTTTTATAAAATTTAATAGTAATAGAGACAAACTAAAAATCTTTATAGCCATAATAAACTTTTACTATTAGTTTAATTAATCTTTATTTATAACTAACTAAGATCAGATTCTGGTAGCTGGTATAAACATAATAGGAAAAGCTATAAAATAGTTTAAACTACTTATAAAGAATTATCTAGCTAAAGGAGACCTTAATCTAGGATTAGCAGAACTTACAAACTATAATAATAATATTAAAAAAACCTTTAAAAACTATAAGAGCTTTAAGAAGGAAATGATTGTAGTCTTTAAAAAAATTAATAAAAAAAATAGAAATAATTTAAAAGCTCTAGCGGCTTAAATAATACATATTAGCAGCTAACTATATAATAGAATTTAAATAAATTTAATTTTAACTAGATTAGGTAGATTAATCTCTAGTTATAATATACTACACAAGACTAAAAGACAGGATTAAGGATAAAATTTCCTAAAAAAAACAACTTAGTATACTTCTAGAAATTATTAAATAAGTAGTGACTATTAATAACTATTAGTACTAAAAAGAGTAAAAAAAAGAAAAATAACGCTAAGCCTATAATTCACGTACCACAAAAAAATAAGAAGGATACCTAAATCTATAATATAATAGAAATTAACTAAGTATTAATTAAAAACGTATAGATTAATAGGTAAAAATAAGATAAGTAAATTAAAAAATAAATAAATCAGTATACACGTAGAGTATGTCTTAGTTACGAAAAAAAAAACACTTTATTAAAGATTATAAATAATAGAAAGTAGACGTTAAGTAGGCTTATGTTTAAACTAAGGCACTAATTAAGATTATTATAGTCTAAGTAGAACTAGCTAGAAACTAGATAACCAAAAAGACTATTATATAACAAATCTAGAAAGAATAATACTAAATCTATAGAAAACATATATATCTTAAATAAGAATACGAAATACTATACTAGTAGGTTAAGAATTATTTAGTAGAACAAACTAATAATATAATTACTATTATATAAGAAGTTACTATTAAATAATACTAGGCTAGCTTTATGGAAGAAGCTAATTAATTCTATAAGATAATCTAACAGAAAAAAAGACCTTTTAGAGTAGAGAATTAGAAATTTAGATAATAATAGGATTAAAAGATAATAGAAAGCAAAAAGCTAATATCTATAATAATTAGATAATAAATAAGCTAGAAGTAATACTAGATCTATAAATTAGAATACTATATAAAGGAATATTATATTAACAAATACTAGGAGGTTACTTTAGGAGATAGGATGTATAAATATTAATAAGTACTATAAATAGCTAGTAATAAGTAGTATAGAAAACTCAGTAGACAAAAATTAGCCATATAGATAAATAAGATTTATAGATAAGAATTAATACTATTTATAAGTTATGTAACCTATTACCACCCTGTTAGATATCTAGAGTTAGGATAGAACTAGAATAGAAAACTAGAGAAAAAACCTACTCTATTTATTTTATGAATATAAGACGAAGAAGCCGCTGAGAGAACCATATAAAAGAAGTACTAGATATATAAAAAAAAAATATATATTAAATAAGAATATAAATAGGCAGCTCATACTGTACGAGTTAAAAAACTAATAATAAAATAAATATTAAAATAAATAGTATAGAAATAAGAACTTAATACATAGTAAGAACTGATCTATATGGATTCCAAAAAAGAACTTTAGGACCTAAAGACTAAGAAACATAAATAGTTAGACTAGAATAAGTGCTAACTAGGATACTAATATTACTAAACTAAACACCACTAAAATAAATAGTTAACTATAGAATTACATGCTAAATTAATAACTAAGGAATGTTTCTTAGAATAAAAGTACCGAAATTATAGAGAAGAAGTAAGAAAGAAGCATAAAATACTACTATAAGAGTAATATTAACTCCAATAATGCTCTATCCACAGACCTAAAGAAGAAACACTAAGAAAAAGACTACTACTTAAGAGTTAATAACTAATAAAAAACTAGAAGGCTAGTAAGTAATAATTATGCTGCTGAAGAGCTAATTTAAGGTTAAAATATAAGAATTATCACTTAACTATACACGACTTAGATAAAGACATGAAAATAAGCTATATATAGATATATATATTAACAGCTTTTAGACATAAGTACTCATAGATAATAGGGCTAGTAAAACACTTATATTAAATAAGTAAATATAAAGATACTATATTTTAACTAGAGTTTTAAAAAAAACCTGTAAGAATAATACGCGTAGACGATAATCTAGTAATATTTAGAAAAAATCTAATTAATCTTAAAATAGAGAATGTAACTATTAAGACAGCAGGTTACACAGATAACTATTATATTAAGATTATAAATCTAGGTAGTAAGAATTTTATATTAGGATAAGACTAGCTAGTATAATGAAATCTACTAATTAACTAGAGAATAAAGTTTATAGAAACTAGGAAGAACTACTATAAACAAACGTAAGCTATAATATAGATAAAGAAAATAACTCTTTATAATACTACGTTTATTATGCCGAACGAGTACTAGAGGGAATTTAGAAAATAGTTCTTTAAAAAAGCTAAAGACTAATTACTAGAATACTAAGACTAGAACTATAAGATCATGCTTAAGGAGGGAACGAATCTAAAACCAAGACTATTATATTAACTATTTATTAATTAATAAAAAGAGTTACGGTGATATCTGAATAATAATTTAAAAAAAGAATATATATAGAAAAGTAAGAGTACTATAGCATTACCAATACTCTTCATACTAAAGAAAAATAGTAAATTAAGATTATATATTAACTATAGATATTTTAATAAAGCTATAGTAAAGAATTATTACCCTATACCTTTAATATTAGAACTTATAGATAAACTTAGAGGAGCTAAATAGTTTAGTCTCTTTAATATTAAAAATAAATACTATAAAATATAAATAGCTAAAGAACACGAATAGATGACTATACTAAAGATAAGATATAAATTATTTAAATACCTAGTCATGCTATTTAGACTTATAAACGCACTAGTAATATTCCAAACAATTATTAACCATATGCTAAGGGAATATCTAGATGTATTTATAATAGTATATTTTAATAATATGCTTATATATATAAACGGGACGCTAAAAGAATATATTAAGTATATTAAAAAGATACTACAGAAGCTTAAGGAACATAACCTATATATTTAAACAGAGAAATATGTGTTCCATAGAAAAGAAGTTAAATTCTTAAGATACCTAATATTCTAAGACGGAATAGTAGTTGATTCTGATAAGACTAAAGACGTTTTATCATAGCCTATACTAATAAACATAAAAGAAGTTTATTTTTTTCTTGGATTTACAGGCTTTTACTGATAATTTATTAAGAACTATTTAAAAATCACAGCACCCTTAACGGAACTGCTTAAGAAGGACTGATAATTTAAGTAGAAAACTAAAGAAAATAAAGCTTTTATAATCTTAAAAAAGATATTCTAGAAACCACCGATATTAAAGATATTTAACTTATGACTTTAAATGAAGATATATGCGGATGTATTAGACAGAGCTATAGAAGCTATCCTACTATAAATACAAGATAATAAGTATAAACATCTAGTAGACTTTCTATCTCATAAACTTATAAAAGCTAAGTTAAACTATAATATTTATAATAAAAAACTATTAGCAATAGTTTAAGTATTTAAAAAATAGAAATATTACTTAGAGGGAGCTAAGCACTAAATTGTTGTATATTTAAATCATAAGAATCTAACAGCATTTATAATAACAAAGAAGTTAAATTAATAATAAGTTAGATAATAGAAATTAGTTTCTATATTTGACTTTTAAATACTTTATAAAGTAGGAAAAGAAAATATAGTAGCTAACACACTTAGCTAATAAGCAGACTATATAAGGGATATACTAGAAATTTATAATATAATACTTAAGTAAAGACAGGATGGATCCTTGGGAAGCTTATGAATTAATATTAAACACATAGTTATTATTAAAAACACCTAGAAAAAGTGAATAAGGGAATTTAATAATAGACGACTATTATAGAATCTGGACTAAAGAATAATCTATATACTAAACGAATTATAAACTAAATTAATTAAAGACTAACATTCAGCGGAAATGCACGGATATTAGGGAATTAAGAAAACTATAGAACGAATTAACAGACACTTCTGGATTCCGGGAATTTAAAGTAAGGTCAGGAAAATTCTTTCAGAATATATTAATTATAAAAAGAATAAAGTATTAAGACATAAAGAGTACGGACTTATGTAATCTATACCTTTACTAAATCTACTATAGAAATTAGTTATAATAGACTTTATTACGGAAATACTAATAATTACTATCTAAAGAAGTTAATAGTATGATATAATACTGATTATTATTAACAGACTAATAAAGTACGCTTACTTTAAACTAACCTATATAGAAATTAAAGCAAATAAACTAGCTATATTGCTAATTAAAATTTTGATTACATAATATAAAATACTATAAGAATTTATCACAGACAGAGACAAATTATTCACGTTAATATTTTAGAAAATATTTATAGAGTAACTAGAGGTAGAACACTGCCTCTTAATAGCATTTTACCTATAAATAGATAGATAAATAGAATGGATAAACCAAACGTTAGAATAATACCTACGGATATATATTAATAAATTATAAGATAATTAAATTAACTTACTACTAATAGCTAAGTTTACATATAACTCTGTAAAGTCATTAATAACGGGAAAATTACTATTTTATATAAACTATAGTTATAAGCCTATAGCTTATTAAGAACTATAGAAACTAAATAAGGTATTAGAACCTATAAGAAGGAAAGTTAAGGACTTATAATTACTTTATAAGAATATTACACAGAAAATTACTTATAAAGGCAATCTTAGTAAATAAATTAGAGATAAATCTAAAGTTAAGGGACTAATCTTTAAGGAGGGGGATAAGATTTTCTTAAAAAAGAAAAATTTAGAAATAAAACAACTATTATAAAAACTAGATTATGTGACGGTGCTGCTTGCTCTGCTTACTATAGGCTATATAATATTATAACTAGCTATACTAGCTATAACCTAGCGTAGAGCTTAGAGCATAGCTAGCTTACACTTAGGCTATACACCGCCCTATTTAGAAGTGAGCCCCTTTTGTACCTCTTCTCTTCTTATCTTAGTATAGCTAAAATAGAGCTAACTTATTCTATTAACCTATATTTATACAACAATACGTGAAGACTAAGCCCGTTATTATATTACACTAAGATTAATCTAACTTGGCTGGATGATGGTAACATAATATTAAGATTAACCCACATAATTAACCTAAGCATTTAATTTATTAATAACTGTATCTAGAGAATTAATTGCATAACTACGCTAAGTTATTAGTTTATTAACTATATAATCTCTACTAGAAAGCTTTATAGTAGTAGGTAATTAAAACCCTAAGTAATAGCCTATATAAGTCCTGTAGTAGCAGGCCTTAAGAGTAACTTAGTAGGTAACTAAAAGACTTATAGTAATAGGTAATATACCTATTAGGTTAGAAGAGAGCTATAAGAGCTTTAGTAAACTTCCCTCCTTTTTTTATTATCTTTTTTTTACTAGAGAAACTAACTCTTATAAGCACCACTAGCTTACCTTCTCTTTATTAGAAAAACTAACTTTTATAAGCACTACTAGCTTACTTTCTTTACGCTAGAGAATTAGCTAATTACTTCATCCTACTAGAGACTAGAAGCTCTATATATATATAAGAATAAATAGATTAGGACTATAGGAAAGCTCTTAACGCTAGAGATAAAAGTTAATTCTAAGATAATAGCCACTAATAATAACTACACGTTTATTTCTAAGTCGCTTAGGTATACCGCCACGTACTATTCTAATAATATAATTAGAGAAGACTATACTATTAAGAAGCTCCGTATCTAGGCATGATATAATAAGAAACTTTTTATGGCTACTACTAAGAGCATTACTTAAGAAACTGACACTTATAAGCCTTAGAAGATAGAGATTACGCTTTCTACCCTAATAACCCTTAATTAAGCGATAATTGCTAGTGAGCTAGAGCGTAGCTATTTTAAAGTACTTATATATTATAACTATACTAATATGCTAGGAAAAGTGCTTAACACGTTTAAAACTAAGCTTAATAAAGCTAGAGATAAGCTTGCTAAGCTTTATTAGCTACTAAATAACACGCTTAAGCGCGTAGCAGATTAAGAGAATAAAATCAAGATACTAAAGATATAGATAAAGAAACCTACGTATAATATATACTTCTTTCTCTCTGTAAAGGCCAGCCTAGCGCTATTATTAACACTAGTAAAGAAAATACGCTTTATAGCTCTGCTATAGATCTTTTAGAATTAGGCTAGCTATATAGCTATAGGACCTAATAATAGTTCTAATATAAAAGATCTTAGTAACTAAACTTTTTAAGTATTATCTTATGTACTAGCTACTCTACTAGCTATGTTTACTATAGGTAGCTATTAAGATAATAGCTGCTTAACCTAATTTCCTAATCTACTAATACTTAAGAACAGTAAGAATATTACCTTTAATTAATAGAGAGATATCCTAGAGGATAAGGTACGCGCTAACTAAGACTAATTTACTAAAGCTAGTAAGTAAGCTACTTAAAAGAATATTATCTTTTACATATATACGCATACAGAGGGTCCTGCTAACCAGTATCTCTTAATACTAATATATATAATAAAAGAGAGTAAGTAGCTAGTTAGCTACTAGTATATAATAAATTACCTAGAAAGGATATATAGTAACTTATATAAGAGACTTAACGCTTACCGTGATTTCTAGAAGCTCTATCTTAGAGACCTTATTAACTTTACTATATTCTAAAGTAATTTCTTCTACCTAGCTTAAGAACACAGCCTGCCTATAAACTAATAGGTAGAAGAATTTTATAAGAAGCTTTTAAATACTCTATATATATAAATAGACATTTACTAATAGCAGTATTATAACTAGTATAATAAGTATATAGATTTAGTTTAAGACTTCGCTAGAGAGCTAGCTCTTAGCGCTAGAAAAGCTACTAAGTAAATTAATAAAAAAACTAAAAGAACTTAGCTACTACTAATTTAGTAGTTTTATTTAAAAACTAAGTGCCTAACTTACGTAGTAACTACTACTATTCTATTAATACCTATCCCTAAGCTAGTTAATTACTATAATTACGGGAAACCTAGCTACTTTATAAAAGATTACTAACTACTTATTTAAGCTATAGCTAAAGTAATTAAGCTTATAGATACTAATAAAAAGCTTTATACGCCTTAGGATATTAGTAATAATAAGAAGTTTTAGCTTACTATAGAGGAACTATTAGGGGAAGACTTACCCTAAAGGAAGTCTCTTTTCTAAGATTATCTCTTAAAGCTACTAGCTAATTTAACTCTTATTAACTGCTATTTAGTGGACCTGCTCTTACCCTATTTTACTGTATCTCTATTAGTGGACTAGCTATTAAGCTAAGCAGCTTTCTTAATACTAGAGCTAGTAGTTTTATTCTAGTATACCTAAAGCACATACGCGCTATTAAGAAAGAGCTTAAGATAAAAACTTACTAGATAAAATCTATCCCCCTAGCTGGCTATAATAATAAACTAAATAGATAAATAGACGAGTACTTCTAGGCAGATCTAGTACTAGATAACTACTATTTACTAACCTATTTTATCTTCTGTAATACTAGCTGCTATAATCTTATAATTAGCTACAAGCTCTTTAAAGACATAAGCGCTTTAATTAACTATAAAAAGCGAGCACTTAAATGGCTAGATAATAAGCTAATTAACTATAAGCGCGATATTATTATTCTAATGTAAGATTTATTAACTAAAATCAACCCCTCACACTAAGCTAATACTGACTAACGTGATGAGCTGATAAATATAGTGATTTTATAGTATACCTATAAGCTACTTTAGCGCTCACCTTAGCGTGTGGTATAGTAAGAGAACCTTAGGAAAATAGAAGAGCAGCTTTACCCATAATAGTAGCTAGAGCTAAGTAAGTGAACTCTCTGCCTTCAGCCTATCTCACGCGAAGACCTCTTTAAGGCAGGTCTTAAGATTAATACTATAGGAGCTGTTGCCTTTATAATGCATATATGGCAGAAGGAAACTATACTAAAGCACACCAGCGTCTATAAAGTAGATAAGCTTATTTAGAACTGTAGAGATAAGCTTAGCCCACCAGACCTAAAGCCCTCTTCCTAAGATCTTAGGAACCTCTTGGTAAAGGCTTCGCCAGAAGGGCCCTATCAATTAAATAAGAACCTCACGGGAGAAGAGGAACTTCGGTAGCTTATTAAGCAGAAGCTATCTCACCTTAGCTACGCCGGCGCGACTTAGGCCTACTTCTTAAAGAAGAACTCAGACATACTGCCCCCGCATCACGAAGGTGTCGACCATGATATTAAACTAATAGCTAAGAACATGCTGACGTTAAGCTTACTATATAGCATGTCTCTTAAGCAGCTATAGCTTGTTAAGACCTATCTGGACGACCACCTTTAACGAGGAGTTATTACTTATAGTAACGCTTTATATACTTTCCTAGTACTATTTACCAAGAAGCCTAAAGGAGGGTAGCACTTCTGCGTTGACTACTGTAAGCTTAATACTATTACAAAGAAAGACGTCTATCTGATTCTGCTGATTTAGAAGACCCTTGCCCGGCTAGCGCGTGTAAGGGTATTCACTAAGCTTAACATATAATAGGCCTTCTATTATATACGTCTAAACAAGGACATAGAGGATCTAACTATATTCTGTACTCAGTATGGGAACTACAAGTACCGCGTGCTACCATTTGGTCTCTGTAATAGCCCTGCTACATTCCAACGCTATATTAATAAGGTGCTTTATAGCCTACTTAATGACTTCTGCACTGCCTACCTTGATAATATCCTAATCTATTCTAAAGACCTGCTATAGCATGAGGAGCATGTTGCTCAGGTGCTAAGACGTCTCCAGGACGCCGGCCTCTAGGTAGACATCAAGAAGAGCGAGTTCACCGTCACTAGAACGAAGTTCCTAGGCCTCATCATCAGCACAGAAGGGATCCAAAAGGACCCTGAGAAGGTCACTGCTGTACAGGAATGGCCAGTACCTACATCAGTCAAAAGCCTATAATCCTTTCTAGGATTCTGTAACTTCTATAGAGCTTTCCTGAGGGACTATGGACGCATCATCCGACTGCTCACTAAGCTGCTTAAGAAGGGCATATAGCACGCCTTTAGTGAACGCAAGCTAGCAGCCTTCCAGCAAGCTAAGAATCTAATGCTGTTAGATAATGTCCTAGCTCACTACTCGCCCTATCATCAGACGCGCATGGAGACAGACGCAAGTGATGGAGTCGTCACAGGAGTGCTATCGCAGCTCCAAGAGGATGGCCTCTGGTGACCTATAGCCTTCTACTCTAAGACTATAAGCGAGCCCCAGATGAACTACGACATACATGATAAAGAGATATTAGCTATAATCTACGGCCTCCGAGAATGGCGCTCGCAGCTTATAGGCTTACAGACCACTAAGTCATTCAGTGCCCTGACTGACCATCGCGCGCTAGAGTACTTCTCTATAAAGCGAGAGCTTACTCCCCGCTAGATGCGCTGGGCAATAAGCATAGCAGACTATCACCTAACGCTTACCTATCGCCCTGGCACGGCTAACATAGTAGCCGACGCGCTCTCGCGCAAGTAAGAGGAACTAAAGACCCAAAAAGACAAGGACAAAGCAGCCCGAACACGCGCCTTCCTCTCAGCAGAGCAAATCGACGTTAGCTTCATCGAGGCCGTGAGCGATAACCTAGCTGCGCTGTCAGCAAGAGGCATGCTAGCTGCTAATGCAATTGAAGTAGCCGCTGCTGATACTTTCATGGCCTCGCCGCCCCTAAATGACCCTCACTCACTGATCGATCGCATTATTGAGGCGAACCGCAGCCATGAGAGCCTACAGCCATTCCGAGAGCGCGCCCTCTCTGGCAACTACCCAGCATGGAAACTCAGCCAGGGCCTTCTCATGCACCACGACAAGCTGGTAGTCCCTGCTGTACACTTCTTGAGGACCCACCTCATTCAAGCTATCCATGCTACCCAGGTGACTGCTCACCCAGGTAAGAGAAAGACAGGCAAGCTACTTCGCGACCGCTACTACTGGGGCCGCATGGGCAAAGATGTAGACGACTACGTAGCTGCGTGTAAAGCTTGCAGATGGAGCCACATACCTCACGACAAAACCCCAGGCTTACTCAAATCACTGCCAATCCCTGAGCGAGCATGGCGAGACGTCTCTATGGACTTTAAGTCCTTCCCCCTAGATAAGAAAGGATACGACTGCGCCTTTGTCGTCGTGGACCGGCTAAGCAAGCGTTGCTTCTCACTGCCTTGCCGCAAGACCACTACAGCCGCTCAGGCAGCTGATATGTACTATCGCTACATCTGGCGAGTATTTGGCCCGCCTAGGTCAATAGTCCTCTGATCGCGGTCCTCAGTTCACCTCAGCATTCATGGATGAGCTATGCCGACTAACAGGAATTAAGCAAAAGCTCTCAACGCCGTATCACCCCCAAACTGACGGGAACACTGAGGTCCTGAACCAGTACATCGACCAGCGCCTACGCCCATTCGTCAACCACCATCAGGACAACTGGTCAGACCTGCTGCCCTGCATGGACTGGGCCCAAGCAATTCTACCGCATGAGACTACAGGCTTATCACCCTATCAAATTGAGTTTGGCCACCAGCCAATCTATCACTGGGACTGGGAGGAACGTACGAAGGCATCTACTACAGTCCGCGAACAGATGTCACGTGAGGAAGCGCAGAGCTACGCTAAAGCTCGCCACGATGCGGTAAAGCTAGCTACAGAGATAGCTCAACAAGGGATCGCTCAAGCACAAGAGCGACAGGCTCGACAGGCTAATAAGAAGCGCCGCGAGCCAGACTTCTCTACAGGAGATGAGGTATACGTTACACCTAAGGGCTTCACCACTAGCCGACCTAGCCAGAAGCTTGACCAGCAGATGTACGGACCCTATCCTATTGTAGGCATGAAGGGACACTCCTATCGCCTTAAGCTGCCGTCGCACATGCACATGCTTGACGTCTTCCACGCAGACCGCCTACGGAAGGCTTCTACTCGCCCACTGCCTGGCCAAATTGAACCTGAGGAACCGCCTATCGAGATCAACGGGCATCCCGAGTGGCCAGTGCAGGAAATCCTTGATAGCCGCCTATTCCATGGCCGACTACAGTACAAAGCATCCTGGCTAGCTCATGACCCAGATCCTACCTGGTACAACGCCCGAGGCTTTATAGGCGCCCCATACAAGGTAAGAGACTACCACGAGGCCTATCCAGAGAAAGCAGGACCGCCGGCACGACTAGACGCCTGGTTGAAAGCGTACGAAGCAGAGGAGGGCCTGGACGTAACAGAGGAGGACGACAAGGCGGCTTCAAAGACAAGAGTGGTACAGAGACCAGCAAGGAGGAGACTGTAACCTAGAGACTCGGGGACGAGTCTCCCTTAGAGGGGGGGTAATGTGACGGTGCTGCTTGCTCTGCTCGCTGCAGGCCACATGATATCGCGACTGGCTACGCCAGCCACGACCTAGCGCAGAGCTCGGAGCATGGCTAGCTCGCGCTCAGGCCATGCACCGCCCTATTTAGGGGCGAGCCCCCTTTGTACCTCTTCTCTCCTCATCTTAGTGTAGCTGAAATAGAGCCAACTTATCCCGTCAACCTGCATCCATGCAACGACGCGTGAAGACTGAGCCCGTCATCACAGATCACGTTAAATTGGGACTATTTAAGGTTAAATGATAAATAGGACCTGTAAATTACGAACTATAATTACCTAAAAATATAAAGATTTACCTAGTTTTTTATGTCTCTAAACTAGAACCAGCACTACGGGATGCTAAACTATAGATAAAACTTAAACTTAAGGAAGACACTACTAAGTACAAAGTTTAACAGATTTTAGACTACTAACAGTTTAAGTATTAGTGGAAATATTTGGTTAGATAAAAAGATTATAGACTTAAGAATAACACCTAGGAGCTAGTTAGGAACTTAAAGAGTAGTTTAGAGCTAATTAACTAGTATTACTAAAAGAAATAGTAAAGGCTTACTCTAGGACTAGATCTAAGACATAAAGAGAATACAAAACGTTCTATTTAAAACTAGAGAAAGAAGTGACATTAGATACTGCAGATTATAGTATACTAGATTAATTCTAACAGATTTACTTTTTTTCTATTATGTGAACTTTATTAACTAAGGTAAGTTCACGCTAGAATATCTCCTTTTTCTAAGAATCTATTTAAGCTAGTTTATGATAGATCTGACGCTCATAAGCTCTCAACTCTTCCTTATAATAATAATAATTAAGGAGATTATCCTAGGTTTTTTCTAGTTAATAGTAAAGGCGTTTTTTATTACGGTCTAACTAATTCTACTTAGACTAAGTTATAACTAGATTATACTTTACGTTACAGTTAATACACTTAGAGTAATACCTAAAGGAGAGATAAATTAAATAGTAATAACTATTATTACAGCAGCGAGAACAGGGCGACGGCATGTAATAAAGTTTATTATAAATTTAAAAAACTAAATAATAAGCACGTATTAGAGATAACTTAGAACGTGTTATTATTAAAAAGCTAAGTAGAAAAGAAAAGAAGTTAAGAGTTTTATAGTTTAGAACACTAAGTGGAAGACCTGCTGCCTTTATACTGCTTATAAAAAAAAAAAACTATCTTCCAGGATAAAGACTTAGAAGAGAGGGATAGTATTATAGATAGTAATAATAAAATAGCTATACTTAAAGAGCTAAAGGAATTAGCTATAATAGCTAATAAAGCTCTAAAATAAAAACGTATATTTAAGCTAGAAAGGAAGAATTATAAGTGGACATAAGACGTACTAGTATAAGCCAAGATACAAGCTAAGAAGTAAGAATAGAAATATGAAATTATGTTACAGAATTAGAAGCAGTTGTGCACGTAACTAAGGAAGACTTAGTAAATAAGTACTAATAAAAAAGATAATATTAAGACTAGACTTATCTTTATTATCTTCTCTAGTAGTATTTAATATACTGCCGGCAGGTATATAATATACGCATGAAGAGTTTTCTATAAATATAAGACATAAAACAGCTCAGGGATATTTATAATTCTTTATAGCTACTCTAAAATCAAGATCTTATCTCTAAGTTAAGACTTGAACTTGAGTGAAATAGTTAATACTATCTTATTAAATCTATTATATATTCCTCTTCCTATCTTGTAATAAAGCATAAACTCTATTCTGTTAAACCTAGAGCTATTTATTCCAGATATGGAAAGAGCTAGAAGCTTATTAAGTAACTAGTTAGGGTAGAGTTACTAAACGTAAAACGTACTATTAAATAAAAGTAACTCATAACACTAAGCTCTTAAAAAGATAGAAGTTTATTCTTAGAGTTAAAAACTTACATATTATAATCTATAGTTTAGGTTTTGTTTTAACTTGTTTTATTTTTTTTTTCCTTTAGTTTAAATTAGAACGCGCTGTAGTTATTTTTTTCTTAGAATATAATCTTAAAGTAAGTCCTTTCTAGTTTATCTAATAGTACTAGTTAATTAGCTTTAAATTATTCTTTAGGTTTCTAATTAGCTTTTATGTATTATCTTTTAGTTTATAATTTTTTTATTTAACTAAATACTTCTACTAACGCCTGAACTGCTGGTAGTCCAGAATCTACTAAACTTTATACTTAGTAGTATTTTCCTTAAGTTTAAGTCTTATCTATAGTTTGGCATTCTATAGTGCTAGTTCTAATAGTAAAATATAAAAAACTAAATAGATTTTTATATCTTTAGATAGTTATAGTTTATAATTTATAGGTTCTATTTATCATTTAATCTTAAATAGTCCTAATTTAATGTGATCTAGTTTTTTTAATGGTTATTTTATTTTTAAATTTTTTTATAATAGGAAAACTTTATCTCCCTCCTTAAAAATTAGTCTCTTAACTTTAGATTTGTCTTTCTATTACTTGCTGGGGTCTCTTTTCTAGGTAATTTTTCCTACTATTTCTTAATAAAGTTATTATAACTTCTTGACCTTTATTCTTGTTAATTCTAATATCTTGTTTAATTTCCGTAGTTCTTAATAAGCTGTAGGCTTATAACTATAATTTATAAAGAATAGTAATCTTTCTATAGTTAATAACTTTACAGAGTTATATATAAACTCAGCTATTAGTAATAAGTTAATCCAATTATCTTATTATTTATTAATATATATTTATAGGTATTATTCTAGTGTCTGATTTGTCTATTCTATCTGCCTATCTATTTATAGATAAAATATTATTAAAAGGTGATATTTAGTCTCTAGCTTTTTTATAAACGTCTTTTAGAATATTAATGTAAATAATTTATCTCTATTTATAATAAATTCTTATAGTAATCCATGTTATGTAATTAATAGCTTAATAAGTATAGTTATTAATTTATCTACTTTAATCTCTGTATATATTAGTTTAAAGTATACATACTTTATAAGTTAGTTTACTATAACTAATATTATATTATACTATTAACCTTAAAAGGTGATTGTTATTGGTATTCTTGTAATAAAGTTTATTATAACTAATTTCTATAGTAAGTCTAGTAAAGAAATTAGTTACATAAGTCCATATTTCTTATATCTTAATGCTTTATTCTTTTTATATTTAATATACTCTAAAAGAATAGTTCTAATCTTTTTTATAATACCTGGGATTTAAAAGTGCCTGTTAATCTATTCTATAGTCTTTTTAGTCTCTTAATATCTATACATCTTAGCTAAATATTAGTTTTTAATAAGTTTAGTCTATAATGCTTCTAGGATAAAAATAGTTCCTATTTTATGCTATTATAATCGTTTTTAGTTATATTCTCTAATTTATTTTTACTATATATTTTTAATAATAACTATAGTTTTAATATCTATTTATAAGCTTCCTAAGGATCTGTGTGTTCTTTACTTAAGTATTATATTATAGATTTCTGGTATATCTCTTATATAGTCTGCTCTTTAACTAAGTACGTTAGCCACTATATTTTCTTTTCCTAATTTATAAAATATTTAAAAATTAAAAGTTAAAACTAGTTCCTATTATCTGACTTATTATTAATTTAACTTCTTTATTATTATAAATACTATTAGATTTTTATGGTCTAAATATATAATAATTTAGTACTTAGTTCTCTCTAAGTAATATCTCTATTTCTTAAATACTTAAACTATTACTAACAGTTTTTTATTATAAATATTATAGTTTAACTTGGTAGTTGTAAGTTTATAAGATAGAAAGTCTATTAAGTATTTTTATTTATTATTTTATATTTGTAATAGAATAGCTTTAGTAGCTCTGTCTAATGCGTCTATATATATCTCTATTTAAAGTCATAAATCAAACGTTTTTAATATTAGTAGTTATTGGAATATTTTTTTTAGTATTATAAAAGCGTTTTCCTCATGTTGTTCTTACTTAAATTATTAATTCTTTTTTAGTAATTCTGTTAAGGGTGCTGTGATTTTTAAGTAGTTCTTAATAAATTATCAACAGAAACCCGTAAATCTAAGAAAAAAATAAACTTCTTTTATATTTATTAGTGTAGGCTAAGATAGAATATCTTTTACTTTTTCTAAATTAACTACTATTCTGTCTTAAGATATTAAGTATTTTAAGAACTTAACTTCTGTCCTATAGAACACATATTTCTCTGTTTAAATATATAGTTAGTATTCTTTAAGCTTTTATAATATCTTCTTAGTGTACTCAACATGTTCTTTTAGCGTTCCATTTATATATACAAATATATTATTAAGATATACTATTATAAATACGTCTAGATATTTTCTTAGTATATAGTTAATAATTATCTAGAATATTACTAGTGCGTTGGTGAGTCCTATTAGTATAACTAGTATTTAAATAATTTATATCTTATTTTAAATACTATTATCTATTCATATTCCTTGGCTATTTATATTCTATAGTATTTATTCTTAATATTAAAAAGACTAAACTACTTAGCTCCTCTAAGTTTATCTATAAGTTCTAATATTAGTAGTATTAGGTAACGGTTTTTTACTATAGCTTTATTAAGATATCTGTAATTAATATATAACTATAATTTACTATTTTTTTTTATATAAAGAGTATTAGTGAAGCTATCTTACTTTAGCTAGTTTATATATACCCTTTCTATTAGTTTTTCTATAGAAATTTTCGTAACTCCTCTTGTTAATAAATGGGTATCTGATATAATAGTTCTAGTTTTAAATTCATTTCTTCCTTAAGCGTGATTTTATAGTCATAGTCTTAGTATTCTAGTAGCTAGTTTTTAGCTTTTTTAAAGAACTATTCTTTAAATTCCTTCTGGTATTTATTTAACATAATAAATATAGTATTATAAAGTATCGTTTTCTTTATTTATATTATAGCTCTTATTTATCCATAGTCGTCCCTTCTAGTTCCTATAGACTTTATTTTCTAATTAATTATTAGGTTTTATTATACTAGTTAATTCTATCCTAAGATAAAATCCTTACTATCTAGATCTATAATTTTAATATAACAGTTATCTGTGTAACCTGCTACTCTAATAGTTATATTTCTTATTTTAAGATTAATTAGATTTTCTCTAAATACTACCGGACTATCGTCTATGTATCTTACTTATATAGGTTTATCTAAAACTCTAGTTAATATCTAGTATCTTTATATTTACTTATTTAATATAAGTGTCTTGCTAGCTCTACTATTTATAAGTGATAGTATCTAATTACTATTAATATATACGTTTATATATAACTTATTTTCATATTTCCTCTAGTTTAGTTATGTGTATATAATTAATATATTATTTCTAACCTTTAGTTCTTAGCTCTTTAGTGGCTTGGTTATAGTCTATTAATTTTCTAGTTTTTTATTTATAGCTAACTCTTAAGTAGTAGTTATTTCTTTAGTATTTTCTTTTTAGGTCTATAGATTAAGCATTTCTAGAGTTAGTATACTTTTCTATTAAGCATTTTATGTGCATTTCTAGCTTATTCTCTATAATCCTAGTATTTCTATTCTAAGAAACATTCTTAATATGTGAGTTTTTTGTGTGAGTCTGTAGCTAACTATTCTTTTTAATAGTATTCAGCCTAGTATTATTAGCATCTTATCTAGTATTTATTCCATAATAGTTATTTATATTTGTCTGAGTTTAGGTTCTATAGTTTATTTTCTAAATCCATATAAACCAGTTCTTACTATAGATTAAGTTTTTTTTTATTTACTAGTTATTATAATATTTTTTTTATCTTTAGTCCTTTAACACGTATAGCGTGTTTATTTTAATTATAGTTTTTTTCTATATAGTTAGAAGCTACACATATCTAGCACTTCTTTCTTATTATTCTATTTATAGTATTATTATCTTGTATTTATAATATTAGTAAAGGGGTTTCTTTATTTTTTTTATTCTAATTCCATTCTAGTTCTAAATATCTGACGGGGTGATAGTATATTATATTATTTATAACTAATATAAGTATCTATTTATAGATTTTATTTATCTATATAGCTAGTTTTTATTTGCTTAGTTTTTTATGCTATTTATTTTCTACTAACTGTAGTACTTATTAGTATTTATATATTCCATCTCTTAAGATAACTTCCTAGTATTTGGTAACATAGTATTCCTTTATGTAGTATTTTAATTTATATATTTAATAATATCTCTAGTATATATATTATATAATTATTATAGACATTAGCTCCTTATCTTTTATTATTTCCTAATTTTTTTTTTTATCTAAATTTCTGATCTTTCTTGTAAAATAGTCTACCTTCTTACTTTATAATCTTATAGAATCTTTATATTTCTCTCTTGGTTTTTGTGTTGTGTTATTAAATTACTACTTCTTATATTATAATAATCATATTACTAGATTATTCCACTAAATAATTCTTAACTTATTAATACGGAACTTTATATTTTTATTTAAGATATATATAGTTTCCATATATCTAGCATTATTCTTTCTAAATTCTTTTTATAATTATTTTTTTTATTATGGTGTCTCTTACTTATTTTACTTAAACTATAGTAATTTTAATTTCTTTAGACGCCTTAGTCTAAACGTAAGCTTTCTTAATATCTAATTATTATTATTTATAATCTTTAATAAAGTGTCTCTGTTTCCTGTATTCTAAATAGGCTTTATATATATAGTATTTTATTTATTCTTTAGCTCACTTTCCTTATCTCTTTCTAATAAATATTTGTTTTATATTAATATCTATTTTGTTACAGGTTTAGTTATTTTTTTTTTTTTTTTTAAGTATATAGATTACTAATCTTCCGCATACTTTTTTCTCTTACTTCTATTAATACTAGTAGTTATTAATAGTTACTACTTATTTAATAATTTCTAGTAAGATACTTAGCTATTTTTCTTTAGAGATTTTATCCTTAATTCTATTTTTTAGTCCTTTATAGTATATTATAACTAGTAGTTAGTTTACTTAATTAAGTTATAATTAGATCTGCTTAAATTCTGTAGTGTAGTTAGCTACTAATATTTATTACTTAAGCTATTAAATCTTTTAAATTACTTTAGTTTCTTTATTAATTTCCCTAAAAATAATAATTATCTCTTATTTAAAGCGTTTATAGTTTTTAAAGGCTTGTTATATATTACTATTATAGTTAGTTAATTTTACTATTCCTAAATTAAAGTCTTTATTAGCTAGATAGTTTCTTATTAGTAGTTTAAACTATTATATAACTTTATCTATTATATTTATACTAGCTACTAGGATCTAATCTTAATTAGTTGGAAATAACTTTTAATTAAACTAATAGTAGAAATTTATAGCTGTTATGAAGATCTTAAGCTTATTTTTATTACTATTAAATTTCTTAAAAGGCTATATGTTCGTAGTCTCTCTTCCTTAATTTATTCTAACTTATTATTATAGGTTTATTAAGGTATTATATAACTTTATAATAGCTACTTTTTATTTTTAAATAATTTATTATATACTCTTCTATTCTCTAGATGTACTTCCTGTTGTGGATGAAGATTTTACTATAACTTCTTCTTTACTACTACTTTTTTTTAATAAATAAAGTTCTTGTTTGTTCTTATAATAAGTTATTATAAACTCTTAATAATTAGTTATTAGAATCCATCCAACTGCTTCTTTTACTTTTTTAAGATAATAATTATAATATTATAAGTTACTAACTTACTAACGTAAATTATACTAGTAATAAGCTATTTAATTAATTATTATAACTATTAATTAGTTCCCTTACTTCCGGATTAGATAGCTTATTAGACTTAATAGAAGTTAGTTAACTTAGTAGAGATAGAAAGAAATAATATAATAAGTTAAAGTTTAATAGAATAGTATTAAACTATATTACTTAAGATATAAATCTTAATTTTAGAGTAACTATAAAGAATTAAAAGTAATTATAAACTGTTTAATGTCTTATACTTATAGTAAATCCTCCGTACGTATATTCTATACTAGTATTTAGTATATTAGATACTATTAGAGGCTGTTAGAGATATTAGAGTCTTTAGTATTTTCTAATATTTCTAGCTACTAAGCTTTACCTAATTATGTGGATAATTACTCCTAATTTACTAGTATAGTTTTGTATTTTTATTTTTACTTCTTAGCTTATGCCTTAGCCTGTGCTAATATATTCTATATCTATTTATAATTCTTTTTTTTAAGCTTAAACATACGTTTTTATTCTAGAGCTTTATTAGCTGTTATTGCTAGTTTCTTTAGCTTTTTAAGTATAGTTACCTTTTTATTACTGTCCGTAACATAAATATAAACTTTACTAAACTTATTATAGCCTTAGATTAATTAGATAAGATAGATATTATACTAAGAATTTTTTACTAGAGGTTATTACTATTAGCTACTAGCTAAATTTCTCTATCCGTATTAAAATAATAGAAAATTTTTTTCTTAAACTTAAAAAAACCTTCAGCTCTAGCGGTACGGGCTAGACTATTTATTTTATTAAAATTAGATTCTAATAATACCTATCTTTTATGCTTTGAAATATTAGTATTATTTTACTTAAGGACTTTATTACTTATAATTTACTATATAGTATTTTAAAAGATTTTAAGAATGTTACTATAGCTACTAATAAGTTATTTAAAGATATTAGTACATTACCACGTGATTAATAAAGTTAGAGTATTAGTAAATTAAATTAGGGCTTTAGTAGTACTATTAAGACTATAGATAATATTTTATATAAGCAAAACTCTATCTTTAAAAGCTTTTTACCAGAAACAGGTAATAATTATTTCTAAATAACTAATTAATAATTATATAATAATTCCTTTTATAAGTATTTACGCAAATTGTTCTACAGCTATAACTTATTAACTATAAGGATTTAATAATAAAGATTTATTTTTCTAGCCTTTATAGCTTAATATTAATACACGACCTAATCTGTATTGTACTAAGCTATATTTATATTTCCAGAATTAAGATACTAATCTAGTGTTTAAGGGAAATAAAGAGGAGGCTATAGTTTTAGTTTTAGGTTCTTACTTAATAGTAATATAACCTATAAATATGCTATAACTAGCTGTTACTTAGCAGAAATATATTCCTTTAGGCGTAGGCTTCTTAAGTTAAGGTTTTTATACACCTAACAGATTTCCTTATAGGTTAAATACTATTCTAAATTTAATATTAGTATTTTATTTCTAGTTAATCTGCTTTACTGCTTGTAGCGGGAATAAGACTTATAAAGAGCATAAACTTTTTATATCTTTAAGCTAGATCCGGAGTGAAATCACCTAAAATAATTTATTAGTCCCTAAATAGTCTAGAAAAGAAAGGCATAATCTTACTAACAGTGCTTTACAGCTAAGAGACATAGAATATAGGCCCCTTAATTTAGTATTCCGTGCAGAATAATAGTCTTTCAATGCTTCTATATTAATTGAAAAGTAGATTTTTTTTATGAGGTCTTTAACCTAAGTTATCTTTACTCTTATATTAAGCATAAATAAAATATTCTTTAAGCAGAACAAACTCACGTAATTAATAGAAAGATAAATCTATTTAAATAATAGTGGCTTCTGAATTTGCGTGCTGTAGAAGTCCTCTATAATTAGATCAGACCCAATACCGTATACAACATTATAAATAGAAGTATATTAGATTTCTTTTATAACATCCTAGTTAGTAATAAAAAAGTTAATGATTGTTATCTGAAATTCCCAGCATATTTCGCGTAGATTGTTGGCTGGGGTTGATGAAGAACATAGAGTAGCCAGCTCCACTAGTAATAGGTTAAAAACAGTAAGATCCAGAACTATAGGGATTAACAACTAAGGGAGTCGAATTAAATACCAAACGTTATTTCTGTAAGCTTAACTCACGGGGTGGGATTATTAATAGATATAGCTAAACTCATCAGCTAAAGCTCTTAAATACCTCATCCTTATATTTCCGGTTAGAGGTCAGAGTATCGTATATCCGACACTAACCCGTCTAGGACGAGGCGGAAATGAGTGAACGTCAAGGTTTCCTTGACAAAATCTTACACAAAAAGTTGTACCTGCCGGTCTTAAGGTGAGTTCTACTAATCAGACGCGGCCATGTATCTCTCATGCAGCAACCAGCCATAGGCGTGTTGAGATCCACTGTCATTAGTTGCTCTGTCTAGTAGTGGTATGTACACTGGGGCTGTGCATATCTTCCGCTTTTGAATGGGGGCCGGCGCTGAACGAAGACGCATTCTCAAGCTGGTTCACCATGTGTGCCAACAGAAACGAAGCTGTCTAGTACAATTGAGAACATCCAATTACTTTTATTAATTACTTGTAAGTATAAAGTTTTCTGAGTATATCATTCTGCTCAGTAAGCGGCAAGGCGCATGATTTTAAAGGTCTAAGGCAACAGTTGTTTCAAACACGAGACCACTGAATTTATATCATACAGCCATTGGAGTTTGTTAATGAACCAATCCCTGCAATTAACTAACGCGAAATAGGAAACTTCCTTGCTATGAGGACCGTGCGCCGAGAACAGATCGAGTGCAAAAACCGGAAACCGATTCTGCACGCGACTGTATCACTGTGCTTGTGTGGTATACTGCACGGTCAATTGTGGCATCCTGAGCCGCAATACGCACGTATCATCCCATTTTAAGGATTTACACCATGCCCAGTATTACCTTAAAGATCAGTCCGCGTTGTGAATGAACGGTGAAGAGGCACCGTCTCAAAATATCCAGGGTATCAATTTAAACATTAGAACATGAAAACCAGTTATCAGCCATGAAATGTCGACAATTTGATCAGAGAAGAGTCCAGGCAACGCCCAGCAAGACGGACAGCACCGAAACAGCCATGACCATGCGAAGGGAGCCGCCGTCGCCGATTGACTGATGCGGGGCGGCGCCAGTGGATTGCGCCGGTGGTGAATCAGTCGATACGGTGACTTCTCCCGAAGGAATGGATACGATGCCCGTGGCAGAGCCCGTGATTGAGAGCAATCCAGATGTAGCCTCAGGCAGGGTGATGCTAACAGAGGTGGAGATCGGGAGGATGCTCATTTGTCCACCTGAGCCGCTAACACTGGTGACGACCGGAATTGTAGGAGTAGTGGGATTACCTAGAGCTCTTTGATTAGATAATGTGAACAAGAGCAGATACCTTCGAGGTGCTTACATTTGTTGCAGGCAGACTCGCCGGTGCAGACCTCAATACAGTTTGACTCCGAGGGCCCAGTCAGAGGCCGTGGAATGGAGACAGGACTGGTAGTGGGAACATCGATTGTCTGAATGGTCATGAAGCCATCTACCGTCGTCGCCTGGGTCAGTACTGGAGGCAAAATGGTGCTCGCCAGGATCGCTAAGGCTGGCGCCACCCGCATGGACAAGGCGTACATGGTGGGTATCAACTGGAGATGGCTCAATCGGTTGTGGCAGGAAATTGAGTTGAAAATTGAGGTTGAAATCCAGAGATTCTGAAGTCGATGTATGGGGAGAAGCGTAATACGGCTGACTTATGGGTTACCTCTAACGAAATCCTTAGGGGCAGGTCATTTACGTAGGCTTTCTCGTGACAGCGTTGACGTATGGCCGCACGGACCTTCACTGTGACCACCTTCCTATCGAGTTGGAACGGCGACAAACCAACAGCCCACTCACAGAAGGTCAATCCTCCACACAACTGATTACACCCACACAATGGACATCGAGACAGCCCGCCGAGAGCACCTGAAACCGGCTGTATCGCCGTCCCCGCTCCAATCCCTCCTGCAAGATTCGACGCTACCATCAACCACCCACCCAGGTGTGCTCACTCTCGCCTTCCAGATACAGCACAACCTGCAATACCAGCACTCGTGGACGGGCCTACGATTGCATACCCATTCACCGCTCACCAATGCGCCTTTCCCGCGACCGCTGCTTTCCGGCCTCCCACCGCATAGACTTTATGTGCATCCCGACGAGCAGATCGAGCTGTTGAAGGAGGCTGAGAGGAAGAGGAAAGCGAGCAAAAAGGAAGGAGGGGGCAATGATGTGTTAAAAATTGAACCGGAACCTGAGAGGGAGTGGATACTACCTACTAGACTTAGCGAGAAATGGACATTGGGGCGGCTGAGTGAAATCTTCGATGGCATAGGTCTTGTCCCTCCGGATGCTGAGACAGCGAGGCAAGAGGAAGACGGTCAAGTGAATCCATGGAGAACAACAAAGAGGATTGTGCTTGCTGCGGCCGACTCCGACAGCACAGTGGTGTATTACATCGTTCATGATGGAGTTGTCAAGCCACGGCAGAACTAGACCCGAATCAAACCCCGTCCCAACTGCATATCAACATAAAACATATTCAATGGGACTTTTGGTAACGAGCAATAATACCGTGTAAGTATTTTTCAGTACCAATGAAATCATTTCATTGCTAAATGGCACTCCAGAGACATAGATTCATACGACCAATCTCAAGGAACCTCGGGCGAAATGAAATCCCCAGGCTTTGGCGGCTCATAAAACTTGTCCATTTCGACTTCCGTCTCTGGTGGTAGCTGATGCGCCTCAGCCCACTTTCTCACGGTGTCGTAGTCTCTGCATTTGTGCTTGGTATTAAAGTCTACGAATGGTAGCGGATTCCCGTCCTTGTCAGGCTGATACCAAACTTGACCGAGCACGCCAACATCGACTTTACACATGAGTTGCTGGCGGATGATATCCAAGCAATGAGTCACATGGTGGCGAACAATGTATTCGCTATTCGTAAATGCCCCTTCTTTCAGCTCAAGATAGTACTCATAGTTCCACCAGAGGGCCCTTCGCAACAGATCCTAGAACTACTTAGTATGCGGATTTTTAACATGACCGAGGATATTTACTTACCAGACAATGAAGATGGTGCAAACCCTCTACATTTGCAGGGTAGCCACCTCCATAATACTGACTAACTTTGACTTGATCAGGTCGCAAGCCGGTTCTTTCAGCCTCGCTTGCAGGAATAACGACGCTTCGGTCTGAGGAGCATTTATTAGTGTTTGAGGATTGTTCAAGGCTATTTAGACTCACAGTTAATACCTAAAGCATCCCAGGCAGCATCCGTCTCCGGTCCTGCTGGTCCGCGATAGGAGTTCTCGTGCAAGAACGAACCGTTGTACCAGACCTCATGCCAATTTGGCTCTACTTCCTTCACTATCGGTGCTTCAATCAAGTCAGCGCGATGGCATCTTTCTGAAATTCAGCCCTCGGGACTTACAGTACTGCGAAATGTGACTGATGCAAAAATTGTCTGGGTCGAGCACGATATGGGCGCCCATCCAACGGAGGCCAACCCAGAGTGCCAGCAAGAGAGTGAGACCACCGCTTAGCAACACTACGAGTAGGGCGATATCCATACTCCAACTACGTCGCGTGTTATTGACATCTTGCAGTGCGAGGGATGTTGTCGACGATGACGGAAGAAGCACCTCGCTGTCTCCCTTCTGGACAACTCGATTGTACTCAGTCTCCCTCCAAAGATTGCCGAACATGCTGAAGTTGGGCCGAAGTCGCTTGAGAGAGTTACTGAAGAGCAGGGCAATAAAAGGCGCCTCAATCAGGATGCCATTTTCGCCTACCGGACTTTTTTTCACATCTCAACTCTGGGTTACCGTCGCTTTTCATCATTTGACAATCACAGACCGCCCCTCACGCCAACTAGCAGCAATATCTTGAAACTCCTTGGTCGTCTTTTATTGATTCATGCAGTTCTCCGCCCGTAGCACGACACCATTGTAGCAATCACACTGTCTGCGTTACCTGTAACTCACTCTCTGTGGCACTTAGTTTCTAACAGCCGTTCCAGATTCAGATTGGTGTATCACCAGCATATTCAGTCATGCGTGTTCAAGTGTCACTCTTCACCTTATTGCGACTCTTCGGGTCCAGTGGCAAAAGGCCATAGCGATTTGCTCCTGTTAAATCACGCAATCGTATTTGAAATTTCTCCACTGTTTGCACCTTGTACTTCAATTCTGTTGCATCTTCAAAACTACTCTCGTGACTTCTATTCCCTGTGGGATGGCAATACTCCTATACTTCAACATCTTCGGCATATTAATTTCAGTTGCCAGTTTTTGCTGAACGACCGGTTCCGCCGTCGGTGAGCGTGTACACGTGTCAACCGTTCCAACTCTTAGGCTTCATGCGGCAACAACAACACGCGTTGTACCGCATCCTCTCTGTCGAAAGGGACGTCCCCAACAACACATAACTTAAGGGAATTGCATCGAATTGCGTTATGCTACAAACGCAAAGTCCTCAAGTTATGTAGATACATCAAACACACTAGATATTATAAGCATCATAGACATCATAGGTTATGAGAGTGCTCCCTCACCGGCCGTGAGGCTAAGCTCATGCGTCTTTCCGATATGTACTGATATCACACTTGTGTTCCATCGAAAGGGGTATACGAGCAGCATATTTTTTCCTCTCCTGGCTGACATCGTAGTTAAGGAAGAGCTGCACAAAGAATGCGGGGGTCCTTTTGTAGGCATCCGAAGACAATAGCGTGGCTCCAGAACAATTCTAACGTATCCTCGACTGCGCCCCGGGACAGCCAGGGACAAGGGCTAGCCTTATGATCCAATATATTGCATCACTTCAAGGGTTGAGCATGATCGGAGGCACAGAGGTAGTGTATGGCGAGCAGGTTCAGGATCCAATGTTGTTCATAACGCTAAGGGCTTAGCCTGTCCAACTACCCCAGATGAGGCATTCCAGCCTCGACTTCGTGCGGTTTGCACGGCTTCGCACTTTCCACTCAACGTCTGCTCTGTAACTTTCACAGAGAATTTAGGAAACGGGACTTGAGTTATTCTGGCATGGAGAAAGGTATTTACAAGAATTGGGTGGAATTGCCCCATTACCATGTCACCTAATAGACGCCGGAGAAGATACATATATCTTTGATCTTCTCCAAATACCATATAGACAAGCCTCGACTTTCAGAGCCAAATACTGCACTTTTATCCCGCCTCTTTTGTTTGCCAACTTTGCATTGCTTTCTGCCGCCGATTGACAGCGATGCGTTCTCTCACCACTCTTCTCAGCCTAGCGGCTCTAACAGCTGCAGTACCTGTCGTGTACGTTGTCGGGCGCGATGGCGCTGTGATGTACAAAGGTACCTCCTCCCCATTTCCCAGTGCCACACTTCCTTTGCATGAGATTGAGCTAACGGGGGTTTGTAGAGGTTGGGTACGGGAAGTACAGGTGAGTCAATCCTCACTGCCATCTCCCTGCGACCCTATGTTCTGGAATGCGTGATGGATTTCAGGAGGAGAGAGATGCTGATGAAATATCTAGCCCGTACGCGAACTACGGTTCGTACGCCGATGTCGTTTCTCGCTCGCACAATGCCGAGGGTGAGTTCGTGTTGCACTAGGTTTGTAAATGGGATGGTTGAGCTGAAGGGATGCAGGGCAAGAGTATACGGAGCATGTCTTCGATGATGAGCGTCATGCGCCGACTCCGATGACGAGAGTGAAGAGTGAGTTTCTCACCCCACTGCTCTTTCCTGCAAGAGAAGGTCGAATTGCGGAAAGAGAGCAAGGTGGGGGATTCGGCTGATGAAATGCAGGACAGGACTATGGGAGCTACAAGCCGTATGCGAGCTACGGAGCTTACTACGGGGGTTACGACCATTATCATAATGTGGGAGACGCGGAAGCTCATCGGAGGCGCGATATGATGATGGAGAACAAGGTGGGGAATGAGGGCACGATGGATAATGTGATGAGGAATACTAAGAGTGGGTCTCTGATCCCTGGCTGGAGAGTGAGTGAGTGGCTGTTGACGGGTAGTGTGTAGGACAAGATTACGCGAGTTACAAGCCGTACGCCAGTTACGGAGCCTAGTAAGTACCATCCCGATGATTGGTGGTGTGCAGACTGATTGGGAAACGAAGCTATGGAAGCTATGGCGACTACAAGAATGTGGGCGAGGCTCAGCGGGAGCGCGACATGATGATTGAGGGCAAAACGGACGATGTGGATAGCCTGATTCTGAAGGATGAGATGGCGAGGAAGAAGAGTGAGTATCAGAGTGTGGATGTGAGGGACTGAGCACTGATTCGATGTCGTGGTAGGACAGGATTTTGGCAGCTATAAGCCGTACGCCAGTTATGGCGCGTAGTAAGTACCGCTGTATAGCACTGATTCTAGTGATTGTGGCTAATGCGCTGCAGCTATGGGAGCCACGGTGAATACAAGAACGTGGGAGAAGGTACGGAGGGCAAAACTGAGGAGACGGAGAAGCGCGATGTTATGGGGAAGGGCAAAATGGAGGAGCACATGGAGAAGGAGGTGGTGGATGAGAGTATAAGGAAGCGAGATATGATGATGAAGGACAAGATGGAGGAGCAGATGAAGGACGAAAGGATGATGGATGACATGTTGCGAAAGCGCGATACGGTGATGGAGAGTGAGAAGGATGTAGTCATGAATGACATGATGGATGATATGATCAAGAGGGCTGAGCAAAACAATGCTCTTCCACATATTTGGTATAGACACTACAGGGTTGTCCTTTTGCTGACTGCATTGAACAGACCATACACTGAATATGGCAAATACGACGATTCGGCGATGTAGAAGGGCTCGGAAGAACAGCATGATGCTGCTCAGTGAGGCTGCTGCTTTCATGCTCAAGTGCATCTGTGAAGACGGTGCAGCTTTGTGAGAGGCAGAATATGACACGGAAATTGGTCCGTGAATGATGATTGGGTTGTTCGCTGCTTTGATCGCTTTCTCGTCTTTCCTTGGATGCTGTTAACAATGCGAATCACGTTGTGGCGTTGTGTCGCTTTATTTTCCGTGGCTGTGACCTGTTGCGTGTCGTGAGAAGCTGGACATGACGATTACACCTCGCCTCCTCAAACTTCATCACGGAGTAACTTTGCGCACGGTAGAAGTACCACTACGATGGAATGTGGTTGAACACAAATGCGATCTGAACAAGATAAAAACTACCAAGATTGACCCCTGTCTGCCCAATTACCTTAGCCGAATGTGTGCAGCGCACCCATGACCTGGACCTGGATGAGAAATTGGAGCGTGCACTCTCTTTGAGACAGCGGACGAAGGGGACCGGGCGCACGCTGGGCGGATAGATTTGGGTTATGTGGGTGTGTTTTTTTGAATAGGGTCATGCATGTCGTCGCTGAGATGGATCCGTGGATGAGAGCACATGAGGTTGGCCAGCCACTTCATCTATATAAAGAGGATGCGAGATGTCAAGCGTCGGGAGGTTGATGGGTGGTGGATTTTGGCTATTTTCTCGACATAAAAAGGCCAATAGCCACGCGACAAGATAAAAAATCTGGAGAGTTCCAGATGACTTGGAGGGTTGAATGATTATGCAGGTTTTGCACAGATGTGCGATGGGAAAAGGGGTTTCTAGGCTTTTCGAGATGCGCGGGAAGAGTCGAAGAAGGAGAGGAGAGACAGAAAGTGATCAGCGCTTGCTGGAGGAAGTCAGCCCGAGGCGGCCACGAATCATGGCAGGACTGGGGCACCGACAGTGCGGTCGCCCTGGTAGACAACGTGGGACGTCGTCATTGCGCTCGAGCGGCTCCCCGGAGCTGAAACCCAACCTCTCCTGCAACTGCGCACTCACTCTGGGCCTTGCGAAACATCTAGCTTAAAGCACAGCACATCTGTTATATTATTCTTGGTGTTGCGCTTTGGAGGCCTTGAAGCGACGTGCAAGAAGCCACGTAACTGCGCGATTTTGCCCATAAATGCAGACGTGATTTGTGAAATTGTGTGCTGTGATTGGCATATAAATGGCAATATGCATGCTGCGTGAAGCGAGAGAGGAAGAGGAAGGATGCTCAAGGCGTGCCCCGCAAAAGAGCAACTAAGCGTCCCGCGGCCGCCCGATCCATCGCCCATCAAGCGGAGAACAGGTCACGTTCTCATCAGCGACATGGACAAACAGCTGCTCCCTGTGCGACAGCGTGATGGATGCGATGTGAGGCGTCCATAGCACACCGCAGCTTGCGCTCGGATCGGCCCTAATCTGAACTTTCTTCATGCGCCCCAGCATGGGATGGCTGTCCAGCAGTTGGTTGAATATCTGCTTGGTGGTGCCTTAGTAATGGCGATGTGTTCGAGAACTGCAAGCCTCAGCCATGTGGGGTGCGCCAGAAAGTGCAGAGGCCAACAGCCACCCCATTACAAGGTCTGACATTGGCCCGAGGTCTTCGAACTTTGGACCTTGGGAATGAACGGCCAATCGTGACCTGCTCAAGCCGCGAATCCTGCTGCAAACATTACGAGGAGTCCTGCAAGCCCTACTGTGTAAGACAGCGTACCTTGTACATTGTCAAGTACACATTCCCGGATAAGCCCGCTTGCAGTTCGAGGAGCAGGAGCTGTTGCGACCCTACATCCCACAGGTTCACTTTTCGCCTCTGCAACCATCCATCACCAGCACCGTCAGCCCTCCTCACCACCCCTCTCCGCACGCCGCCAGGTACATACCTGACTATGGGTGGTTAGCCCTCCCGACCGCACATACTAATACCTCCGACGTCTCTTCTGTGGGGAGAGAGCCCACTTCCGCACCCCAGTTCTTCCGCCGATATACTTCCGAGGCCTCAACAAAGGCTGCACACGACGCCGACGACACTGCACACTGGGCCTCGCGATGCTTAGCCCGAACTTTCTCCCCCGCGAATGACCGTATCCGATATTCGAACCGCCATATCTCCATGTAATGACGGCTATTGATCTCTGCAGTTGAATAGAGACGCACATTGCGTCGAGGAAATGGGCGAACCGGTTGCGACCACCACGACCACAATGGCGACACCCTACCAACCGCCCAAGACAGAACACGACATATCCAGCGACCCCTTGACGTTGAACGAATACGGCCTTCCTGAACTACGCACCCAGCACCTCCTTCCGAATCAATCCCCCACCATCGTCGGAAGCAGTCCCTCGTCCATCATGCCCTCCTTCGCCGACTACCCTTCTATGAACTTTGGTCAAAGCCAAGCCTTCAATCCGACGTTCGAGCGAACGCAGCTAGGCGCGAGTCCCACTATCAAACCCGGCTTCCAGAATCATAGAGGCAGTATAAGTAATTTAAGCGAGGAAAATATAAGTGCGGGGAGCGCCCATCCACACAGGTTGAGTATTAGCAGCACGGGAAATTTCGGCCAAGACGAAAATAACACGAGTCCTGAGAGCGGGCCGGCATTGGGCATGATGGCAATTGGAGATACGTTGAATGATGGGTCTACACTGAGCATGAAGTTGGATGAGAGTGTCAGCGGCGATGGCGCCGAGGGCTCCGCAACGTCGAAGAAGGAGAAAGATGATAAACAGGAGCCGCCGCCATGGAGCGAGATGAAGACGAAAGCTGGGAAGGAACGGAAAAGGTTGCCGCTTGCTTGCATCGCATGTCGAAGGAAAAAGATTAGGTGTTCCGGCGAGAAACCTGCGTGTAAGCATTGCCTCAGGAGTAGGATTCCGTGTGTGTATAAGGTCACAACAAGGAAGGCGGCACCGAGGACAGATTACATGGCCATGCTGGATAAGCGGCTGAAGCGGATGGAGGATCGGGTTGTGAAGCTCATTCCAAAGGACAGTCTGCACTCCATATCCGGGGTGGGGAGGTCGGTTGTCAAACCCGCGCTTCCGGGTGCGCCGCCTAAGACACCAAATACGAAGAAAAGACCGGCCGAGGAAGCATTCGGGGGCGAACTTGATGAGTGGTCCAAATCGAAATCGGCGAACCCAGACTCTGCATCGAGAGCCCGGGACACAGATGAGAGCAGACTACTGACTGAAGGCGCTGAGAGTCTGCCGTCGAAGGAAATCCAGGAACATTTGGCCGAGGTGTACTTCGACTACGTGTATGGCCAGAGTTACCCACTTCTGCACAAACCGAGCTTTATGAGGAAGTTAGCGTCAGGAAATGTACCACCAGTACTAATATTAGCCATATGTGCGATATCGGCCAGATTTTCGACACATCCACAGCTGAGGACCGAGCCCGCTTTTCTGAGAGGAGACCAATGGGGGGAAAGAGCAAGGGAAATAGCACTCAAGCGGTATGATGCCCCAAACATTACCATATTGATCGTGTACCTTCTTCTGGGTTTGCATGAGTTCGGAACTTGCCAGGGTGGCCGAAGTTGGATGTTCGGCGGAATGGCGCAGCGCATGGCATATGCCTTGCAACTTCACAAAGAACTGGAATACGACCCAGCGTCCAGCGAAGCCGAACGGAAGCCACTAAGCCTCACCGATCGAGAGATTCGAAGGCGAACCATGTGGTCCTGTTTTCTTATGGACCGATTCAATTCATCAGGGACGGATAGACCGCTTTTTGTGAATGAGCAGTACATTGAAGTGCAGCTGCCTGTCAATGAGCACCTGTATATCCACGAGATACGTGCACCCACGGAGAATCTAGAAGGAAATGTTCCGAACCCGGTACCAGCAGAAAGTGGACAACTGACAAATCCGAGAGAAAACATGGGCGTTGCAGCATACACCATCCGTCTCGTCTGTATATGGGGCAAGCTTGTCAAATACATGAATCTCGGCGGGAGAGAACGCGAGTCAGAACCTATGTGGTCCCCCAAATCAACCTTCTTCAGTATCAGAAAAGAGGTCAAAGAATTCAAAGAAGCGCTATCAGAGAGTCTACATTACAGCGAGGAAAACCTGAAGAGCCATGCAATTGCCAAAACAGCAAACCAGTTCCTCTATCTCCACATTCTCTACCAACAAATTATTCTCTTCATGCACCGTTTCTCCCTTCCTTCGACAGCAGGCAGCCGTCCGCCAAAAGACATGCCCCACGATTTCCTCACCGAATCCGCTCGCACTGCTCTTGACGCTGCAAACCAGATATCGAGCTTGATAAACGAATCCATGGACTACAACGTCGTAGCACCCTTCGCCGGCTATTCCGCCTTCTTCTCCTCCACCGTCCACGTCCATGGCGTCTTCTCCAAGAATCCGAAACTCGAAGCCCAGTCCAAGAAATACCTGGCGTACAATGTCAAGTACCTCAGCAAGATGAAGAAGTACTGGGGCATGTTTCACTACATTGCCGAGAACTTGAAGGAGTTGTACCGGCAGCATGCGGATGCCGTGCTGAGAGGGCCTGGAGCAAGTGGAGGAGATAAGAAAGGGAAGGGCATGATTTTCCAATACGGAGATTGGTTTGATCGATATCCGCATGGTGTCAGTAAAACCGATTACGAGGATCCAGCCCACGAATTATCCAACGAACCCGGCACCGACGCCGTCTTGGGCCAAAAATCTGATCTCCAGAGCGTAGAAGAATTTTTCGCTTCCCTCTCACCACCCTCAAAAGCCGAACAACAGCGCAAGGTCGCCCGCAAAAACAAACCGAAATCAGTCTCGAAGTCCGACCCACCAACATCCGCACCATCCGAAACACCTCACCTTCAACCACAGGCGCAGCAACTACATCAGGCGCATTTGCAGCAGATGGGACATATGCAGCTCCCGCAAGACGCATTAGATGCCACAGCCTTCGACCCAACATACTTCCAAACTACAGGTCCACCACAATCATACATACCCGACTTCCAGACTCACCACCAGCACCAACAACCACCCGGCCTCTCACTACTCTCTACCTCTCCTACCTCTCTCATACCGCAAATTGATCTTTCACCCTTCCACGACATGTCAGCGCACCCGAGTAGCGCAGGCTTTTGGAATCCGGATCCAGTAGGCTTGGGTGGGAACGGAGGCTTCTTCGCGGACCCAAGTACGGCGTGGTTCTTACCGTTTAATGTGGAACCGCCTACACTTGGGGATGACGGAGGTGTTTTTGCCGGGGAAGGGTATAATTTTGGCCTTGGTGCGGGGCCAGGCCCGGGGCACGGGGATTTAGGGTTGAACGGACATACGCATCGCCCGACTGTTGTCGGCTTGGGAAGCCAGAGTGGGAACGGGATGGATGGGTTGGAGATGAGTGGGAGTCCGGGGCTAGGGCAATAAATCGAGCTTTTTTTTTGGAACGCGTTAAGAGTTGGAGTTGCTGGAGTCAGGGAAGGGTAATATAAGGATGGGGAATACGGAAGGATACAGGTATGGGTGGTTCTATGAAATTTTGATGGGTATACCATGATACTTCAGGTTGTTTTTTGCTTTTGGAAGCGTATACTGGCGTGATCTTGGTGGGGGATATATCTATTGGATAGTATTATGTTTGTGCGGTTTAACATGTATAGTACGAGCGTCTGTTGGGCAGAGCATACGCTATGGAGAGTGCTGGTTGAATGTGCCAGAAGAAGACAATGCTACTGATCTTCCTTTCCTTTCCACGCCACGATCGGGCTGCTCTAGTCTGTGTATATAGCAAGCGTGCTCTATTACAGATCCAGACCTCTGCTTCGTATAGCCCCATATTCAGCGCTATTAAATCTCGGGTTTGTACAACTACGATTCGTAGAATTAGGTGTTTAATATGCCACATTTCCTACATTTCATTACATTTCCACCTACGCTCACCTCCATGTCACATCACTTCCTCTCAATCTCCGACCTCTAAACCCCGCCCTCGCCACCAACTCCCACCCATCCAATTACAATAGTAGTTACAACCTTATCAACTCCGTCAATTTAAAAACCACCACATCCCTCTGCCACTCAACGAGGATAGCCGAACGACTACATATTCAAACTCAGCACGCATAGATTCCAACGAATTCGTAAGTCAACAATAAGGGACTCAAGGGCTCTCTCTATCCCACATCAGGAATCATATTAGCAAGCATCAAATTGTCCTGCTCTAAATAAGTAGTAAATTCTTGTTCGCACTTATACAACAAGTCTCGAAGCACTTAACCCTCTCAATTCTCTCTCACCTCGCTCTAACACCCCCCCTCCCCTTCCTCACTTCTCCTTCTCCCCCAAATACCTCGACCAAATCCGATGCACCCACACCCGATTCACTTTCCCAAAAGCATCTGCAATCAGTCAGCCTCCATGCCTATCTCCTCAATAGAAACTCGTCGGGAAGGGGAAATACTCACACATCGGCACACAAGTCGTAAAACCACACAACGTCACGATCCCAAAAACCTTACACATTTCGCCCGGCCCCTTCTCCGCCGCCCACTCATTAACAAACGTGCTAAAAGCGTAGAACAAAAAATTCTTGATCATCATCTGGAGGATGAAGATCTCAGTCGAGTATTTCTTGAACGCGTCCCTGGGCTTATCAGCAAAAAAAAATAAAAATTTTCAACCTCCCTCCTCCTCAAAGGCGCAGAACTCGTAAGGCTCTGGATGGGAGGGACTCACAAAATATACAGTCCACCGCTCGTACTCGCAACAGAGGTACCGAAGCAAACAAACCCGTAGCAAACACTGCACAACACCTCCCTCCCCTTCTGCGGATGCTCAAGTGCCCACATAAACGTAAACCACCCGATGCCAAACACCAGCGCCGCCAAAAAACACACCGGGATTCTAAACTCGGCTTCGTAAACACCCTTGTTTCGTCTCGCTAGCGTGCGGGCGGTGAAGTCGCATATTGGGCCAGCAGAAACGCCCAGGATGCCACCGACAAGCGCGCCCGTGAAGAAGTAGCCGTTTTGCGAGACGGTGAGACGGTAGGGGGGTGGAGTGAAGATTTGGGCGATTGTGTAGGCTGTGCCGACGAAGAAGGACTATGGGGTATTTGGTGAGTGGAGGTGGAGGGGTTTGAGAGATAGGGGGAGGAGGAAGGGGGACTTACGACCAGGACGGCGCTGACGAGTTGGATCCAGATAACGGCTGGATTCAAAAGATGAACAAAGATCTCGTAAAGCAGCTTGAAAATGCTATCGCTCGTGTACGTTCCCGAGAACACACGCAAATCCTGCACGAAACTGCGCTTAGGGAGCGTAGAAGCTCCATTCGTCGTGGTATCTTCCGTCGCCGTCTTAACCTCCTTTTCCCTAACCGCTTCCGAAGACGAAATCGCCGCTGGCGTTAGACCCCTCCTAAACTGGGATTCCGGAAGGAAGAACACAGTTCCAATCCACCCGAACAGCTGGAATGGCAACAACATCGTAAATAGCATCTTAGACCCGAGATTCTCATACGTCACACCAGCAATGATGGAAACAAAGGACGACAAGCATGCCAGTGTCAAGACAAGCAGAGCCGTTCTTGTACCCCGTTCGTGAAGGAAGAACATATCGCCAATTGCAGCGACGGAGAGTGATTCATAAGCAGTCGTTCCGAGGCCCTGAACTAGGCGACCAGCAAGAAGGACGTCGTAGGACTTCGAAGCGCTGGGTTGCGTGAAGCCGGCGACGCAGATACCTGTGCCGATGACGCCGAGGGTGCTGGCAAAGAGGAATTGGGGACGTTTCCCATATTTTTGGGCGAGCACTGAGACGATGGGACTGCTTTTGCATCAACACCTTTTGCGTTTGCGTATTGGTTGTCAGGGGATGGGGGTCTGATCAGGGGAAAAAGCTGCTTACCCAAGTGCGCCTACAACCAAAAGTTGATATCCCGATAGTTGAGACACCGCTTTGATAGGTACTTTCAGTTCCATGGCCAACGCGACGGTACCGGGTGCGATCAAGGGTCCCGGAGCGGCAGCAAAGACGATGCAATTGAAGAATATGAAGATGAAAGCTATTTCCTGTTTCCATCGTGGCCATAGCTATCGAAAACGATCAATTCCTTCATTGAGAAATTGTACGAAGGTAGTTATCTTACAAGCGGGTCATTCGGGTCATCCGAGGGTTGCGGCACGAGGATGATAGTCTCCTGCACAGAAGTTAGAATGAATGTAAAGCAATTGGCACGAGCGTGAATGGGGACTGACTTTGCCTTTCGCATGCTTGAAATTTGAATGCTCATATTGGTGTTCCTGGCTTGTCTGTTCACTGTCGACGAGGAACTCCGTTCCCGGTGGTTTCTCGTTGGTCGACGGTTGAATGATACCAAGGGCCATGGCGACGTCGGTCGCGAACGTTCAAGACCCGTGGATTAAGGGAGGTGCGAACAAACAATGAAAGTATTCAATTAGATCTTCATGCCGGTTAAGTACCAGCTTGGAGCTTGGACCTCAACGGCGCAACGAACCCCCAATTTGATTCAGATCCTAGAGCTATGCCCCGCACTTAAGAATCTATCTACCAATTCCATATCTATCCTTGCCAAACATCTTGAACAGGTGGCTGAAACCCTGGCTGCCAAGAGGTCTGGAATTAAACGGCAGTGGTCGCACAGGGGACTGACAATCTGCCGATTTCCCCTACGTAGGTTAGCCTTATGACCTGCAGATCCATTTGGAAGATCACGAAGTGTTAAACGAATCGCATGCGGGGTTGATTGAGCAGCCTCATGTCAGGGCGAAACATTTGTTTGATCAGTGAGTGGGGTAATTGAGCCCACATTGGTAGATGCCTAGTACTCCATGTATGTGGATGCATGCCTCATCCTTTTCTATATTTCAAACCTCATTACACCCCGAAACGAGCTTCATGCTTTCATTTTGCAAAGCCGATATGGACTGTGCTGCCCCTCGAAAGTCGAAGCTCGAATACGCCTCCGACGGGTTAATAGTGATTGACTCGTCGAGATTTGTGACATGGAAAATCTCAGAGTCGAGATCAAAGGAACTAGAATCATCAAAAGCTAAGTCCAAACTCTCTTCAGTCTGTAATGGGGTCATGAAGTTGCTGCATCAGAGGATATCAGTACCATCCAATATGCATGCAGAATCGCAGACTTACGGATCGAAATTGCCCCAGAGTTGAGCGATCAAATCGTCGTCCAGCAGAACGGCCGCATTGCGAGCTTTGTCGTCCTCTAAAAGCCCAAGGTCCGTAAGCCGCAGAGGCGTTTCCTCAGTTACCGTCCTGCAGAAGCCGACTTGCTCCATGCCTTGGAGAAGTTTGAGACTCGTTTCAATTTTAGATCTGTAGTGCTGCATCTTTGTGTGCGCAAATGCAAGGATGAATATCATAATGCCGCGCAGAATGCATGTGCTGTCGAAGGCAGTGAGACTAGACAAATTGTTGTCGGTGGCCATTCGTTGTAATATCGACAATGACTTCTGTGCGGCGTCGATACCAGATTTACTCATCCTTTCGAACCATGTCTTTTTGGTAGAATCAAGAGCGCTATGTTTGAGGACGAGATATAGAAGGAAAGGCCGACACAAGAGGATGATCGAGCTCCAGTAATGTAGATGGAGAACTGCGATAGCGCGCTTCTGAGAAGGTGGTGCCGGCACATCGTACTTGAGGTGTGGTTCCAAGAGCTGAAGCCATTTTTGCAATGAGAGCAACAAGTTCGAGACGACTGAAAACGATATCGTCTTTGAATTTGAAGAGCGCTCTGGATACACAGCTTGAATTATTTCCCGCTTTAAACGGCATAACGATACATAGGTTGAGAGCCAGGACACGGGTGTGTGCATGCCTGGGTACAACATCTGCTGCACGTTAGCCGTTTACTTCTCTTTAGATTAAAGGCGTGTTCCAAAAGGAGATACCTGCTCAGATGGAAATGTGGTCTCGATCTTCAACATTCGTTCATCGATCAAGTTAGGACTGCCCCCTCGAGAAGCAATTTCATGATCAAGTGTGTACAACGTGTACCAGACTCTCCGGTTTTGTTCCCGCTCCATTGATCTCCCTGACTCTGGAAGCTGGTCTCGGTGCAATCCAAGTGAATAGGCCATTTGAATAGACGCGCCCATGTAGAGGTACGATGTTACCCTGGAACAATGATTCTCGAAGGCGATGCTCTTGTTTACGTTAGTAGCGAATATCATGAGGTGATGGTCTTACCAAGATTGCCAGGGCACGAATACTATCAATATCGGCTTCTTCATAAACAGCAGGGATCAGCCGCTTTGCGAGAGCGATGTAATCTGACGAAGTCTTTTGATCATGCGGTCGATTCAGGCTCGCAACTTTGTGTGAATTTTCGTCCCGTTGAGGATCTGCTGCCCCAATTGCGAAGATAGCATAGAGAGAACACAACCAAGAGCTGGTTCGTGTTGATACGGACGACGTATAAGTATTTTCAACACGACTGTGAAACGTCTCAACTGAATAAAACCAGTGTGTGCAATGTACCTCCTCGAGAAACCTTGACACGTAGTAATCACAAGCTTTTCTCGGTGGAAGGTAAGTTGAGTCATCCTGGTTAGGCAGATGAAGCGATTCAGGGGACTCGGGAAAGGCTGGCGGGAAGGAACCGACCTTCGGAGGTGTGATGATTGCGGAGCTCTTTTGAGACGAATCATCAGCAATGGAACATACCGAGGCATTGAAAGGAATGTCGGAATGAGCTCCAATATAGCCTGGCGTTATGTCAGTGGCATCTTCTTCGCTGGCAAGAAAGAACACGAACGGTATCTCCCCCTTGAGTCCTTCATCATACACCCTAGAGGTTCATGAAGGTCATTGAGAGACTCAACGACAGGTTCCATTTCCTTCGGGCACTCCTCTTCCTCCGAGGACACATGGTCCTGGGTTTGAAGCGTCTGATTTTGTTGAGGAGGTGCGCTGTTGAGAGTTCCATTTACGATATCTCTTGCTATGGCTCGGAGAGACTGAAGATTAAGCTCCTTATCTGGAAAGAAGTGTTCAAGTATGCGCAGAGAACATTGATACTCTTCTTCGGTGACATGATAGTACGGCCGTTTCCGGCGTGGTGTTGCGATTCTGCATGTGGCTCCGGTACGTGCACAATACCGGCATGGCCCTGGTACTGAAAGACAGGTTCAGCTTTGTGATACTGAAGGTAGAAAGGAACCGATTGGGTGGATGTACCTGGGTCGATACACTGTAGTCCACGTTAGTGGCTGGGCAATTAAATCAGCGTTGGTGACTTGCCTTAGTTTTCCTGCTTCTACATCGGTCACAACTATTGTGCACCCGATGGTTATTCTGAAGTCTTATTGGTGGAGTGGGAAGTGTGGGCGATGTAGTACTCGTTGTGGCATCGGTCATGATTTCGGTGAACTGCCGTGCTTGAAAAAAGCCTCCTGCGAGAGTTAGATTGATGTCATCCGATAGAGAATGAATGTGGTCTGTCCTCTCCGGTCAAAGGGTACCAAGAAACGACGGTCAGTAGAAGTTAAGAGGATGAGGGGGATTTGGAGATGAGTGCGGGGAATCGCCTAGATATGTGGGGTCAACTATTAAGCCCTGGAATCTGCAGGGACAAGGCGTGCCTCAACTATACACAACATCCGGCACGTCGTAGCGTCTAGCCATCGGCTAATCGCTTGAGGGGGTTCTCGCGTGCCGCAGTCTGGTTTATTTCGTAGACCGCGTTTTCAAAGACTCAAGGGGAAAATTTTTGAAGGATGAGGGGAGGAGAAATGAGGCGTTCAGTGGCTTCATTCTAAAATATACTATGAGAAACTAAGGGATTCCAAATCAAGCAATCTTGATTAGAACGGTCTTTGTCTCGAGGAAGTTGTTGAGCGAGTAGGCTGGTTCGCCTTCTCGTCCAACACCAGACGACTTGTAGCCACCAAATGGCATGTCCGGTGCTATGTTTGGACTTGTGCAGTTCACCCCGACAGTGCCGGACTCAAGGCCTTTGGCAAACCTTAGAGCTCGATCAATGTTCTTAGTGTATACCGCGGCATAGAGGCCATATTCGGTGTTGTTCGCCTTTTCCAGAACCTCTTCCTCCGTTTTGAACACGTTGATGTTCACAACGGGTCCGAAAATTTCCTCCTTCATGACCGTCGCATCCTCCGGGGTGTTTGTGAAAACAGTTGGCTGGATGTAGTATCCTTCTCGATCAGAAGGTGCTCCACCACCTAGAACAAGGTCTCCTGACTGTTTGCCCATCTCCAGATATCTAAGTACCGTCTTATGTTGAACTTCATCTGCCTGTGGCCCGTGATTGACGCCTTTCTCAAGTGGATCGCCCATTGCTACCGCTTGAAACTGTTCCTTGAAGAGCTGAATGTATTTATCGGCAATAGTGTCCTGGACATAGACGCGTGAGTTAGCCATACACACTTGTCCACTGTTCCATTGAATACTGTAGACAGTCTCCTTGACAGCGCTTGCGATATCTGCGTCTTCGAAAATGACCGCAGGTGATTTGCCGCCCAGCTCGAGCATCACTTGCTTTAGGTTTGATTTCGCTGCAGCTGCTTGGATGAGACGCCCAGTGCGGCCAGATCCAGTGAAGGATAGCGCACGGACGTCCATGTGGTGACTTAGAATGGATCCAGAAACGTTGCCGAAGCCAGTGATGATATTGATCACGCCAGGCGGAAAACCTGCTTTCTGAACCAACGTGGCCAATTTTGCGGACTGGGAAAAATCAGGAAAGAGTCTCAACTTTCATCCGACACTTACCGTCAGTGGCGCCTTCTCGCTACTCTTCAATACCACAGTGTTTCCAACAATCAGAGCGGGAGCTAATTTGTTCGCAAGGAAAAGCAAAGGAACATTCCACGGAATGATCGCGGCCACGACGCCATACGGCTGTCTCAAGGTCATATTGATGAACCCAGGAGTCTGCACACTGGTTGTCCCCTGCGCCGTATAGCCAGCTTCAGCGTAGTGATCCCACTTTGCGGCGCAAGCCATTGCGTCAAAGAAAGCTCCTAGCGGCTTCCCCATTGATGCTGCCTCAAGAGCTGCAAGCTCATCATTACTCTCGCGGATCAAATTGGCAAGCTTTTTGAAGTAGACGCCGCGTTCGTTGGGGGAGAGAGCTGACCACGATGGGAAGGCGGCCTTAGCTGCTGCGACTGCGCGGTCGGTATCTTGCTCAGATGCTTCGTGTACTGTGCTGCATATCAGTATAAAGACAAGCAGGGGAAGCGTTTGGGTAGGGCCCACCCTTTGCTACCAGCTTCAATGTGGCTGGATTATGAATGTCAAAGATTTTGCCATTAGAAGATTCGCTGAACTGTAACGCGTCAATATGATTTCTAAGACATGAATCGTGAGTTGCATACCTCTCCGTTGATGAAGAGACGCGTCTCAATGTTCTCTGGTAGACCCATTGGAGCCGTTGTTCTTGATAAAAATTTAAAGGGTTCGGACAAGGATAGTTTGAAGATATATTAGGAGCAGCTTGAACCCAGATAAATGCTTGCAAAGGTATCTCCAGAGTCGGCGCACGGAATTCCTGTATCTGCGTGCTGCTACTTTGAGCTAGAAGCCGCGGTGTTTGGAGGTCCGAACAGCCGAACAAAGATGACAATATGAACCGTAGCTTCTCGGAAGCTCCTAGCTAAGGATGTCAGGTGCAGCAAGAGGTTGTGGTGGTGGGTGCGAAGCAGACCCCACTTGTTCCCCATTCGCCCTGTGGAGGGAAAGGACATGCGTTCCAGGTACCCCGCCATATGTACTCCATCGGCCTAATAAAACCGATTTTTTCTTGTCCACTTTACCCCAATTGCCGGTGCAGTTGATGGCACTCATTCGCAGGGAGAAGACGGGAGTCCGTATCCATCATTGGGTCCCATGGTGGTGGAAACGATGCATGCAGAATAGACACCGTCAAAAGCTTCGCCTGAAAGATGGAGATTTTGTCCTAATAAGAGCTCAATGCCGTGAAAATCGTCAATTGAGATAGCAAAATTTCAAAAGGAATTGAATCATTGTGACACCAAAGATGGGCAGCGAGATTGAAGAACTCAAGAAGGTTGTTGCGTCGCTGCAGAAGGAGGTGACGAGGTTAAGTGGTGAGAGGAGGAACCGCTTAGTCATGATTTAAGTGCGCTAACTTTGATCAGACCAAGAAGAAGTTCGCAAACTTCAATACAAGTACGGCTACTATCTCGACAAATGCCTGTACAAGGAGGTGTGACAGCTCAATTCCTTTCATTGTGCCCTCTTATTGAACATATATGTGCTCTAGGTCACCGATCTCTACTCCAACCACCCTGACACCTGCGTCGAATTCCTTGGTGGGCGTTACAATGGCAAGGACGGCGTCAAGCGTCTCTACATTGGTCGCTTTTCTCAAGCTTTTGTAAACGGCCGCAACGGGCCTGTTCACGGGTTCCTCCTCGACCATCCTCAGATCCAAGGCGTCGTAGATGTCAACCCAGAGGGCACACGCGCCAAAGGCCGCTTCCGAAGTATGATGTCTGCTGGCACTCACGAGAGCGTCAAAGATACGCATCCCCGAGGCTTGGTACAGTGGTGGGAAGGAGGTATCTACGAGAACGAATATATAAAGGAAGATGGGGTATGGAAGATCTTTAGGTTGAAGTACTTCCCATTCTGGCATGCGACGTTTGAGAAGGGGTGGTCTTACACGAAGCCGAACTACGTTCCTTTCCTCAAGACGTTGTATCCTGAGGATCCGAATGGACCGAATGAACTCTGTGAGCACCCCATGCTCTGGCCGGATACTCGTGTTGTGCCCTTCCACTACGAGCATCCCATCACAGGCGTGCCAGTGGCCGACGATGACTTGAGGGCTCCGGAATTTGGCAAGGACCCAAGTACCAGCACACCACCGTTGACGCTCAGCAAGCCAAAGTCAGAAGTTTAGCCATTCTATACATTTTCACCTTGCATCAATTGATCTATGGCATATTTTGGATAGTGAACAATTAGCAAGAACTACGTTGTTCCCCAACCTCTTTATTACTGTATTGTCTAAAATCCATCATTTACTCGCTTGGAACACATCACATTGGTAACACCAAAAGCCCTGCATGCTTTACCTAGACGATTCAAATCTGCCATTTTCACACATCGCATTCCGTAATTCAAGCAAACTCTGGGCAGGAAACAGCCTTGGCCACATATAGGCTTCATGTGGGCAAGGTCAAATAGGTTTACTATACACGTTGAGGATCCACTGGATTCTATATAATCCTGGACTAGGATTCACTATAAAAAGCAATATCTTACTCGTCCAAAGGTAACTTGAACAGCCTGATGGCATTCGTCCTCCCTACGGCTTCCTTCTGATCTTCTGGTAGGTCTACTGTTTTCCACCAATCCTGGCCTTCCTCCACCGTCTCATACGGTGTGTCTACGACCATTGTCAGTATCACCCATCCGCTTTTGCCGGGTGGACTTACCTATGGCATACAAACACCTCTCTAAGCCAATCTCGTCGATGCAGAACTTCAATCCCCGCGTATTGTAGTTCCCCGACGTCGTGATGGAAACATTATGAGTAAAATAATACTTATAATCCTGCTTCGATGGCCTAGTCCCCTTCTTGAACGGATGGTTATACCAATGACAGGCTCTCCACAGATTGAATGGAATGCTGCTCAAGCATCAGTACTTGCCTCTCGCCTCCTACACTAGGAAACTCACTTCTCTCCCAGATGACCCGCGACGATCTGAACTTTCGGATACTTGTCAAATACTCCCGAGGAGCACATCGCATACAAGTGCCAACTCAAATCAAGATGGAACTGGACGCCCGCCCCCAACAAATGTTTTCGGTCTCCGTACTTCGTCCCGGGCTGTAAATCTTGAGGGATGGCATACCGAGGATGGAAGTATATCGGGACTTCGAGCTCCTGCACAGTTTCCCAAAACAAATCGTAGTCAGGAGTATCAAAGTACACCTTCTCCTCTGCCTCTTTTCCCTTGGATTGAAAATCATTCACGAGCCCACCAAACATCCCGAGCTCCTTAACAGCCCTCCGCAGCTCATCTGCTGCATCCTTTGCATTATGCATCGAGATCGCAGCTAACGCTCCAAATCGAGATGGATTCTTCTCTACTTCGCCCGCGAGGTAGTCGTTTGCAACTTGAGCCATTTTCTTCGCTTTCTTGGGGTCAGCCTCGCCCTGGCAGCCAGGAGAGGTTAAAGATAGTAGCATGTACTCGACACCATGCTCGTCCATGGATTTGAGGCGCTGACCATGAATGTCGAGAAGGCGTTGTTCATGGGCGGATAGGCCAGACTTCTGGTCGCCACCAGGATGAAGGAGTGATTGGAACTGCGCGAAAGTATGATCGGAGACGCCTGCTGGGTCGATGATGGCTTCTTCAACTGCTATTGTTCCTCTCATGCTGGCGACTTCGGGAGCTGGAGTTCAACTCGGATGCTTCGTCTGCGCAGCTTAGTTACAGGTTCAGGCGCAGATTGAATCGCTGCAGAACTTACGAGCAAAAATTCTTAAGGTATTCTTCAAATTCACTTTCACTTTAGATTCAGTGGCTCTCTCTTCAATATCCGGTGTCAGAGACGATCCAAGCATAGGATATCGGCACCCAAGCTCCACATCCTTCCGCCGAAAGTTATTGCCATGCACGCCCACATGCACGTACCCTACCCCCTTCTTGTGGCGCTATCAGAGCTTCAAACTGCCATCGCTGCTATCCCACCGACCCCACCGCCCTACAAGTCCCCACGGTTTTATCTCTCCGATGGCTATCAACCCCAGTGTTCACCCGCAGCTACCCCGCGTTCCCCACATCTTCCCAAAACGGAAGTCTAATTTAAAACACCTATGCTGCGGTAGATCTGGTCACACCACACGACGACGAGCATGGGTATAACAATTGTCAGCGTCAAGGTTATTTCCGCAAAACTCTCCAAGCTTTGCTTGTACTGTCAAAGTTTTCAGAATGGCCCACCTCTTCTCCCTCGCAACCCCGGCACCCGCCGCCTACCACGAGGGCCGCCGTCAAGGCGACCAAGTCAAATTCCCAGATACCGGCTTTTTCCAAGGCTTCAACAAGCCCTCACGCCTTGAAGCCGATATCTTCGAGCTCGAAACCACAGGCACCATACCAAAAGATATCAACGGGACGTTCTACCGCATCCAGCCCGACCACCGATTTCCTCCTCTTTTTGAAGAAGACATACACTTCAATGGAGACGGAAGTGTGAGCGCATTCCATTTCCAGGACGGCCATGTGGATTTCAGACAAAGATATGTGCATACGGAACGCTATAAGGCAGAGACGAAAGCGAGAAGGGCGCTGTTGGGCAAGTATAGGAATCCATATACGGATAATGAGATGGTGAAGGGAATTATACGTACGGCGTCGAATACGAATATTGTGTTTTGGAGGGGTGTATTGTTGGCCATGAAAGAAGATGGTCCTCCGTTTGCTATGGATCCGAGGACCTTGGAAACAACTGGCAGGTATGATTTTGATGGACAGGTGAAATCACCGACATTCACGGCACATCCGAAATTTGACCCGGAGACGGGGGAGATGGTGTGTTATGGGTATTGTGCGGGTGGGGATGGGCACGATGCGAGTTGCGATATTGTGGTGTATACGATTGATAAGGATGGGAAGAAGACGGAAGAGTGCTGGTACAAAGCGCCATTTTGTGGTATGATTCATGACTGTGCGATTACGAAAAATTATCTCATTTTGCCGTTGACGCCTATTAAGGCGGATTTAGAGAGACTGAAGAGGGGTGGGAATCATTTTGCTTGGGATCCAGATGAGGATCAGTGGTACGGCATAGTACCCCGTCGTAACGGAAAGCCTGAGGATATTGTTTGGCTGAGGGCGGACAATGGTAAGCATCAAACCCAGTGGGTTAGGCGTATCCCGGAGGTAGGCATTTACGAGACACAGGATTCCACGGCCATGTTGCAGGCTCTTACGAGGACGAAGAGGGAAAGATAGTAGTCGACCTAACAGTAGCCTCAGACAACGTCTTCTTCTTCTTCCCACCAGACAAACCAGACGGAATACCAAATACCCTCACGCAACGGAACAAACTGGTCTCAGACACCTACCGCTGGGTCTTTGATCCCAAAATCCCGACAAACACGCGCGTCCAGCCGGCCAAAATCTATGGCATCAATGGCGAGTTTTCGCGTATAGATGACCGCTTTTTAACACACAAGTACAATCATTTTTGGCAGTGCCAGATCGATCCAACAAGGCTGTATGATTTTGCTAAGTGTGGACCTCCGGCGGGAGGACTGTTTAATGTGATGGGGCATTTTGAGTGGGATACGGGGAAGAAGGATGTCTATTTTGCGGGACCGACGTGTACGTTCCAGGAACCTATCTTTATTCCCAAGGCCGGGTCAAGTGTGGAGGGTGAGGGGTATCTCATGGCATTGCTGAATCATCTGGATGTTCTTCGCAACGATATCCTTATTTTCGATGCCCTCAATCTAAGTCAAGGACCGCTTGCTGTGGTGCATCTGCCTGTTAAATTAAGACTGGGTTTGCATGGGAATTTTGTGGAGCAGAGGGAGTTGGATGAGTGGGCTGAACGAAGGAAGGAGGGTGGTGAGGTGGGACCAGCGAAGGCAGCGACGGAGCCGTTGCCGTGGCAGAAGAAGTTGATGGAGGCGAATGAGGTTAATGGAAGCTGAGGTTGAAGAGATATTACTTATTATATGGCAGAATGATCCCTCCAACTACGGCAAGCTGAACAGTGGACATGATGCATTGGAGAAGTCCTCCACTTATGAGTTACGCTACATCTCCATGTATGTTGACCAAAAAGCGCTCGCCGGCGCTAGTAATCGGATTTAAACATAGAAACAGAAAGCTCAAACTTGACAATGAAGATCGCGTAATCTCCTGCCGCCTTGTCGATGGTATCCTATGGGGATGAGGAAATACGAACAAGAAAATGAAATATGGTATCGTGTACCGTCTATCCAAAGTATCCTCTATCTGGTTTCCATATATGTCAGGTCAGCCATCTTATACCAGGATACACAATACGTACGCACAGGGCCATAAGACAACGACACCTAACACCGTGCTTAAATGGTATTGAAAGCCTGGCCGAGCGGTGTCAAAGCATTGCCCGCAGCATTGACAAGAATACCAGGAGTAGCGAAATGGTACGCATAGCGCTCAACCCAATCCTGGCTATCCAGCCACGGAAGAACCTCTCGGAGGAAGGCGATCTTCTCCTGATCCGATCCCTGGGGTGCGAACTCGGTGATCCAGACAGGCTTCTTGCCGCCAGCGTTGTACGCATCCGTGACCTGCTTCTTAAAATACGGGACATTCTTAGCCGAATCGTACCAGTGGATGACGGTGAAGTCGATCTTGCAGCCACTGCAGCCAGCGAGGAAGCGCTTGAGCCAGGGGAGACCCATGTCGGAGCCGGTAACAGAGTCCTTGACACCATTGGTGACGGCCGGAGCACCGATCTTGAGCTTGTCGCCGTATTTGGATAGGGGTTGCACCCATTGCTTGAAGGCGGCGACGGTGGCGCCGACGTCTTGCATGCAGGCTCCTCCGCCGCTATATATTCACTGAGGTCAGTCACATCTTTCTTGAAAATAATTTGCGTCCAAGAAGGAATTCGTATTACCCGCATTGATCCGGCTCGTTGAAGCTCATGGCATGGGTGGCTCCCGCCTTGATAGCCTTCTCAACATTGCCGGTCCATTTGTTCACGTACTCGGGCCCCTTGCCGTGAAGGAGAGGGACGAATTCCCAGCCCTCCGCTACCCCATTGGCCGCACTATCCCAATTGTACATCCAGGAGACTTTGGAACCCTGGGTCTTGAAGAGCTTGGTCAACTTGGCGTCGTTGAAGGCAATGCCGCGCTTGTTCTTGCCTGCGCGAGCCTGAATGGTGGCGGGGACGTCCTCAGTGATTGGGGCGGCCGTCAGCGGCGCTGCACCGGAGAGAGCGACGAGGCCCAAAAGGGTGAGCGAAAGGATTGACTTGACCATAATGAAGGAGTGGACGACGATATGTCAAGGTAAAGACTGTGGATATGCAAATATTAAAGGAAAGTTGGAAGTTGGTTTGGTAGTTAGAAGGAAAGAATTAGCAGAAGATGAAGTGGAAGAGGTAGAGAGAAACAGTGGAAAGCATCGGTCATTATACTTACGTACCATGGTGGACCTTCAAGCGAATGAGGCTGAAGCCATATTCCCGATATGGAAATTCACGGGCTTGGGTGCTTTGATGCCTCGCTCTCATTGGTCTAATGTCAGCAGCACTTTCACTAACTAATCGAACTCCGAACTATGCCGGCCGGATTGCTCTTAGGAAACGCCACAAGGAATGTCGAGACGGACTTGGCTGAGGTTCCTGAGCTATGACCTAATCTTTCAATGGCGAAAAGGTTGTGAAACTTCGTGTTTCGCAAGTTGGCCATCTGAGAGTCCGTGGGGCGACCTGGCGCAGCAGGCTTGGAGATCCTCTTTTCAGTAATCGAAATCTCCGTCAAGGTTTTGGCGACCAAATTGAGCAAGACTGCATAGGGGTAGAACATTATAGGAAAACGTAATGCTATGGAAATAATTTCTCGAACCGAACATATAACTAAGAATGCATTAATGTCAATAAAGAGGATTGCATTATTCGCTAAGGATTCGCACCCCTCATCAAGATTGATATATGTACAAAATAAATGCCAAATCGGGGATTCATGTATCCGAACTGGTAACGTGACTGCGAGGTCTTACAGAACACATGTTCCTGAGATCATGCGTGGCTCCACAGGCGCCATAAATTGGTACGGGAATTCCTTCAGCCAGTGAACCGTATGACCTTATTCGAAGATGCTCGAAGACAATAAAAAGAGTAGAAACGCAGCCGATAACGAGAACACCACGAACGCACCACCATCCACCGCTGGCCTCGGGATATTCTAAAGGGTTTTTTGGGCATGCAGCTAAGGCATGTCTTCGGTGGCTTCAGCTGGTGGTAAGACATGAAATCATGTCCACAATGCAGAACGAGTTCAAGGCGGAATTTGATGGGCTGGTTTTTTAAACAAAAGCCGGAGTGATAAGAGAAGCATTTCAACAGCTTCTTGTGGAGGAGGATGAAGGTGAAGGGTGATTTCGAAAGGCCGGGGGAGGGGACGGGAGAGGGCTGTTGCTTAGTCACGCTATCTGAACCTGAGTTTCGAGACGCGTTCAACACAACATCCCCTTCAAACGAAATTGAGAAGCTAGCAGCATACTTCATACTGCCTCCACCTAATCTATCTGATCTCCCTGAAGAGATTATCGCGCTAATCGTATCTAATACCTGCAGGCGACAGCTCCTCAAACTCGCCCTTACCTCAAAACAACTCAACCGTATTGCGACGTCTTTACTAGAAAATCTCCCTCAACATCGACCATCGAACTTATAGGCTCGTCAGCGTACAACATTTGACAATTTTATTCTTCAATCGACCCGAAATCGCCGCGTATGTACACCATCTAACCATCCGCGGCCCATGAACGACCAAATTGGACCGACGGAAAGAATACGATGTTGCCAACGTCCAGTCTTGTGATCGGCCATACATGACTTTTGCCCAATGAGAAGGTATGCGCAGTATGGACAAATAATGCCATGAATCCGGAAGGAGAGGAAGTACTTGTAACTCTACTTATAAGCAGCCTAGTGAATCTGCGGAAATTGGATAGCGATATACCTGAAGAGCTTAGATGGCCTTATAAGTGGCTGATGAAAGCTATTTGTAATGAGACTTTGAAGGGACTGCAACGGTTGGAAGGGATGTCCCTAATCAGCGACCCCTTACGATCCTAGAACACCTCATTGGTTCATACCGTATTTACATCTACCAAAGCTCAAGAGGATATTTCAATTGGAAGTAGGGGATAAATTTTATGACTGGGATAATGGACCAATGCCTTCGAAATTGGAACCACACTGCGTGTCCAGTTTCCGGAGGCTTCGAGACTCTGGAACGTTGACGTTTTCCTCTGGAGTACTTGGAAATACACGGAGCAATCCTCAAGATCGAAGGTTTATGCGAATTGATATGCACATGTCAGAACTTGCATTCATTTGCCTACGAGACCGATACGGAGCTTTATTTATTTCAGTTTTCTTACCTAATATCAGCATTATCACTCCATGCCGGCTCTCTCCGAAACGCGTGGCTTGACCACACAGTCGACTCATTTTGTCCATTACTTGTAGATGGTGATGACCTTTGTTTGGCCGAGCTCACTCATTTGGAGCAACTGAAGGTTCCTGTGGAGTATCTGCTTGGTACTGATATCAGGCGGATCAGAACTGGGTAAGGGGTGTATGCACATGTCAAGCACGCGGTTCCCTCGACGATTCGGACACTGGCCTTGAAGAGGGTTTATTTTGAGACAGATGTAATACCGGCACTGTTGTGTCGCCTGGTTGAAGATAAATCCTCCGCCTACCCTCACTTGAGGAAATCCGGAATGAAACTGCATCCATTTGGGTCCCTCAATACACTGCGTTGAAGGAGCTCACGGGGCAAAATAATATCAAATTAAACGTCATCAACAACAGAACTTGAAAACACACTACTGAGCCGAGAGCGAGACCTTCGATGAAATACACTACGGGGTGGGGAGAGGCTGTGGAATGGACGAGAAAATTCGTTGGGCGGTGGTGGGTGAGGAGAGGATTCAACGGCGAAGGAAGTTCCTGGACATTGATTATATTGATTATGGAGGAGAGTACCACGGAGATAGGCTGTTGTGAACACCTGAGCCATTCGTTCTGCGGCATGTTTTGGGGCCACAGTCATCCAAGCCTGATACCTCTAGGCCGTTAAAAGACTCAGATTCCGGCTCGGAGACGGAGGGATGATAACTCGTCTACTTCTTCATACACACCACATCACAATAACCATGTCTCGCTTGAGGGCAGTTCATTGTGCACTTTGAGCTCTTGTAGATACAAATCATAGATATCCCCGCAACTCTCTTTGCTTTCATCCGAGCGGAATCTCTAGGATCCACTAAGATCATTGGAGGTTGACCGTATTAAGTCATGTTCTCATCCTGCGCCCAAAGTGTTTACCATCTAGAAGCAGCCGCCCAACCAATTCCTCCTAGAAGAGTACATACACCAAATATTTTCGCCCACGCTTTCAACCCTCGACGAATCTGCTCCTTCGCAAACCTATCCATAGCATCCCCGTCATTGCTCTTCGGAAACTCCACTGCCTCTGGCACCTCGACACCCAGCGCCGCACACAACGGACCCCAGCCATCACTCACATCAAAGAACACCAACTTCTTCTCGGGTACAAGCTTCTTCAGCCACTCCATATGCCGATCCCATACCTGTCTTCCATACACATACCCATCCCCTGGCTTCGCGTATAGCTCATTCCACCGCCCATCCCGTATCGCCTCAAGATAGCGCGGGAAATTCCTCATCCCTGGTAGTGGCAGTAGTACGATCCCCAGAAACCACATCAATGCGTTTCCAGCAGTCTTATCAATACTCTTCGCCCAAGCATCTGGATCCCTGACCGTACATATGACTTTCGCATCGGGATACAGTTCCATGAGCTCTGGCACGAATTGCGCGCCTGGGGTGTCGGTTGTGGCGACATAGCCATCCAGCATCTTGTCTATCTCTTTCAAAATGTATTCTCTATCCCCTGAACTCCGAATCGGCGTTTTGCCTAGGACGGATATCCAGTTGCTGATGTCTGAAGGGCGACCTAGACACATTTGCGTGCCGCCATGGTACACGGGGCCGTTGAGGAGAATGGAGAGTGCAGCGCTGAAGGATGCGGTGCCCGTCCTAGGTAGTCCTGCACCGATGATCCGGATTTTGGTGCCGGGCTGAGGTTTTGAGGCTTCTTGGCCCATATCAAAGACCAAATGGGGTGAGCTTGAGAAAGGAATTGTGGATTCGGCGGCAATTCGCGTTTCCCTCTCGCTCAAAGTCCTAACATGGCCGCTTTATACATCCTCCCGCCTCCGCCACATTGGTGACCACGATGCTGGATGATTCCATAATCTTGGCAGTGCGGCGTGGTTGAACTTCCATATGGAGAGGCGGGGCTTACTTAATTGACCATTTACATAGCACTAGTGCTTATGCTAAGGCTACCCGTCCACCATAGGGAGCGCACATTGCGACCCGGATTGAGTCACGTGGAGAGCCATGAATCCACCTGCACGGATTATTTTGGATTCAATCTTACACCTTGCACGCGTTTGGCATTTGGTTTGTGCCAGAACAGCGGTGTGTTAGATTGCTTTAACCTCATTCATGATTATGGGACCAATAAAATATAGACCCCTCTAAGATATCTCTTTCGTACGTCATCCGACAGAAGTTAAGACAAAATCACAGCAGTGACCTTCGAGAATGAAGACTAGCGCGGAATTTCGTGAATGTGATTTTCTTGCTTTAGGATTCTAGTGGTAAGCTCAAACCCTAATTTTTACATGAAGCTATTATTTCTATGTGGGATACGCTTACTAAGCGGGTTTTGGAGTCACACTGGCCTACGTCGACATCTGGCTCTTCCACCACCTCCACAGCCCACAAAATACTTGTATTATAAAAACCGGGGCTCTTAATACCGACAAATGCAGGCCGATTTACCTTCTATTGCAACTCGAGTAGAGTCCTACAGCTATTTCTAATCAAGTAGATTGCCACATATCGTCGGTGTATAATTTCATTAACAACGTCAAAGAATACGGACCTCCTCTTAAACCTTATTTAGAAAAGCTACGGCGCCTAGGGAATATTTTAAATGAAGATGCAGAGGCTCTGGACGATAAACTCTTAATCCACAGCTGGATGTCTTAGGACGACATGGCGTTCTGACCACATATAGAAAGAGGCGTCCTAGTTAACTGACGAACTGTATCATAGCTGCTAAAAAAGCAAGGCTGGACTACGAAAACTCTATGTCCTTTCTCATTTAATAGTAATAAGGAGCCATTGGACACCGACAGATAAAAGATAAATCGGTACGCTGTCGACGATACAGTGTTTTTAAACGCATCCATATATAATAATAAAAGTGGCTAGCAACATTATACATTTTCACTAATTGGCGATTTAGCTGGTTACACACAAGACATACAAAGAAGAAAGACCTAGGCGATTTTACCTACCTATGTAATTCTGACCGGACGCAGGGTAAAGATGTAGCAGCAACCTCATAAATTGAAAACTATGGATGGCTATCCTACTTAAATATGTGCTTTGTAGATGAGAATAGGGGGGATCGACAGGAGACGATCGACAGGAGACGATCGTCAGGAGAAGATCGTCAGGAGAGGATCATCAGGAGGATCAACAGGAGAACTCAGTATACAAGCAATGGAGTTACCTGAGAGGCCAGCACTCGGTTACAGTAATTCATAACTACCTTATACGGCAATTACAGAAGGTTACTTCAATCGGGTGGAGTTTCTTAGATCTAATTTGGGCTGATCCCTTATTTTAAGGAGCAGTACGGTAACGACGAAGCGCTTGTAAACAACCTCGTAATCTATAAAAACAATAGGATTACAGAGACCCTTTAAGAAGGAGGCTGCTTTACAGTCTATTTACTACCCCACTTACCTAATTATAACTCGATCGAGCTAACCTTTTTAGTACTATAAGCATAGATCCAAAAGATCTATATATATGTACGTGGTTAGCACAGTAATTTTAGAGGTTTCCTACGCACTACCGTTAACGCTAGTTAATAAAAATTAATTTATATCTAAGTACTTTAAGTGTATAGCTAGTAGATTATATATTAAGTAGAAAGAACTTAATAAAGTTCTGAGAAACTTACGACTATATAAAGGACAGTAAGTTAAAACGCCTACGTAAAGGATGTGTAACTATTAGCTATTTTACTAGCTAAATTAGTTTCTTCTCTATACGCTGATTATAATTGTATTACTTAGCTTTGCTAGTGTATGCGTACTAGCTTCATCTCTCTACATCTTAGTTTAATAGAGTCGCTTGAACTCTTGATATATATTTAGAATCTCCTACAATTCTATTAGGTAGGCTTTTGTTAATCGAGAGTAAATATATCTCACTAAAAGGATCCAGTATTTTACGGAGGTAATTAACCTTCTAATATTGCTTTTGGACGACCTTATAGGCGCGCGTAAAGCTAACTTTACATACGTATTTAGCACAATAGATATAGCCTAATTAAAGTATTAATTACCTGTCGAATAGCTACTCTTTTTGCTATTAACGGGACTTAAATTTAGTAGGGAGATTGCTACCAGCAGCTAAGTAGGCATACAAGGACGATAAGCTAATAAATTTAGGCTTAGAGTAGTAGGAGCCTTCTACCGGCGTTAGGCCTAGCTAACAGCTATATTAGTAACAGCATTGTTAACCCGTGTCTCACTAAACTAGCTGAGCGCTCAAAGGATCCCATCTATCCTAATTTCAGGTTGTTATTACTGCTGCCACCGCGATTAGGGTTACAGTCTATTGCCTGTATCAACCTTTCGCTTACATAAACCTCCTTTTTTTTTCTCCCGGATCTCAATGAGGCGACGAGGTGGCTGACTAGGAATACACCTCTTAATCCCGCAGCGATTAACTCAGGTTTGGCAGTTAATTGGCTCAATTTTGTAGTAGAGCTGATTGTGAGGATACACCTAATAATAGCCGGCTTTAAAGTTAGCGTAGCCTGGATCAACACAGGTCCAGGTTTGACACATTAAAAACTCTAGCTCGCTACTTGATCTTATCTCTTTAACTCGTCTCTAGGCCCTTCATCACGAAGTAGGTCCTGCGTACAAGTACGCTAAATACTTAGCAGGTTGGGTTCTAGAGCAGCTGCTCCATTAGATAAGATCTCCTAAAATGGAGGCTTCCTAGGCAACGCTTTTAGAGATAGCTTAGCGTAGATTTTAACGAAGTATATAATAGTAACTTCATTAATTGTAATCCGTTTAAAGTCCCTGCAGTAATTGTCTACTGTACTATAGAACTTATTTATCTCACCATTGCTAAAATCTTATAGACTGTAGTATTACTGCGTAGCTCAATTCGTTAAAGCTATGTAGATAGCCTCCCAGGATTGTACGTCAAATGCCCTATCCCTTATCGTATGGGTAGCCATATACTTATCGTAAAACTCCAGTTTATAGCCAAAGGCAATTGATCGGTCGGCTTTTGCTATAGGTTTAGTATACTTACACTTCCCGCTTACATAGATAGCAATTGACTGCAACAGCTCGTACGCAACAATCGCAGGCGGTGAGATGAGCAAAATTGGTGACAACGAAGGAGGAGTAGAAGGTTGCAATTCATGTAGGTCCTGTCGATTACACCTCTAGCAGCCGCACCCTCACCATCTCCTGCGTTGGCTTCATCTTCATTGCGTGGGCGCTCCTCTGGGTGCTCGGATGCGAACGACACCCGTCGGCGATTAGCTCTAGTACGACTATTAGATTTCCTAGGACCCGCCTTTTTAGAGGCGGCGCGCCGTACATGGCCTTAATCCTGCAGTTGATTGGCCTTCTGGCCTCTACTCACGCGGTCGGTTCTTCTTTGGCGGAGGTGGGTCGCCTGCAGTTGAATTTTTAAGTTTTGGCTTCGCCATTGTTGGTAGGGGAATCTTTGTGAGTCCAAAACTCCGCTTAGTAAGTCTACCACCTATACAATTAATAGCTTCTTGTAGAAAACTCACCTATAGGTGCTGTTGTGGGTAAGTGTTAACTCTCATGCGCCAATATCCAGCTCATGTGAGATTTTGTGCGGGCCGCAAATAACTCGCGATGCACCAAAGAATTCCGCGGAATTTTGCACACGCTAAAATCTTATCTGCTGTCCCTCATCAGCATCTCGTGCCAAGACAGCGGAGCAATTCCGATATACAGGTTTATGGGCCGGACATGGTTGCTTGTAGAAACATCAGACACAGGTATAAAAGTTTTAAATGCCTTCATCTGACCTCATCACTTCTCAATCTCTCCACTCGTGTTCTCCAATGGCAAAATGGTTAAAGTAGCAGTGACCCAACAAGAGCCCGTCTGGTTAGACCTCGCTGGGACTGTGAACAAAACATGTCGTCTAATCGAAGAAGCGGCCAGTAATGGTGCTGAATTGATTGCCTTTCCGGAGGTCTGGATCTCTGGGTATCCCATGTGGATCTGGTCGGTTGTTCCCATCGTACGTGATATCTCCTACCGTTACTGACTATTTTCCCCATTAGGTCCCGTCCAGTCGATCCAGCACTAGCAACTCTCTACATTAAAAACTCCCTCTCCTATGACTCTCCAGAGATGGAAATGATCTGCAACTCAGCCAAGAAGAGCAAAATCGCCGTTGTCTTAGGGTTCTCTGAGAACGATGGCAACTCGCTCTATATATCTCAATGCACCATATCCTCCACCGGCACCATTCTCATGAAGCGTCGTAAGCTGAAGCCCACGCACATGGAGCGTACTGTCTTCGGTGATGCCTCAGGGAAGAGCTTGTACAACGTAGCGGATGTGGATGGAGTGGGTAAAGTGGGCGCGCTGAGCTGCTGGGAGCATATGCAGCCGCTTTTGAAGTACCACACGATAAGCCAGAGGGAACAGATCCATGTTGCCGCGTGGCCATCCATTGTTCCGCACCCTGGTGGTGAGGCATTGTTCAGTATGAGTTCTGAAGGTATCTCATCTCTTAAAATCTATTTTCTTTCGTGAATGACGAATCCTTCGTCTTCTGAAGTTTTGATATGCTGACATTTCTAGGTTGTCAAACCCTGTCCCAGACATACGCAATCGAATCCGCAACGTTCGTCTTGCATTGCACATCCGTCCTCACTAAGAAGGGTATTGACGCTATGAAAACTTATGATTCGCCCCTCTTCGGACAGGAGGGCGGCGGCCATTCTGCGATCTTTGGGCCCGATGGACGGCGTTTGAGTGAGCCTATCCGAGCGGATCAGGAGGGTATTGTTTATGGTGACCTGCCAATGGATCTGATTGTGACCGTACGTCACTTTGTTGACTGTGTTGGTCATTACAGCCGACCAGAGCTGTTGTGGCTTGGAGTTGATGGAAGAGAGAAGGTGCATGTGAGGGAAGTTAAAGAAAAGGAATTGGAGGGTGAGCTACCGAGTCGAGAGTGATGAATGAGGTAACTAGTTGCATCGAGAAACGACTCGGGATCGTCTTCGAAGGTAGAATCTCCTTAGATGCTTTGAAAATTGATTCGTAACCCTCAAAATCGAGATTTTTCAAGGCTAAGATATTCACATGCGAGGTCTTCAATCCTGCCCAAATCAACACATCGGATCGCATTTCTCTCTTTCCCGACATGAATATTATCTCCCATTGGGCCACTCCTCAAAAATTCATACCGACCTCTCCAACCGCCTTCCATTCTCCTCATCACCTTCAAAATATATCACAAATCTACTCCTCGTCATTCGTTCGCATATTACTTTTCATATATCTTTATCAAGACGTCGCCTGATTCCCTTCCCACATTAACGATTTCTAGAACCCTTCCCCGCATCTAAGCATCGATAACTGCGCTAAAAGTAAGAAACTATATATTTCGCAACTTGTTCTGGGTTACACGTTTTCCAAACCAGCCAGTCCCATTTTCCCACTTTATTAGATTGCGATTTCCTAGATTTTCCGTGGTTGCACCAATCTATATATCCCTGCAAGTACGCTGGAAATCGGACCGTGCAGGAAAATAGATTCGGTAAGAAAGCTTGTATTGCTGGTATTCACTGTGCGCATCGATAACTGTCCTTATCTTTCTCTAAAATGACAGTCTCCTGGATGGGGTTCTGGCGTTGGGTGAAATACTGAAGAAAGTGAACGATATGGGCCGCCATGGCCGCACTTTCTAAATCTCTTTTTCGTGCGGCGATACTATCTTTTGTCGTTATCACATTATGCGCAATTGGATTCTTCTCTCGAGAGAATAATATCCAGTTTGGTGTTCCTGACTCACTTTCCTTTCGTATACCTTTCGGTAGCGATTTGCACACGGATTCCTCTACATTAACATCGCATTCGCAGGACTCGCAAGATGCCCAGAAGGGGATAAGAGAGATCTTGAGCTTGACGGAACACCAATGTATAACCTTATTCCCGGACCTGACGAAGCCGATAGATGATGCAGTGAGGAGAGGGAGATTTAGGTTTGAGAAGAGCGATCCCGATTATAAAGGCCTTGTGCAAGGGCGAATTAAAGATGGAATGGTACTCCCTAAATCAAGACGGCTATCATTATCGCTATTCTCACTAACATATTACAAAGCTCTACATAATCTCAGTAGCCCCCGATACCACAACCCAAATCCTCCAAGTAAATGCCACCAAAATCTCCACATTGTCACTCAGATCATGAACTTTGATGTTAACATCTCCAGCAACGAACCGCCGTCCTGCACTCTCTCTACCGCGCCCTCCTCACCACCCCTACCAGTCAACCACTCCCAAACACTCACTTCGCTTTTACCATAAACGACAACCCCAAAAACAACTCTTTGTCCTTCGCCACGCCCAACAAACCCTCCTCTTACAACACATTCCCCATCCCCCACTACAGCTTCTGGTCATGGCCTTCACCCTGGGTCGGGAGTATGGATTCCGCTTTACTAAAGATAGACGAAGTTGAGAAACAGTATGAAGGCGAGAGCAAGTGGGAGGAGAAGATCGATAAGGTTATCTGGAGAGGCACACCCTGGTTCAATCCCGTAGGAAACCCCGAGTTGAGGAAGAATTTGCTAAAGGTAGGGAAGGATAAGGAATGGGCTGACATCTCAGCACTGAAGATAGGAATAGATGGGAAGACAGATAATGGGTTGCGAATTGAGGAGTTTTGTCGGTATAAGTATGTTGTGTATACCGAGGGGGTTACTTATTCGGGGAGATTAGCATATCACCAGGCCTGTGCGAGTGTCCTCCTTACGCCGCCGTTGACGTATTTGACGCATACGAGTCATCTTATACACCCGATATACGCGCATGATCTTCTGCCGTTTAATCCTGATGCAGAAAAACCGCCCATAAACCAACTGAAATCCCTCCTCCCAACCGTATCCTCCCCACATTTCGCAAATGCTATCTATGTCCAGAAAGACTGGTCGGACCTCGAATCTGTCATTCTATTCCTTCAACGAAACCCGGAGATTGCGGAGAGGATTGCTAGGAATCAAAGAGACGCGGTGGCAAAAGCTGGGTACCTGTCACCCGCAGCGGAAACGTGCTATTGGAGAAGTTTGATCAGGGGCTGGGCAGGTGTGGCAGAAACGGATGAGAGCTGGGGAGAGGAGGAAGGAGTGAGATTTGAGACGTGGATGGTTACTGAAGGGCTGAGGCAAGGAGGAAGAGGAGGGGCTGTGCTGGGTAAGATTGAAAAAGACAGGCCGGTTGAGCTGAAGGAAGAAGTTTCTGCGTGAGTCTTGGAATAGGCAAAATTTTCTTGTATATGTTTATCTGAGTCCATACTTAAAGCCTTTCCACACCTTGGCGGTGCCGTATGATCAAGATATCACGGCCAGATGAGGCGCCGAGCAGCACGATTACTAGCTTGGATCCATCCACCCTGAGATACTACCAGTTATTATTTATGCACAAAGAAAAGATCGTGGAGAGGGCGCTGCTTCATTGTGATCGGAACAATGCGGTTCAAAGAGGATTTGTCTTAAGTATCCACAACTAGCGTGGTTTCGCGGAAACTTGCAGTAATATTCCTAAAACCGTGCATCTAGGTTCGAAACATCATTTCACTTCATTCTGGTTTGTGTTCTAATGATTGGACTTATATTAGGGTGGCCACCTGCACCAAACCTTGATGTCATGGCAGTATCTCAGCATTGCCACCTTACAATGTCTTCCTCAAATTTAGAATAGTTCGTTTATTGTTCTTAGTAATTCAAAATCTCAAGCACAACATTTCCATGTGGGCTAATGCAATATTAAAGCGACAATTGTCTTCTCCTGCTATACGACACCCGAACAAACATCAATCACGGTACTGTCAACAGTTTATCGAATGAGCTGATTAGCTCCATCTACGACAGTCTTGAAAAAGCTGACATACTCACACTCTGTAAAACTAGCCGACGCCTCTCTGATGGTACCACATACACTTACACTAAGCTGTTTAAGTCCATCAAGGTCATGCTCTCCTCGCTTAGCCTCCCTCTGCTGAATATTATCCCGGAGAACCAGGTACTTGTTGAGCAGATTTGAGCATGTCATCATAGGGACAGAAGATCTCGAACAATATGAATATATTGTCAGGGAAATGACAGAGAAAAGAGAGGAGATTACCCCTTTCGTCAACTCACAGTACCAACTACGCATGCAGGATCGTGTTTTACAGGCCACGCATAGTTTTGGCTGCTTCGGTGAAGAAGTTTCTGCACTTGAAGAGTATCTGCGTAGAGGATCGGCCACGACTAGGCAAGAAGAATCCCTCTACATATGAACCATTTCAGTATACGACTCTTTGGGACCATGTGAACATCAAGAAACTCACGGGATTGGACCTGAAGTGGAACAACTCCTGGAGTCCTTATCACCCTTGGATCCGGCGTTCATACGTATTTGACATTGTCTTTAGCGTATTGCCGCAACTGAATCAGGAGAATCCACAGCTTCGCTTGGTTATCCATAGAATAGACGGTACTCCCAAATCCTGGTTGGATCCATTTCTCCCAAAGGATTACCCTTTTGGAGTTGGCGAACTATCAACGATATCCACTCTTCGTAAGCGTCTATTTGGTGCCTAGAAACAAGATGTGCTACCAATACTCTAGAAGTATCCGAGGCGTCTCGAGATCCATGGTGGCAATAAGTCCCACCCATGGTTATGGAACATTTTGGAAGGATTCTCGGGCAGCAAAGTGGACACGCTCTTCTTGGATAGGGTGTACACGATAATTCAACCCCGTAGCGGATATCCGTTCGTCGTCAAACTGATCGGGTTGCCTCACTTCAAGCATTTCGAGCTCAAAATTTTTATGGATCTCACCAAAGAGCTAGTCATGTCCTTGAAGCCTTGAGACACTCTGGTAAGGCAATGAAAACATCAGGGCTAGACTCCAGAAGATGTTACCTAGCCCGCAATTCCTTACTCTTCCAAGAGTTCCAGGGTATCCAGGCGCTATGGATCTCTCTGAGGCCGAGTATCTTGGGGATATAGGTTACAGGAGCCAGAGTAAGAGTCCATAAGCAAGGTTTAAATCTTCGCAATAGTTCCCTAAATTTGAAAAAGAATATTTCTGTGAGTCTAGTGATTAGGCATTGGCATTACATTTTAATAAGTTCATGCGGAGCGGCGGGTGATGCTAAGCCTAGATTTTGTAACCAATATCCATATTCGTACCAATCTCGTCTATCTCGTCTTTAGTACTACCACACCGTGAAATGAATTTGGTGCCTGTGATACCTTGCATCATATCTCCTTTTCTTTTATATTCATATGATCTCTTCTTGCTTATCGTTTCTTTCTCTATATTTTCCAGCGCAAATTGTCTTTGCTTCATGCAAAGTTCAAAAAAGCTGGATCCATGTCGTCTTTGGAAGGTTAGATCGTACTGCGCTTCCATCCAACAGAGCTACAATGGCGAGATGAGGAGGCGTGATACCCCTAATCGATTTGTAGCTTTCCGGGCTTGTAATATGAACACTGAAAACGGTGGTGTGAGTTCTATGCCAGGTTGTAGGTAACGATCTTGTTTTATCTTTTACCGAATGCGTCCTGTGGCAAGAGTCATGGAGGTGGATTTCGTACTTTCCTGTTCTTCTTTTGTTGTACTGAGCCACTTGGTGTCCTGGTGGTCATCCGGGACAGCTGGTGTTCGACACAAGAAATAGTGGGGTCGTTGTTGATCCTGACGGTGTTGCCATCAAGACGCATCGCATAGGTGTCTGGGTGACCATAGTGCTAACAGCGGGGAGGCGGGAAAATGAAGATGAGATTGATAGAGGATCTAATGTGAGGAGACTTGTTTTAATATAGATAGCGATTTCAGCATCATGGTAGATGGAATCGGTCAATATGTCATGCGAAGAGCTGCTTGGTCTTGATAACAAATGACAAGACAGTGACGAGACCGAGGGTGAGACAACATCCGCGACAATAGACTGAAAAGACAGGAGTATAGCGGAAGAAAGAATCGACCAGAATCCCATTAATTGTTGTGATTAGCTACCTAACCTTTGCGGGTAGATTCAATGTTTATAACTTTACAGTTATATATGCCCTGAGGCTATTGATTGCGCCATGAGATCTTGAACGCCCGTTTGAACCTTGGCAGCATAGAAAAGAAAATTCAACGATCCTTTACACCTTCACCAACCCCGCAATGTGTCCATGGAAATATAGAGGAAAATCCAGTACAGGAACCATCCCGGCATATAATGACAAGTGATCAGAAATCGGCAATGTGGTAGTTGTTGAACTCTTTCTCGAGATCAGAGATCGTGCGGAACTTCTGAAGCGGTCCGTCCGGATTTGCAATTCCAGTCGATGAGAAGCAAGGCGTGCAATCTATGCAATGTTAGCTACAGTTTAATTGATTCACCGCATTATGTGGACACTCGCCCTTACTCTTCTCCTTCTTGGAGATGTCAACCACAGAGGGGTGAACCTCCTCTTCCTTAACCCCGTTCAACTCGGCGACCGACTTGACAAGACTAAGGTCTCCGCAAATGCCACGAGGCTCTTCATACATGGCGAGGAAAGGCTGGCACTGTAGCTTGTACTGTGCGGCATTGGCTGGAGTCGTTGGTGATTCAAGTCCAGTAAAACTGCGGTACGGGGCAGTGTTAATGATCTGAATGTTGAAGACTGTCGTCTCTGACGAAATCTATTTGTTCGGGTACCGATCCTTCTGAATGGTTTGTTTGATCTTGCCACCTACAGCGACGCTCATTTGCGGCTTCATGGCAACGCTGCCTCCGCCTCGCATATGGAGAACAAGATGAAGCGTAGAATCCTGGGAAGTAAAATTAGTCACTCTGTTCGGTAGCAAAGAAAAGCTCCTTTACCTTCATAATATCATATGCTCCGACGCACATGTCGTCTAAATCAATTAGCGTGCGAACATACAAGATGGAACGCTTCACTCACCAGAAAGCTGCTTCCCAGTATAGATAAGCTGCTACTGCTCCTCTGTAATAACTCCCCTTGTCGTAGATGGACATTTTGACGGCACAGATGGTGTCATTGGCAGCAGTGTCGATCGTAATGGATTTTCCCGCAGTATTTTTCACGAAAAACATGGAAGGGGCGTCGGTGTATTTGATTGGTATAAAGAACAGCGTAACTTCAAATTGCAACCCGCCAGTGGCCTCCATACCGGAGACTTGTGACTCGACCGAGTAGCCACTGCCGAAAGGCATAGTTACAAACTGGCGCATGGTCCCATCAGAGTTGGCGAATTCATCGAGCCAGTCCTGTGCAGGTACAACCACGTAATCCTGAAGAGATGTCTTGGCTCGACCGTCACCTGCTTGAAGTGCAGCAAGTTTCTTCAAGCGGTGAAGCTTAGTTGCAGCTGTATCCATGGCGGGTCCACCTGAGATTGCGTTGATTCTGCCGACATAGATCTTGATCATGTACGGCTTGGCGCAGGTGAATATCGATCTACATTGCCTCGGATTCTATTATGAATTAAAGAGCGTCAGCGTAACGCAGGCAATGGGAGGTAACTTACGGTAAATGGGAAAATAATAAGCCTCCCTTTGCTGCCATGGCCCTTGGCAGCTCAGCAGCATACTAGGAGACAGGCAAGAGAGAGGACTTTCCCAAATCAGGCGGCAAGAAGGAAGCTTGCTTATTGCCCGGGACGCGAACAGTACTTTGGAAAGAGATGCGTAGATCACGGTTGATGATTACCCTTGACCTCCCCTGAATTTGCTGCTCATTGACGGGGTCATGGTGAAAGTATTGACCTTGGCAGTAGATCGAGCCGGGGAGTTTGAAAAGAAGTAGGCGGAAGCGTGTTGAGTGGCGAAAGAACGAAAAGCGAAGTGGGGAAAGTGAAGGTAGAGGTACTGAATGAAGGGTGCCCAAAGAGGTTGAAACAAGGCATTTTGGAGCAGCTTCGCCTGCGACCACTGGTGGAAGGACCTTTCACCAGGACGGAGTGAAGTGAGGGAAGTGGCCAAAATTGTTACTTGCCTTGGACTGGTGCACTAAGTCTGCGCTACCAGAGTTCGACGTCAACTAGTCCTAGCCCAGCATTTAAGGCACGGTCTGGTGACTGCATGAAAGGTGCAGATATGAGATGTATGGAGCTTTAAGACCTAGATATTAGGGGTGGCAAGACCATCATAATATGGAGAAGAGCCTCCACAGATTCAATTACTAACCTGTTTGATCTATTTAAGCTTCAATGGCAGGAGCTTTCCGCTTCCTATTCCTCTTCTTCTTCCTCTTTCCACCACCCTCCCTGATATCTACACTACCTTCACCCACATCCTTCCCGTCATTGTTCCTTTCAGCCCTGGCGTCATCCCCAAGCAAAACCTCAAACCCACCTTTTGGACCTTCCTCGTCCCCAAATGTCTCCGCCCTCCACTGCCGCAACCTCGCCTTCTTGCTTAAATGCTTTTTGTCCTTCTTTTTCTTCGCTGGATCCCTAAACGCAGCCAGCTTCTTCAACCCAGCAAACTGATTGAGCTGAGTATCACTGGCGAGAAGGATGTCGCGAGGGGTGAGACCAAAGGTTGTGGGTGAGGTTTCACGGTAGCGAAAGCGGGTTGGGGCTTTGGAATTAGAGGCGAGAGCGGCGTCGTATTTGAGGTTGGAGTCGACGAGGGATTCGATAAGGCGGCGGTCACGGCGAGCATCGCGTTTAGCTTCAGCGTGTTCTTGTTTCTTTTGCTTCGATGTCTTGGAAGGGCGACGTTCCTGAGCTTCATTGGCCTGCTCCTCATCCTCTTCGGCTCCCGCCACGGCATCATCCTCATCCTCTGAGAAGAGCGTAAACGCAGGCTTGTCATTCTCTTCATCGTCGAAATCCGGGATAAGATCCTTGATGTCGATGTCATCATCCCACTTCGGCTTCTTTGGTTTCTTCTTCTTGCCCTTGGCACTTGGTTCGTCCTCGCTGTCCGATCCTAAATCCCCTTCGTCTTCGTTATAATAGGCATCACCAAATCGCTTCCGCATCTCCTTATCCCATTGATCATCAGACCAATCAGCCTCGAGCACATCCGTCCACTCCTCCATCTTGAAATCTCGTCCACTTAAACCTGCGGTCCTTCGGATTCGCTTCACCTTCTCTTCCATCTCCTCAATCTTCAGCTTCCGCAGGCGAGCCAAATCCTCTTCCCGCTCTCGTCTCTCAGCCTCTCGCTTTGCCCTTGCCGCGTCACGAGCCCTTCGACGACCACTTGGGTCCTCCCTTCGTACTGAAGTACTCGCTACAGTGTCACGAGCATACGTGACCAGCTTCTCGTTCGCACCAGTAGGATCTTCGAAGTACATGTTGTATTCATTCTCGAATTCCTCGGCGCGGGCATCTTCGTCCTCGTCCTCGGATTCTAATGGCTTGAAGCGAGATCCAGCGGTCGGTACCCAGGCTCGGGCGGACATAAAATTGGACAAGAATGTTTCCGGGTCCTTTTCCGCATTTTCGACATCCTCCTCGGTGATCCTGGTTCGTTCTTTCTTCGTTGGTTCGGGCCTCGACTTTGCGACGAGGAAATCGTCCTCTGCATCATCCTCTGATTCTGCAGCGGCGTGCATTTCCTTCACGAGATTTTCCCGAGCCTCTTCCTGCTCCTGTGCGTATGTTTTGGGAGGCGCATCTTCCTCATCCTCGTCTCCAAACTTCCCTTCTAGCAGATTCTTGGTGTGGTAGTCCTTCAATGTCATCGCCTTCTCCTTCTCTGCCGCGCTCGCGCCATCCGCATTATTCTCATCGATAGCGCTGAAAAAGGTAGTGTTCTTGTCGTAGACGCGGGGATCTTTGGAGCGAATGGCTTGTAGGGTAGCAGAGATTTCGGCATCGAGGGCTGCGGTCGCCAGTTCGCCGTCGTCATCTTCAGATTCAGCATCCTCCGAGTCCTCTTCGGATTCGTCATCGGTGTTCCTGCCATTCGTGAGAGCCTTGGATTTGCCGTATTTCTCCTCCACTGCGAATTGTCAGTTCCCATAAATTGAAATTTTCTAGAATGTAGCCTTACGTTTATGTTTCTCTTCTCTTTTCTTGTTATGCTCGAATCGCCGTGCATATTCCTCGTTAACCTTCAGCGACACCCCTCCCTCATCACCAGACTCCTCGTCACTGCTATCGAGTAGCTTCGCCTTCTTTGCTGGCCGTTCGTCTCGGACATTCAGAGGGATACAATCATCACCCAGTTCATGCTTGATGCCGTTCGCAGCCTTGACGGCCTTGTTCTTCGCCATGGTGTGGTGTTGCAAAGTAAGTTTGGCTCCCACCGCCTAAAATTTCTACGCCAAAATGGACCGTGCTCAATGCGAACATCTTCTGCCAAAGGCGGTGTCGGGGCGGAGAAACGCACCGGAAACGGTTTGACGTCGGCACAAGCGCGGCTCGACGCGCTATTTGAGCTGCGAAGGGATGAACGAGATAGTAATCACGACTCACGCCTCCACGCCTGCCATGTAGCACAATGAAATGTATACACCTCCTTCATTCTTATCCGCATATAACATCTGCATGCAACATTCATTTAGCCCTTACCAACTTTGAAACACAATAATATGGCCGAAGACGCAAAACCACCGCCTGTGTTGGAGCCGGTGATCAAGCCGCTGAGCTTGATGTATGCCATTCCCCCACAAATACAGTCATAAACAGCGCTAAAAATGTATGCAGCCCTGTCGTCATCAAAGAAGCCGCCCTCGACTCTCCAACTTTCCGCGCTACAGCTGTACACTTCGGCGACCAAATCGACCTGATAGAAAGATGGCTCGAAACGTACATCAAAGCCGCGTCGAAGCTTGCTACAGAAATGAACGCCCTCCAGTCTCTCGTAGACACATATATACAAGCCACTACCCCTCCTCTGCAACTCTCCGAAGCTGTCCTCGACCACGACTATACGGTCTTAGCGTTTAAGCGCTTTGGCGAAGGCGCGAGGGAATTCTGGAACTCGACACTGAGGGGCATGAAGAAGGCCGAGGTTGCTGTTGTGGAGCCGATTAGGAACTTTCTGAATAATGATTTGAGGATGTTGAAGGATGCGCGGAAGAATTTAGAACAGACGCAACGTTCGTTTGATGGAGCCATTGCGCGGTATGCAGGGCAGGCAAAGACTAAGGAACCATCTTCGTTAAGAGAAGATGCGTTTCAGCTGCACGAAGCACGGAGGGCATATCTAAAGGCCAGCATGGACTTTTGTGTCATAGCACCTCAGGTGTGCGGGACGCTAGATAAGCTAATGGTTAAGGTTATCACAGACCAGTGGCGCGATATGAGGAGCGCCAGGGATTCGTCAAGCACTAACTTTGCAAAGTGGAGCGTGGATGTGGATCGCGTCAAGGGGTGGAGCAAAGAAATGGAGAACGGCGAGAGAGTCTTCAAGCGGGAACTCCATCTGGCGAGGCAGCAGGTTGAGAGCAGCGCCGAACTAAGCACACGTCCATCCCGAGATTTGGATGGCTATTCTGCATCGACAGTACCATATCTGGGTACCCAGACCCCTTCCACGGCGAATCTACCCTCACCGGCCAAACCGGATCCTGCGAAGGAGAAAGCAGAGAAACAAGGATGGTTATTCCAGAGGACAATTACTGGCAAACCGGCTAGGACGTACTGGATCAGGCGATGGTTCTTTGTCAAGAGTGGCATATTCGGCTGGTTAGCGCAAGGCACACGATCCGGTGCCGTTGAAGAATCAGAGAAGATCGGAGTCTTACTGTGCGGTATTCGGCCAGCTTTTCAGGAAGAACGGCGATTCTGTTTCGAGGTCAAGACGAAAGACACCACGATTCTTCTTCAGGCTGAAACTCAGAATGATCTCACAGAATGGATATCATCATTTGAGGTCGCGAAACGAAGAGCCCTGGAAGACACCTCACGAGATGCTCCCGACGGAGCCCAACAGGTTGATGCCGCCTTCTCAATCAGTCCTCCAGTCGCTCCGGAATTCGCCGCCAAGACATCTGAAGGCCACGTTCCGCATCTTAGTGATGAGGTTGCTGGCGTCGAGCGAGCAGAGACATTGGCCATTCCAGGAGCAGATGGTCTGGCAACTAGAGGGAGCTTTGACGTAACTCGTCGCGGAACAGCACTAGAGGGTGAGAGCAGCCGTCGGGACCACGCTGCAAGGATCATGGAGAAGCTTGATCTGACCCGCAAGTCTACTGTAGGGCCGCAGCTAAGTGGAAACAACACATCCGCCGCGGCCGGAGGCATCGCCAGTTTGATATCTGCCAGTCTCGCGTCTGCAAGCCACAATATCATGCCTGTCGGACAGATCACAGCCCCTGCGCCCGGACTTCCTGACACTCGGCTTGTCGTGGGACAGACTGTGCCGACTAGCAGTCTCGCACCCTCGACGCTAGCACACCCTCCTGCTCCAACTAATCTTAGTAAGGCTGCTGTGGCGGTCAGTGGCGAACGTGGTCTTGGTCTCGGTGGCTCTGGAGGTATGCCCGGCGGTCTCATGGCTAACTTTTGGGGCTCCTTCAATTGGGGATACATCAACCGTCTGGAGAGAGGTGAGGTGACGACAACACGGGATCGGAGCGCATCGCAGCCTCCCAGCCCAGTCGGCCGCTCTCCAGGGTTAGAACCACTAGACAAGCCTGCTGATGGCTCTTCACCAGATCCCTCCACAGGCACTGTTACACCCGTGTCTGCTGCTCACCGGAAGACTATGAGTTTGGGTGGCCCTGCTCCATATTCTGTCCAGAGACCTACAATCGTCACAGAAGACTTCCCTAACTACTACCCACTTCCTCTCAGAGTTCAGGATGCGCAGTTCCGAATACTCTTCCCCAACGTCTCTCGCGAGCAAAAGGTTGTTCTCGTCTTCCGCGCTGTGTGGAATCCTACCGAGCAGCAAGAATTCCCTGGCCGTGTGTATGTCACGGCGAAGGATATTTATTTCTACAGCAATCATCTAGGCTTGGTCCTTATCACCGGCATCGCCATGACCTCTATTGACGAGGTGACAGCCGCACCTGGGAAAGATTGCGACTTTCTCTTCTTGCATTTTAAGCCAGACTCAAGGGATGACGGAGCGACAAGAGTTACCGTGAAGACATTCTTGGAGCCACTTAAACTTCTTCAACGTCGTCTCAACTTCCTCGTTCGCAATGCAACCACTAATGAGCACAATCTCGAAGGAATTCTCAAGGCGCTGATTAAGATGGAAGTCGGAGACTCCGATCATAGCCCTAGCGCCGAAAGCTGGGAAGACGTGTCTGTCACCACACCCATGGACCCGGGCTATGGCGGCAAAGATGTCAAAGCCAGTCTTCGCATTGATGGCAATCTCTTTGCCCCACCCGGTGTTAGCGTCAGGAAGAACGCCACGAAATTCAAGTTGCCTTCACATCCTGTCGTATATGCTCCGCACGGCATGACGCAGGTTGCCGTCGAGAAGGAGTTTGATGTCAGTGCCAAAGCGCTTTTCCACGTACTGTTCGGCGACAAGAGCGCAGTGTTCCGATTGCTGTATCGGGAGAGATGGGCCCAGAGCGTAGTCCAGGGTCCGTGGGTGCAGAATGAACAAGGCATTCAACGGAGAGACTTTGAGTACGAAGTCGCTCAGCCTAGAAAACCGGAAGCGGTTGTGATCAACGACTACCAAATCATTGAGGTGCTTAACGACCATCTCTGCTATGTGGTGGCGGATAAGAAGACGCCATGGTACCTTCCTTCATCGGACCGCTTCACACTTCTCAGCAAAATCGTCATCACGCACGTTGCTAAAGTACGCTGCAAGTTGTCCATTCATATCAAAGTAGACTGGTCGAAGAATCCAAGGATCGCGAAGAAGCTCATCGAGCGGCAAGGTCTACAGGATCTTGAACTTGAAGCCCAGGACCTTGTTGACGTTATCAATGACCAGGTTGCACGGTTAGGCCACAATAGGAGCACCGGCAAGGTTGTGAACATTTTCGGACAGATCGGAATACAGAGCCAAGCCAGCCAGTTTGAAGCAGCCGATATCCCGCCCCCTAATCGGCCCAGGAAATTCAAGCTGCAGCCACGAACTCTGTCATCTGTGATAGCACAGCTGATAGGGAACATCATCATATCTATCCTATCTACGGTCTTTAGCTGGATACTAGCTGCCTTTGCGGGGCTGGGAAAAGTCTTTTCAGCGCACAAGATACTCATTCTACTACTGCTCTTGAGTGGGGGTGCCAACTTCTTCTACTCGTTACGAGATTCATATCAGTGGTGGAATGAGCGCAATGCAGGAAAATACATGGCGCGCTTGGGTGTCGGTCCTAGTCCATTGATGAGCCGAGCTGTATATTTGAAGGATGTGGAGGACGGGTTTTTAAATGTTAATGACACGGTCATATCGGTCCCGCGTGCGGAGGTCGGGGAAGGAAATAAGTGGTACGTATTCTTTTCTTCTCGATTCGGACTGGAACATCGGATGGGCTAATGAGAATTGTCAGTCACCAAACATTTACGGGCTTGCTTTCGACCGAAACGACGTCGTCTCCTCTCTCCTCATCTACACATACATCCCGCCGTCTGCATCGTACACGGCAGCATCTTGGTAGCCATCGTCATGATCTCCTCGTTGCTCTCAGAGTAGTGAATAGGATTGAGAAGGAGGTGCTGGAAGCAGAGTATGAGAACTGGCTTCTTGATGAGACGCAGAAGTGCGAGAGAGTTGGAGTCATGCTTAATGGAACGGCTAAAGAGGAGGACAAGAAGGACAGGGGAGGCAAGGAAGTCGAGGCTTGGGTGAAGAGCTATTGTGGTGACTGCTCGAAAGAGTTGGGTGGGGTAAGGGAAAGGTCGAGGAGCTTGATGTGAAAATATGAGGTATGAGGCGAAACCATAACCCCTAGTGACTGACCTTTTGTATGGAGCATTAATGAGTTATGGGTTTCGAGCGGCATTGTATGGATATAGGCTGGTGGGTATATACCCGGCACTTCGAGGATTGCCCTAATTAGCTGAACAATAATGGCATATCTTTTTTGTATGCACATTCGCTTAAAAATTCGGAAAGTGTTTTGTACGGCTTACTATATTTAGGGTGCTAGTGATAGATTTGGACAGCGTCAGATGTGTTTTGCCGCGTTTCAACCACAAGAACATGGCATTGAATGAAACTCATTTAAGACAATCCTGGCAAATTCCATGGTATGCACTCCTTTTCGATTACCGCTGAACTTAATCTAATCCTCTGTAATTAGCCACATTTGCTTACAGAATTGGCCGCTTTCGTTTTGTCTCGATTCCCTATCGATGGAAGTGTCATTGCTCCTCAATTGCAATCTTCGGCCAAAAGTCTGTGGCAAATACCACCTGCCATAAGGCTTTATCTCCAACAATTTACATCGTACCCACATCATGCAAAAGGCTGACAACATTAGATTGTGGGCAATGAGACCCAAAGTACGTGGTCATTTCTTAGCATTGCACAGTTCTGCCAGCGTGGTCTCTTCTTGAGGCGTACGTTGCTACTCGACACACTTTCCCTACTTCATCAGGCGAGCCTCAAGAGCTGGAAAGCTCGGCTATCCACAGGTTGATATCGGAAACCTCGTTGCCGCGACTTGTACTCATCCGTGGGACAACCGAGCGCGGCTCTCTGATATTGGGTGCTTTCATTCCATCGGTCCCAACCTGGAAGCCGCCGAGAGTATACGGCTCCTCTAAAGGTCGTCCGTTTTGGCTGCCAGACACGGATACCGACTGCTTCTTCCAGCTTTCTCCCATCCATACAGTGTATCATGGCAGGTTTGACAAAGCGAGAGTGGATGTTGGGGCTGGGGGTACGCTATCGATTCACCTTGGGGGACTTCACTTTGGTTCGAAGAGGGACTGGAACGGGGAAGCCTTTCTAGTGGAGAGGAAACACTGCATTTCGTGCCCGATTTGGTGGAAGTGTGGGGTTGATGATATTTGCAAGCAGCCGATATTGTGCTTCTTGACGTCTAGTTTGCGTTCCTAGGCAAATTTTTGGAGTTTTGGACTTTGCAGTACGGTGTTCTGTTGGGCTACAGGTCTGGCATGTTTTGCAATATCATTTAATCCATTCTGTCGCAATTATTGATATTGAAATCTATACGGACAAACAAGAAAAGAATCCTCTCACGAGTTCCGTACTGCACCTCTCCTTCCCGTCTCCTCGCCCCACCTCAACTTCAATCCACTTCTGTCTAGGGTCGGCGACTCGAGGCTAAAAGTTTCTTCATCATGTGATCGTAGATAACGTCACGGAATGATAGATCTTGCTCTCTATTATATAGCCCTTCAAATTCAATGGTAATAGATCATCCCTCTCGACACGGTAAACCTGATCCTTTAGGCCGCAAACATAGGTGATGTGGTTTTCGAGCCTCATGGCGAAATATTGCTAGGGGTGATATGAACCCCGACACTATTCCCACCCTGGCTCGGAGGAGGACTCCTCAGCTGATTAGCCGCTTGGAGAAGTTGTTGTTTGGCTTTTTCGAAAATGGCCCCGGATGTTGAGTGGCAGTAGTAGAGCCACTGCCCACAAATTTGGCTAAATTTGGCTGGCTTTGGCATGGCTCTTTTCGTTGATGCGACCCGAGAGCTTTTGCTCTTCAGAGGTAGTATAGCACGAGCCGTCGACCAATATTTCGTGTGACATGCTGATGATATTAGAGCGCTGGGCTCCATAGCAGAATACTTCTGTCTTGATGTTTGGTGTAGAGGGGAAATATATATATATAAATGTTAGCAGGGTTCAGTGATCGCTTATCAATGGTGGAGTAGACTAAACTAGATTGGTTAGCCAAGTATGGAACCGTGGAGTTTTGGCAATTGATTGAAAAAAGACTGGAGAAAAATACCTTGAAGCTTTTAATCATTGACTGATGCAGTGAGAGACATATCTGACTTGCAGAGACGTCGACCGTTGGAAGATGCATCAATTGATTCAGTTACACAAGCGGCGCATTATCGATAGACATGACATCGTAGCGTTTGGACCAATCGCAGGGCGTCAATCCGACCAATCCGAAGTTTTCCAGGTATAAGCAATCCAAACCAAGCGCTACCCGATCAGACTCTTTGTTTACTGCCCACACGGCCCATACCTCAGGATTTTCCAACATCAGACGCCCAAGATTAGCGTATCACTGTGCTTTGTAGATATCATTAATGCGTTATAATTCAAAGCCAAGTCATCAGCAGAAGAACTTAAAGCTCGCCCATCATGGGCTGGGATCCATCCAAGCCAAAGGAGGTGGAGCTAGAACCCCTGAACGAACAGTATCAGTTGAGCTTTAGAGCGTACCTGCAGCTCAGAGAGTTTGAACACCAGTTAGCCGACCATGTTGAGACGCCATACCCAGCGATAGTGCCGATAGTAAAGTGGCTGAAGAAACGAATGGGGTTGACTGCATCGAAGTGATGAGCCGGAATTTATCAGCCGGCAAACAAGAGGTGACTTGCATGAAGGAGTTCATGAACGACTTCATCAAAGACACACGACAAGCCCTCTCGGTCTAGTGCAGATATAAACCCTGTCCATCAAGTGGGTGGCGCATCGAGTCCGGCCAGAGTAATGTCTCGCATTGATGAATTATTCCTGAGGAAGAAAGCGAGGTCTGGGAGGAGATCTCTGCTGTCTCGAAATTCAAAGCGGGTGATGTTGAGATATGTCAAGTCTAATGAGTTGTACGTGAGAGGCGTGGGGTCCTATGCACTACTGTGATGAACCAAGAATGCGTTGGCCAAATTTATGGGTTCCACGTTGGATGACTGAGATGATTTCTTGTCCAGGATGTCCCACACCCAGCCATAATGCTCCCAATTTCCGCGAACCTAAAAGTGTTGGAGAAGGTGCTTATCCAGGAGAGTTGAAATATGACGGTTGTGCAAGAGGAAAGGTTCATCAAAACCTGTGAAGGAATGATGGAAGTGCGTCTAAAAACCACCAACTTTTAGCTAGATCTTGAAATCGCTCTTTACAAGCAAGAAATGGGCCTCTAGTAATGTCTCATATATGTACCTGCGTCGTGTTCCTGAGAATTTGAGAGCATCGGAAGGGTATGGCAGACTCTAACTTGGGCCAAGGCCTGTCAGGCACTTGATAGTGGAGTATCCCTAAATCGGCCTGTATTTGGTCGTGTCGGTTCCGTAGGGTGTATCCTCCTCCGAACGGTCTTCAGGTTCGGTAACCGGCAGAACTAATCCATAGAGAGTAAACTGAATAGCCACTCATTTCCTGCTGGTGATTTTTCTTTCGCAGCAACTCGTACTGCTGTCGATTATGCTTGGCCGTTTTTCTGCCCATCGTTGCCTTGATCACAGGCTCATATCGTTGCGGATCTTCAGTGCCAATAATGACGGTCTTAATCTTGGAGGCGACATCTTTGTGCTGTGGAAGATATTCCAGCAGTTTGATACTCAGGTGCAGAAAGAAATCTTAATCGAAGAGAATAGCTTCGTGAACGCATAATAGCTCTTGCTCGCGAGGTTCCGATCTGTCAGCCGTAAAGCCAGAATCGTGTCATAGGCGAGATGATCGCAGATGCCGTCGACGATTTCCGGTGACAGGGAGTGGATGGTAGCCATTATTGGATCAGCTCAGGGGAGCGATTGAGGTCGGTACGTGGCTGTTTTGGAGACCGTAAACCTGCCGAAGGTCGACACAGGTGTAGGGTGGTTGCATACTCGATCTCGCTGGTCTTGGTCTGATTTGAAGGCGATGGTTAGCGTGAGGAAGCAAACAGTGAAAAAGGCTTAAAGTACTTACCAAGAGTTCCACAGGTGAAGGAGTGGTAGAAAAGTTGTTAGCTTTGTAGGACGAGGAGCCTTCGGCTTTCTGATCAATTGTAGTCTGAGGCTTCGTAGCCGCATTCTCCTTCCTTGGCTGGTGCAAGCCATGAAAATTACTAGCAGAATGTGCGAAGAAGGCGAAGCTCCGACCACATGCGGGCCGCCTACTCTGATCGTTTTTCAGCCTGCTAAAAGGACAGCTAAACTGGATGAAGTTACGTACCTGTTACATAGCCGTGGCTCTTCTAGTTACGTGGAAGGTTTGTTTTATGAAGTCAGAGGCGACAGATCTTCAATGCAGAGGGACCTGTTGGAAGGTGGAAAATGCACTCACCGACGAGACATAGTCAGGCTTGGTGCCGACGTTTGACTTCCACCCAAGTAGGGACGCAATCTCACCGCTATTTGTCTTATCGCTTATTCGCTTCCAGCTTCATTATCGGCCTTTCGGGAATCCAAATTCCCTCCTCCATATCAGTCTCAGTAGCTGTCTGTTCCAATCTCAAACCATGAATCGCAAGCTCTAATATTCCAATCCTTTCTTGATCGCTTCTCCATGCCATTCGACGCTTTCCAGCGGGCGATAGCTCGGAGCTCGATGAGCTATATAAAGTCTGCACAGCTTCAAGGTCTTGGCATTCGGCAGGTCTAGAATAGGCCTGAGGACATTCCCCGCCCGAGGCACTCTGTGCGCAGCTATTTAAGATGAACAATTTCGACGATCCGTTTAACTCGGACTTCTCTGAAAAGCAGAGTTGCTATCAAGCAAGTAGTCAAGTTCACTTGTTAGCAACTCTGCTGAAAAGTGCCACTAAACGTGTGGTCAATACGAAGCTCATCTGATAAACAACATACTTGAGGTTCTCGTAGGCGAGGCCGAGAGTTGTGAATTACTGGCGGTGAACCATTAAATCGTCACTGAATGAAATTAATTGAAGCGTCTTGAGGCTGGCCTTCGTTGCGTTCACGAGGCGGCACACCAGTCGGATCCGTTTGTCAGCTTCGAGGGGGAGAGGCTTGAGGTGCACGTCGAGATTTGATACTGGGAGGGTGAAGTGGGAGAAGGGCTCTTCGAAGGATGTATTCTCAGAGCGGAGGTATGTGCCCGGGAATTGATGTAGCTGAAAGGGCGGGTGGCGAGATGTAGATTGATAGAGCTACGTTTACGGACTAGCTTGGTGAATAAGGGAAATGTCGTGCTGAAAGCAAGACAGCGACCTTGAGTATGATAGCCCGGATCACCAGCAGGGGCACATGGGCATGACCCGTTCCAACGTAGGTCGGTTTCAGCGACGCTTTCAATGTCATGGTGGCCTATGCTCGGTCTATATATGATACGGTGCGGTGGCCAGAAGCACTTGATGATCCACTCTATTCGATTGACGTACGAGGTCTGTCTTCGATGATAACGCTTATGGGGTTGGGAAATCTTATCAGACAATTGAACAACATGTGCGCCGCTTTATACGTCAATGTCATCGAAAGTTTCCAATCTCTCTTAGAATAAAGTTGAACCGGACGCTGCTTCAAAACTGCTAGAATCAGCTTTTCAACCTGGGATTGGTATTGATCGAGACTTTCGGTGCCGATAATAACATGTTCACCACTGGGGCCAACCCTACCCGATTGGACAACTCCTCGAGGCTGTGGAGGCTATGGGGTAGATCATGAGTTTAATTGAGGTAATGAGACAGGGAAATGAGTCAGACAGGATGGGATGAAAGCGTCGGTTTGCGCAGCGAAGCACAAGGCAGCCTCTTTGACCGAGATGGCGGCATAATTCGTCGATCAATTCGTGGGAAGATAGTGACAATGTAAGAATGAATGATGACGGACGCGAGACGAAAATGTTTTATGGAGCTGCCTGCTACCCACTCCGTCGTATAACTTTCAATCCAATCAAAGAAGGCGCCAAGAATCGAGGGTAAAGTAAGGAAAGCACGACGTAGATGTGTGTAGAAGAAGATAAAAATTGAATTGGGATTCTAAGAGTAGATGTATCTGATAAAGCATAATAAAAGTGGACTAAGTAAATCGAAATTTAGACTGCAATGGAACGCTTGAATCGTAGCCGGCTCGACACAAAGCAGTCAACCGATCTAGATCCACCAAGTCAATCGTAAGTGGTGTACCCCAATTGTTACGGGTACGATTATCGCGTGCTCCGTTGGCATCTCTTTCCCGTGTAGATAGTGTTGATACGTTTCCTTCACCGTTGACACTGAGTTGAAATTGTGGAAACGCGCCGATTATTCTGAACTCAACCGGTCTCAGGAGGCAGAGGATAAATCGCTTAGAGTGCACCTCGACAATTTCTGCCATATTCGTGAGGGTCTTAATAGCGTGGCGTAAACAGTGGCCCAGAAATTCGTCGCGGATCCGTCACTTTCGGCGAGCTTAATGTATTCTCCGATTATGGAGACTGGCAAGGTCCGCGATTGTAGCTTCCAGGGAGATACGGTTCCGTGGATAATTCACATATACCAGATTTGAGATATTTATCTTCAAGGAAAAGTCCGACTCCAGGTATAATTTACCTTCTGGGCCTCCCTTTCACCCTTCGCATGCCAATTCGTCGCAAACCCCAACGCATCGCTCATAAACGCCTCAATCGAGAACCTCTCCGCGCACCCCGCATCCTGCAACTCCTCGATCGTCGCCTTTATCCACGCCACGACATCCCCAATCACGCTGCCAGGGTCACTCGGCAGCGGCACCTCTTTCAATATCCCCGCAATATTCGCTCCCGACATCCCCTCTGGCATCTTCCCTATCATTATTCGCCCGAGCATGCGCGGTGGTGGGGCTTTGTGGTCGTCGATATGGAAGCGCCAGCCAAAGGGATTCGTGACGGACGAGTAGGCGACGGAATCTTCGAGGTCGTAAGATGTACCAGCGCCGGAACTGTTCTTAGCTTCGACCCAGATGCCCCAGTGGTATTTGTCCGGTTTGGGTTTTGAGCGTGTGGAGGAGAGGGAGGAGAGGTCGGAGGTGCCAGGGCGGGTGTAGATGGCGATGAAGACGCGGTCTTTGTTGGCCATGGCGGAAGGTAGATTTAAGAATTCGATTATATAAAAGAACAGGGACTGGAATGCACGACACTGGGATCAGGGTACAGTGGAATGAAGAGGTGAAGCTGAAGACTGGAGAGGCTAGTTAAAAGTAAAATCGCGGGGAAAAACAGAGGAATTTTGAAATTTGAAGACAAGCAACGGGAGCCTTTATGAATCAACTACCGAATATGCAGCTTGAGTCATGATGTTCATGGTCAGCTCATGGTTTTGATTAGTTCGCACCTTTTGGCGTGACGTAGCCGACACTTGAGGGAATGAAAAGCCATCGGATGCGGATACGCACCGCTATCGGTGGAGCCAGGCGGTGTGGAGATTTGGAGGCTTGAGAAGGAGTTTTTATAACTTTAAGAAAAGATGAAAATAGCTTTTGGGGTGTTTGCGGCGTCGAACGACGCAGATGGCAGTCTTTCGCCTATCTCGGTTATGTGAGTGACATCCGCAGGTGCTTAAGCAATGACAGACCACGCGAGAGGTTGACCAGAGAATATCTGTTCACATGTGATTTTAGAAACACAGCTGTAAAATTATACTATATACTAATAATTTAATTTTTTTTTTATCTATTTCTTTAAATTTATACATTTATATATTTAATACTAAAATTTTCTATTAAATATTATGCTAAATATAATAGTATTTGAAATAATTTAAAGAACTAAAAGAAAAGTTGCAAATAAATATTTAAAGAAGTAATATAACAACAAAAAGAGAATATTTTAAATATAACTAGCTTCTTACGTAAAGCCTAATCTAAGTTCAACTACAGAAGTCGCTTTCAAAAGTCTCCGGCCCCCCTAACTAGCCCGTTACCACTAGATAGGGGCTGGCCAGGAGCTAGCCAGGGGTTCCAAATCTACTCTATTCACATCTTAGTAACTAATCTACCCATTCCCACTCTTCACCTAGCTCTGGATCTTCTACAGAAGCCTTCTTTCGTGATTTCCTCTTGCCAAGCCCCTCAATATACTCGTTTCCACCCTCAAGCTCGATAATCTTTTGAATGTGCAGCGGTATCCTCTCAATCTAATGCTGAATTTGTTTCTGCTTAAGCTCATTCCAACATTTGCACCAAGCTGCTTCTATCTTAGCCCTTGAAGAAGGTGCACCCTTTCTTGTAGTTCTCCTCTTCATGTGACACCAGCATGGCTCAATTATATTCAAATCTGGAGAGTTACCAGGCCATATAAGACGTTGAACTTCATGAAGATTGTATAACTTGGCCTGGAAGTGATGATTGTGAGATGGAGCCTTATCCTCTTGCACAATTGTGTTTGGTCGATCTTTCGTACACTCTTTGGCAAAAGGAAGAAGCTTTGGAAGAAGAATCTCTGTGCGGTACCGCCACTAATCTATTCTACTTCCTTCTCTTCGCACAAGCTTCCTATGGCTTGCATCCCATTTCCACTTTGGTTTAGGTCCTCCCTTGTTCCTCTTTATATTAAGCTGTCTCATCTTTATTGTAAGCTCCCACTCTTCCTTCATAATTGGTTCCAACTCTTGATTAAGACGTGCTATAGCCTCCTTAGCCTGTGCTTTTTATTAAGCTGTTTCCGGCTTCCAAATATGATAGGGACCCTTTTTATCGTACGAGAAACATGACTACTATATAAATTCTGAATAGCCTTTCTACCTCTCTTGAATGCATGATTTAACCATACGTTCATGGGACTTCCTCCATACTCGATAGCCACCTCGACGATGGCTTAAAATTACTGAGGTTTCATCACTCCAAATAACGTTCTTCTAATTCTCTAAAGTCCAGTCTTTGTGATCAAGACAGAATTGAAGTTGATCCTTCTTCATTTGAGGTGAAAGGCCAGGTTTCCGGGTTGGCTTTGTCTTTCGAAAGCCAGCTGTTCTTAGAAGTCTCCATACGGTGGTAGCTGAAATTGGATTATCCGGAGGCCGGATTTTATTAAGCTTGTTAGCTATCTGTTCACAGCCCTTCTCCCGCCCATAACGATTTAGTGTCACCTTCTCTATAATAACTTGTTGTGTCTCTTCGTCTCCCTTACACGGACGTCCAGAACGTGGCTTATCAATAACATGGGCCATTGTGACGGTTTTGGACACTTCTGGATCATAACCTCTTGCTTTAGCCTCCTTCACAATATCTTTGATTGTACTTCTTCCAAGACCAGTTGCTTCACGGATTCGAGAGTTGGGAACACCTTCTGTATGTAGAGCAATAGCTTGTGCTCTTGTAGCTGGATCGTGTTTTGCATGTGGCTTTTTGATTGGTGGAGGAGGTGGAGGAAGAATAGAGGAACGGCGGGCTTGCCTCTCTCTCATACGCCTTGTAACCGTCATTTTTGGTAAAATATTTTTAAAATGTAAAGGTACATTCTATAGGAGTATCTCTTCATATAATTTTGGGTGCGGGGTTACCTTCATGCGATGTGAGTTGGCATGCAGGGACCCCCTGCTAGTGCTGACGCTGGCTGGCTGGCGTGGCTGAACCAATCAGGGGGGCCGGAGACTTTTGAAAGCGACTTCTGTATTGCGCTTGCATTTTAGTCGTGCATACCGTTCAGCTTCAAAAGGGGCATCAAGGGACGCTGTCACAAACGCCACCGAATTCCCAAGCCCAGTCCATTCTATCACAACCACCACCAACGCTCCCTCATCAGCCTTATACGCGTGCCACGATTACTCTGATCTGCGATTCAGCTGTCAGACTCCAGCTTTATTCATCTGAGTGCATTCTCGACAGAGATATATGTTGCGATGTGATATCAAAACCCTTGACGTTTGGTGCCATCGGTTTGCCCAGAAACGCCGATGAAGGACTTGATGCATTGATGCATTTGGTCGCTTTCCGTCTTGTTGAATTGCAAAATTCCGTGTGACAGTCGCGCTACTCTGCGACACGCACGCAGGCAGGTCTCCCTTTCTCTCCATCAAGAAAGTATGCCTGAATTTATCCTTTTGGTAGGACATGAACTTAGACTCTTATCTCATCCCGCCCTCCATGTCGTTCAACTTGGTCAAGACTGCACGTCATCCGTAGGCTTTCTCTCGCCAACTCTTTTTGTTCCATCCCGCAAGGCAGAGAGTTTCGCACCTAAAGTTAATTTTCTCAACACCATTCTTTATTGGTCGAGAGCCAGCTATTTCTTGGTAAACATGGATGCTATCACCTGGCCCGTGGGCCTCTATCGCAGCCGAAGGATGCGCTAAATCATGCTTATCCTAGCCTTGTCCTGATCCGGAGGGGCATTGATATTTTGCACTTGGGATAACGTATTTGATTACTGAACCGGAAGGATCACCGAACCGTCGGCGCATTTCTTGGCGCTGCGAACAACACATAAACTTCTTTGAACTATGCCACCACCAGCTAATTTTAAATGATAACTACATTGTCAAAGGCTTCTTTAAGTGCAGGACAAGTCCTTTTGTTGTGTTCTGGTGATCTACAAGCGCTGCAGTGGCGAACAGCTGAGGTTGAAGCCTTTGGTGTCGCATCACCACTTCTACTTGCAGCGGCTTGTATAGGGTCCTGAAGACGTTGTGATAGCTCAATACCCTCACCAACTGTAAGACTCTCTCTTTGGGTGATATATTTGACCTTGATATTACGTCTTTTGACCTGCTTGGCGTTGTTGGCTTGCAATCCTTTAATTTGCTTGCTCAAGATAGAAACTCTCTATAAGGCTGTCTTGGCTGTTTTAACTAATTTGACCATCCTCTTAATTGTAGGTAAAGTAGATTGCTGCTTAAGCTAATGCTATTATAGTTTAATTGCTATCTACTGCTTTTCTACTTATTATACTGTTCTAGGGGTGTTTAATACTAAATTAATTAAAAAAGATAAAAGAACTAATAAAGGTGTTAAAAGGTTAAATTTGTCTAGTTTAGTAAGAACCTTATTTGAATTAAATAGAAAAATGCTTATAGCTCTAAATGTACTTTTAATATTATTATTACTAAAAGCTACTAATTAAAGCTTTGTATAGATATAAAAAAATCGTTATTTATAACATAATTCTAACTACTATAAATTAAGTCTTAAATACTATTATAAAAGTATTTTTTTATAAAGCTAAATACTACAACGTTTAAAGGCTAAAGAATATATAAAAAATAGCTAAATAACTATAATAAAATAATATTATACTTTTTAGTATAGTATTTAAAAAGCTTAGTATAATAACTACTATATTTATTTATAATAAGTAGCTATTTTACTTTTATTATATTTATAGTATTTAGTTTAAATACGTTTTTAAGCTATATAAAGCTTAGCTAATTATTTGTTTAGCTTATTTTACTAATAGCAACTATTTGATTTTTTAGAATACCTAAATTTATATTAAACTAAATGTTTTGAATACTTTATCTTTGTAGATAACTATAGTAGAAGTAGAGTATTTAGTTAAGTTAATATACCTAATTACTATAACCTAGTTATAATTACTAAGCTAAATATAGTACTTTATGTTATTATGGGTGGTAATAACTTTAGTAGATTTAATATTACCTTTTTAGAAGCTAATCTTATTTATATTATAAATATCGTTATTTTGGATTCCATGCTTGTTTACCACATTCTTTAGCAGCTGAAAATACTTATAAATTACTTTAGGATCCTCCTGTTTTGCTCGCTAGTAGTCATACTTTTTTGATTATGTAATTTACACCTCTGGAGTGCGCTCAATATACTGCTAAAACCACTTTTTACCTACTAGCTTCTTTTTCTTTAATAGTAGTATCATATTAGCTGTGTCCTCTACCATCCACTTACAGGGTGGAAAACCACGAGAGGCCAGATCGAGGATCCATTCCATTAATAAAGCTTCTTTATTGTAATCAAGATTACAGCCGTTTGCAAGGGTCTCTGCTCGACATGCGCGTCCATTCATGCGACATTTGAGGGTATCCTTGTTCACGCGATAAATGCGCGACGCCTGGTAGGTATTGGAAATTTAGCCTTTCTTTAACGCATCAATGGCCAAAAGGAGTCTCCCTTCCCTTTCTTGGACAGTATTACGGCGTTTTGGAGGCATGGCGTTGATGCAGAAAGATTGTGTTGAATGTTTGGTGATGGCTTGGCATGCGCTGACGGTTCGGTGATCATATACGTTATAGGGACTGCCGCATTTTTAGCTCTGGGAGGTTAGGGAACTTTTGCTCCACTCGCCGTGCGCCTTTTCAGGTGCTGCCCTTCGCTAAGGCGTCGTTTGGTTATCGAATATACATATACTTCTACTACTGATCGTCTTTACATCTGGGGCATTGATACGAGATTTGCGTGAGTTGATCAAGTGTGGTTTCGATCTCGTATCTGGAAATGTCGAGTCTGAAAGATTGTATTCGCTAACCGTTTTGAAGCAATTCTTAATTCCACGACACCCGCGATCCTTCAGCCCTCACGGACAACCAATGAAACATTTAGTTTTACAGGGACAGGATGTACCTCCGTGGTTGTGACGACAAGGGTTGTGTGGGCTACGACCTTCGGATCCCCGTCAGATACCACTACCATAACGGCTGCAACACGAGCCGTCATGGTTGATCCGAAAACGAAAAAGACGAGCATGACCGTGATAGAGAATGCTAAAGTCCCGCCGCCAACTACGGGGCCCCTGGAGACTAATGCCGAGGGAACTCGCATTGCCCGTGTGACTTTCTCGAATCCATATGCTCAGACAAACCATACAACTATTGTGCATGTCCGAGCTTCAGATAGAGAAGATGCAAGGATATTTCGCGAAGAGCAGTCAATAACTAATCATATTCTAGAGCATATCCCACAAAATACGTCCACTATGGCTAGACCACGAATACTTCTCCCGCCGGATGTCTCAGTAACTAGGACACAGTTTCCAGTCGCCCGCCATACACAAGCCCACCATCTACCCTCGCTACTCCTGATCCGGATGATCCTCGTGGTCTTCATGCTAAGCCGTATCTTATCTCGCACATAGACAAGTACGCAAGTTTATACAGATCTGCCTTTCCAAACGTTCAGCAGCTACAGGGCTACAGTGCTGGTGGCACGCTCAATTTAGGAACCAATATTTGTGGTCCAGGTTCCAATGGTTTCTCCAGTAACGCTGACATCGACTTCATATACTGCGATTGGAGGACCTACCACCGTAGAGAACATACCAACACGGTCAGGAGGATATTTAAGCACACGTTCCCAGGCCCGCACACGCCAACTCCCCCTCCCCACATCCACTTTTAATCCCCGGAGAATCCTCCCCCCTGTACTATTTTCGTATTCAGGTTATTTTTCTTAAATTACGAATTATATGTATATATTTTCTCTCTTTCTCTTTTTATTTTTATTTTTATTTTTGGTTAGCTGTTCTTTTCGTACCTTTGATTTTCCTTTCCCCAATTTCCCACATTCAACCCCCTTTCTGGTTCGACCGAACATTAAAAACTATCCCTACCCGCTTCTACCTTCCCTTGCACTCTGTTCAGACATCTCTCCATCCTGGAGCTACTCTCGAGCTGCGCACATCCCTCCCCCAACAACATCATCCCGTCCCAGAAATGCCGCGCTATGACATATTCCTCTAAATACCCTCGTCTTCCCTACGGTCACCGCCGTTTCATAGCAGTAAGGTCTTATTCAGCCTCCTTCAATTTCTTTTGATTGCTAAATCCTAGCCTTTCACTCGTTCTATGTATATCTCCTCTACTCAATACCTCTAGTCCGGCTAGCGGCTTATATAAACATCTTCTCTTTCCTCTTTCCCTCCCACGGACACCGACCCTCACGCCTTCCGGCCGCTCTATATATCGCTCCTTGCGCTTAAACCTCTCTGTCGCTCAATCAATCGAATTTTACTACTGCCCCACCCATTCCAAGTCTATACACCACTAGCCTTCTTCCTCAGTCCTGCCACAAATGATGAACTGCAGTCACTATAGCGGCCACTCCTCTATAACGGCATCTAAGCCCATTATCAATCGGAGTCTGCTATAAGAGCCGGCTTGGCATCACAACGGCGCAAGCGCCGCTTTGCTACCAACCTACACTTGCAGAGGGAGAAAGCGGAGCGTACAGCTTCCAGCGGCTGGATAACAGCCCAGAGATCGCGCCTCTGACACAATACTATCGCAATAGTATTATAACGGTCTGGAGAAGGTAAGCAAACAAGCAAGCCGCTTCCAAGGCTCGTCTAATCCGTCCCCCTTCCACTAGTGTTCCGCTAATGCGCGCCTATACAGATACCAAGAGGTCTCCTAGAAGAATCTAGATAAGATTTGGCTCTCGTTGTGCTAACATTTGAGAGAAGCCTAAAATCGTTCTAGAGGTGTTTTTCTAGGCCTACGTTAAGTATCCGGTACGAAGATTTCCCTTTTTAGGTCAGAGGAGTACAATTAGAGACGGATAGTGAACACCGCCTCTACCGCCCTGTAGCATTAGACAGATTTTTATCGTTTGACCAGATACTACGATCCCCTAGGACAAAAGATAGGATGATTCCCATAATAAAGGTATATAGAGACTGAAATTTGTTAATTATGCCCACAAGTAGAGTAAAAGTCCAGTCTTCAAGGTTTTAAAGGTCTGTATAGACTAAACTCTTCCTACCAATATATCTACGAACTCTTTTTTTCCCTACCTAAACTTTATTCTTTACTTTTCAATTTTTGAAAAAAACTAAAATAACTTCTTTATTTCTTTATAAAAAATGTAGGAATACTACTTACAATATAGTTTGTAAATTTTCTTTATAATAGAGTATGTTATTATCTAACGCACGGGCTCACCTACTATACACTTTTCTAAAAAGTTAATAAAACTTACAATACTTAATGTAATTATTTAAATTTCGAAATTCTAATAAATATATGTTAAAGCATTTTATATTTAATATTTTAAACTAAAATGTTTAAAAGTTATTAAATTATTGCATATTTTCTTTTAAGTTTTTGTTACTTAATAATTAAAATAAAACATATAGTATATAAAATATTAATTTTTATACTTTATTTTCTTAGTAATAAACGCTTATTTAAGTTTAAAACTTAAAATTTAAATTTATAACTAATATTAGTATTAATATAAAATTTCAAATAATTAAGTAAATATAATTTAATTAATACTAAATACTTTTTAATAAAACTTTAAAACTATGTTTTAAATATATAATAACATAATATATTAAAATTTTAGGCTAATAGCTACTTTTGTTATTATATTATTTTAGTATAAAAGTTTAGTGTTTATTAAATAAGTTTATAAATTAAATAATAAAAGACTTTACTATAATAAATTTATTATAATTTAGTAAAAAAAATTATTATAAATATTACTAAGAAATTTAAAATAATATTTTATAACATAATTATTATGTTAAAATTATTTATACATAATTATTCTAAATATAATTATATGAAAATACTTAAAAACTTGTTAATAATTTAATAATTTTATTTATTTAATAACTATTATTTGTAATTTTTTATATAAAATATTAATACTTTAAATTAAAATATTTTGTTATTTAAAGTATATACATTATTATTAAGTATAATATATAAATAAATAAACTACTTATATACTAAACTATTTTATTAAGTTTTAACTATTATATTAACTAATAATACTATAATATTTATAACTATTATTATAGTATTTAATTAATAAATAACTAATTTATATTTAATTTTTTATATATTTTTAAGTTATATTTAGTTTTATAATAGTATTTATAGTACTTTTACTATAATATATTAACTTTAGTTGTAATAATAGTGTTATACTAGTACTTTATAGCTATTACTTAACTATATTATATAATTTTATATATATATCTTAAACTTTCTACTTTCTTTAAGAAGTAAGTTTTAATTTTGTTTTACCTTATATATAGAGAATACTACACTGCCATTAAATCTCGTTATATTAATATACTTTTTATTTTATTATACTTTATTTTTAATTTATGTATTAACGTTTACTTAGATTATTATCTTTAAGTTCTTTACATTTTTTTGGTACTTTTTAATTATATTATAACTTTATTTATTTTTTAAAACTAAGTAACTTTTAAGTATAATAATATTTATTTAAAAAACTACTTTTACTATAATTATAACTATTTTCTAATATTTTTTATTATTATTATAAAAGTAGTATAAATAAAAAAATTAAAAGTTTAAGAAAAAAGTAATAATTTAAAATATTACATAAAAATATATAATAATAAAATCATTAAAAATAAAAATATTATAAATAGTTAATATAATAATATTTTGTTCTTTAAATTTAAAATTTAGTAAAAAAGTATTTATATTTTAGTATTTAAGTTAGTTTAAGTTTTAAAAAAAATTTACGAAAATTATATTAAAAAGTTTCACATTTTTATTAGTTTAAAAAAATAGTATTACGTAATTAAAATCTAGTATTTATATATTAAAAAAATGTAAAATTTTATTTAAGCTTTTTATATAACTAATATTTTAATATTTTAATTAATGTATTTTTTACATAATTACTTTTACATAATTTATATATTATTAGTTTTACTATACTTTACTAATAAATTTACTTTTTTACAACTAATGTAATAACTTTAAATATACTATTATTAATAAAATAAACTATAATACTTAAAAAGCTACATGTTTGTGTTATAAAAAATAATAATATACTATATATATATATATTTATTTTCTTAAAATTTTTAGAATTAATTATTTATATAATATAAGTATAAAACTATATTACTTTTACTTTTTTTACTTTTACTATAAGTAGTTATATTTATATAATATTTTATACTTATAGCGTTATGTTTTATACTATAAATTTTTTTAGCTATATTATATAGTTATTTTTATAATTTATTAAATAAATTAAATTATAATAATAATTTAATTTAAGCTAACATTAATTATACTTAAACTAAAGTTTAAAAATAATATTATATAAAGTATTAAGTAAATAATAAAGTTTTATTTATACTATTTATTTTATGTTCAATAAAATGTTATAAAAAACTAAATTAAGGTTTTTTTTTATTAATTTCTTTATTTTAAAATATTAAGCTAAATTAGTTTTTATAGTTAAATTTTTTAATTTAAAATATTAAGCTAAATTAATTTTTCTAATTAATATTTATATTTTAAAACTTTATATTAAATAAGTTTTTCTTATACTTTATTTATACTTTTTAATTTAAGTTTATTTTATAACTTACTACTATTAAATTTTTTATAAACTTTTTAAATAATACTTTTTTAAATAACTTTTGCTTTAACTTTATAAATTAATAACTAATTAAAAAGTTTTATACTTACTTTAATATGTTTATAATAAAAACTTGTAGTATTTATAAATAAAAAGTATTTTATTTACTATATAAATAAAACTAAATACTTAAAGTTTAAATATAGTTTTTAAAATTCTAATATTATGTTTTTATTTAACTATAATTATAAAATAAACTTTAGCTTACAGTTTAAAAAGTTTTTAAAATCTTTTTTATAAAAAAAAATTAATTACTTAAGTATATATTTTTATAAAAGTCTACTAATATTAAAGTACTTAATATAAAAATATAAAGCATATTTGTTACTTTTAATATAGTATAAAATTTTTTTTTAGTTTATTACTTTTTATTTTAAGACTTTAATATTATATTTTTTAAGTTACTTTACTTTTTTTAGTAATAATTATAAACATGTTAACTAATAATTTTAAAATAACTATTATATATAATATTAAGTAGTTTGGTATTATTTATACTTTTTATAGTAAAATTATAATAGCTATAAAAATATTATTTTTAATAATAATAAAATTTTAAGTACTTTTTTTTAATAATAATTATATTAATAGTAATTTACTTATTATTAAAGTAAATAAATTATTTTTTACCTTTACTTAATAAAGTAATTTATAAATATTATGTTAAAAAGTTTTATTTACAAACTAAACTACTAAAAGTTTAAATACTAAAATAAATTTTTTTTTAAAAATAATAGTAAAAATAATAATAAAAATAATTTTATTTTTTAAGTTACTATAGTTTTAAATTTAGTTTTTAATATATAAAAGTTAAAAGTTTTATAATATTAAGTTAAAATCTTAGTTTTACTACTTATAGTATTTACTTAATATACTTTTTTTATTAGAATTTAGTTATAGTAAAATATTACTAAATAAAGTTTTTTTAATATATCTTTTTTATAAATATAAAAAAGTACACAAAACTTTATAAATAATATATTAACTATAAATTTTATATTAAGTATAAATTACTTTATAAAAATGACTATATAGTATAATATTTATATTTTTGTAACTTAGTATTTAATGTAATTATAAAAAAGTAAGTAAAGTTAAAGTTTAGGTTTTTATATTAAAAATGTTTAATAAAAGTATTTTTATTAACAAGTTTTAAAAAACTTTAAAAATTATAGTTTTTAATTTATGATTATACTAAACTTAGTTATATAAGTTACTAAAGTTTTTTATAAAATATGCTTATTTTATATAAATAGAAATAAAAATTTTAAAGTTATAATACATAATTTTATTTTACTATTTACTATAAATAATATTAAAATTAATATTTTTGTTAAGTATAGTAACTTAAAAATTTAAATTTAATAATTTTTTTTATAAATAATTACTATTAAAATAACTTAATGTAATATTTTTTATAATTGTTGGAATAATAACCTGTAAGTGGGCGGATTGTCGATGCCACCAAGGCCTATTGCGGATCGCTATCGGATGGCTACCGGATCTGATTCGACCGCTAAGCGAACCCCTATCTACATAGACTGCTTCCATCCCATATTTTCAACAGATAGAAAGAGAATAATACAACTTGTTACCAGATACCCCCACTTTGAGATCTCAAAGTTCCTGAGTGGAACAAACAATAATATAACAAATAAAAAAACACTACTTTTAATATTAAAATAAAAATTGTATGTAATAATACTTAAAATAATTTATATATTATTATTTATTACTTTTACTATTATTTTCAAGCTTTTAAACATAAGGTACTTACTTTTAAATTTAATATTATTAATAGTTGAAACTATCTTACATAGTAAAGTTATAGTAGTATTTATAACTATAATATATACTATTATAAAAATATACTAAATTCTAATAAAAAGCTTTTTAATAAAAATAATATTAAACCTTTTATTAAATTTACTATGTTTTAAAAAGTATATATTTTTACAATATATTTTTAACTTTAGCTTTAAAATATTACCAATAATTTTTTTTAACCTTTTTTTTTAATATAACTTAAAACTTTATGTAATTATTTATAATTTTAACTAAAATTAAAATTTACTATTATATAACAACATATTACTTAAAATTTAATAAAAAAAAAGTAATTTAAGTACTAATTTACTACTTTTTAGTTATTATTATAGTAACTATTTATAATACCTTATAAAAGCTTTTTTTATAAGCTTTTTTTATTATTATATATTTATATATTAGCTACATACTAGTGCACAAACTCTACTTCTAAATATTCTATTTATAACTTATTTTATTATTTTTCTCTTTTTTACATAACATCTTAAACTATTACTTAGTATTATATGTAGAAATTAATTAATACTTTTTTTTAAGCTCTTAACTTTCTATATATAGTATTTTTATAATACTATATTATATTACTAATTTTTTATAAAATAAATAACCTAGAATTTGTTAAAATTTTTAGAAACTTTATCTCTTAACTTTTAACTCTAAAGGTAAGTAATAAATTGCTTGTAAATATACTAGCTAAATAAAAAACTTACTACTAAAAAAGTATAAAAGCTTTTTATAAAAAACTTTATAAATTAAAGTAAGTGTTTACCTACTTAGTTTTTATTATTACTATTTTTTCTATTAATAAAAGTCTAACTCTTGCTACTAGTATGTTTAAAAATAACCTAAGTTCTATAAATTTAATACTTATAGTAACTTTAACTACATTTTTTCTACTAACTTTATTAGAATAATTACTTAACTTTTCTATTTTCTTTAGCTAATATTCTAAATTATAAATATTTATTAAATAATTATATAATAAGCTTACTAGAAATAAAAATTAGTACTTAACTAAATAAGTTTATATTTACTATGCTATTAGCTACTTATAAAAAAAAGCCTTTAATTTAGTAAGATTATTTTAACTAGATATTATATAGAGCTTAGTAAACCTATTTAAAAATACTTATAAAAATTTAAACTAAAAGGCTATTATATAAAAAAAGTTAGTTTATATAAGCTAAGAAAACTAAAGTTTTTTTTTTATAGAATTTTATAAATATACTTAAAAATTTAAATAAAATAACTATATTTTAATTACGTGTTTAATAAAAGCTTTTTACTCTAACTTTTACTATACTCTAATTAGAGTTAACTTTTCTAATAATTTTATTAAATATATAAACATAATTAGTAAATATTATAATAATATAATAATATATTTATATTAGTTTTTAAAAAAACTAATATAACTTATATTACTTAACTATAAAGCTAAAAACTATACTATAAAAAAACTTTAATACTATAAAAATTAATACTATAAGTTATACTTTTTTCTATTTAGTTAAAAAAAAAAAGACGTGTTTAAAGTTTTTTTTATTTTAAATATAGTAAGTATAATTACTTTATTTAAAATTACTTATTTTTCTTATTTAAACTTTAATCTAATAGTTTACCTTAAAAAAAAGTTTTTTGATAATTATTTTACTTATCCTTATTTAGTTTTAACAGATTTTGTAGTTAAAAACGTAATTAGTAATTTAAACCTAACTTATTAAAAATCTTATTTTAAAAATAAGTTGCTTTTTAAAATACTTTTAATACTAGATTTTTATTAACTTATAAACCTTTTACTTAATAACTAACTTTTAAAATTATTAAGTAAATGTTTTGTATATTATTTAATAAAATAATATATTTTACTTTATTACTACTTTAATTAATACTAAAGTAACTAGTATAAGTTATATTAGTAGATTTTTAGTTAGTATTTAAAAACTCTATTTTTTATTACTTTTACACGTTTTATATTTTACTAGTTTTAATAGAAAATAACTTAAAAAAATTATATTTTATATACTACTAGTATAACTTTTTACTATATAAATTATATTAAGAAGATTTATTTCTATATAATAGCTATAGAAAACTATAAATTAATTTTTAACTAATTTTAAATAAAAAAGTATAAGATTAACTTTAACTATAATATGTAAAAACTACTTTTTAATACTTTTTATTACTAAATTTATTACTTATACTTATTTTAATTACTAATACTTTTAAAGAAATTTACTAACTACTTAAAGAATTTTTTAGTAAAGTTTTTACTAGAAGGCCTTTACTTTAATATTACTTATTTACTTTATTTTTAAATTTACTTTTTAAAGTTATTACTAACTACTTAAACATAACACAATAACTAGTTAGCTAAAATAAACTATTAATTATAAAAACTTAATATTTACTTAAAAAACCTTTTAGTAAACTATTTTTTAAAAAACTTTTATTTAAAAGTGAAATTTACATTTAGCTATATACCTAAATTTAATACTAAGTTAAATAAAGACTTTATAAGAAAGCTTTTTTTTTTAAGACTTTAAAAACTTTTTAGTAGAAACTTTACTAAAAGAGCTTTACTAAGAACTTAAATTTAACTTAAATATAAATATTTACTTAATAGAAATAGTGCTTTTTACTTAGTTTATTTAAAAATATAAATACGAAATCTTTACTATCTTAATAGCTAATATTATTAAGACTTTAGTTTTAAAAACTTACACTAACTTACTTATAAAAGTCTTAAGAAAATATTATAATATTTTTAAAATGTTTTTCTGTAAAAAAACCAATAAACTACTTAAATACTAACTATATAACTATAAAATTATTTTTAAAAAAAAATTACTTAAATTGAGCTCTTTTTATAGAATATTCTAAAATAAACTTAAGGTTCTTAGAAAGTATTTTAATAAGTACTTTACTAAAGAATTTATTAAAGTAATTTTTTTCCCTATATTCTCTTTTATTATTTTTATAAAAAAACCTAATAAAAGTTTCTAATTTTATGTTAACTATTAAGCTTTAAATGCTATTACTATTAAAAACTATTATTTAATTTTATTAATTTAAGAAACCTTATTATACTTTAGTAAAATAAAGTATTTTATAAAACTTAATATTATTTTAGCTTTTAACTATCTCTATATTATAAAAAAAAATTAGTTAACTACTTTTTAAACTAAATGTAGCTTATTTAAGTATTTTATAATACTTTTTAGGCTAGCTAATTGTTACGAGTTGCCTTAACTAAACGGTACGTTTTGCGTTAGCAACTCTGCCCTGACTGATTACTTAACAAGTCCTCAGCCCTTTCCGTATCTGGAACAGATAGCCCTAGGTTTAACAGGATAGAGTTTGGTTTTTTATCGCAAGGTAGGGAGAGGGTGTACAATAGATTCAACAAGATAGTGTCAAACTATTTCACTCAAGGTCAGGTCTCAACTTAGAGAGAAGATCTTGATTTTAGAGTAACTACGAAGAATTCAAAATATCTCGGAGCCAGTCCATGCCTCATATTTATAGAAAACCCTCCGTGCGTACATCGTATCCTGGTTGGTAGTATGTTGGATACTGTCCGAAGAGATAGAAATGTCCGAAGCCTCTGGCTTCTCTGTCTCTTCTACCTGCCAAGCCCTTGCCTGGTCACGTGAGTGACTGCTCCCAATCCTGTGGCATGGTTCCGTATTTCTGTCCTCGCTTCTTGGCTCGTACTTTAGCCTGTGCCAAAGCGTCCCGTGCACGCTTGCAATTCTTTCTTTCCAACTCGAACATGCGTTTCCATTCCAGGGCTTCATTGGCTGTCGTCGCCAGTTCCCTCAACTCCTCGGGTGCAGTTGCTCTACTGTTACCGTCCGTAACACTAATATATTAAGTACTTTTTAATATTACGTAAATAATTTTTTAAGTTATATCTTAATATATTCTGTATAGCCTATATTAATAATATTTTAATTTATAGTAACTCTTTATAGAAATACTAGTAATATATAAAATAGATTTTAAAAGCTTTACAAAAAGTTAGCTTATAACTTAATATTAATAAATATAAATTCTACTAAAAATAAGTTACATTTTTTAAGTATGTTATTTTTACAAAAAAAAAATTAGTATAAATCTAAATAAAGTAAAGAACATTCTTAATTAAAAAAACTTCTAGAATATAAAAAATATAAAAACTTTTTTAGAATTTGCTAATTTCTATTAATAATTTATTAATAACTTTTTCTATATTATAGTTTTACTTATAGCTTTAATAAAAAAGAATACTTAATTTAAATTTAATAACGTTTGTTAAAAAGGATTTAAAACTCTAAAACTTATATTTATAACTATTTTAATTTATTATATATAAAATACTCTAGCTTAAAAAAAAGCTTATAAAACTTAACAACAAATACTTTTCTACTTAAAACTATTTTATAATATATTAGAATTTAATTTAACTAAAATAAATAGGCCTATTTAATAAATTATTGAAAATAAGTACTTAAATAATAAGTTTATTTAGAAAACTTTATTACTAATATAACATAAAAATTATTACTCTAAAAAAATTTCTTTAAATAAATATAAAAACTAAAAAAGTTAGCTGTACTATTATTAATAACTAGTAATACTTAATAATAATAAATTTAAAATTAAACTTTTTTAAATTACACCTAATTTTTTGGTTAGTAGCTATTTTAGTTATAAAAAAATTATTAAAATTTTATAACACGAATACTACTAACTTTAAATATTTAAAGTAATATATTAATATATATTTTATTACTATACTTACTAAAAATTTAAAGTCTTTTATAAAAAGTACTATAGCTTTTTAAACCCTTTTCTTATTTCTAAAAAGAAATAAAAGAATATTTCTATAAATTTTATTACTAATTTCCTAAACTCTAAAAGCTATACTAATATTATAGTAGTAGTAAACTACTTTACAAAATACTAATATTTAATTTCTTATAATAAAATAACTATTTTAGTTGTAACTTGCTTTTTTTACTATTATATATAAATAGATTATAGTTTTCTAAAAATAATTATATTAAACTAAAAAACTTAATTTATTTTTATTTTTTATAATAAACTTTATAAATAACTTTAAATTAAACTCTAATTATCTTCTACTTATTATTTTAAAACTAATAACTAAATAAAAAAAAGGTTAATAGTATAATAAAGTAAGTTTTATATATATATATATAAACTACTAGTAAAATAACTAAGTAAACTAGCTACTTTTAGTATAGTTTAAAACTAATAATACTATATTTAAATTTATAAAAGTTTTTTTATTTTTAGTTAATATAAATTAACACTTTTAAATAGATTTTAAATTTTTTATAAAAACTCGAAAAGGTTTATACTAAGTACTATAAGTTATAAAAACTAATTATATAATAGAAAAAATAGCTAATATTTAATAACTAGTTTGAAAATAATAATTTAAGTTTAAACTCTTTAAAAAAAAAGTATATAAACTAGAAATAATTACTTACTTCTAATTACTAAATAAAAGACCTGGTTTGACTTAATGTACAAAATATTTAAATAAAATAACTATTTAAAAAGCTAGACTTAAAGACTTTAAAAAATATTATATTTTTTAAATAATTTCTTTATATACATACTAACTTAAACTCCTTAAATTTTTAAATATATACTTAGTTTTTTATATATTATTACTTTAGCCTGCTAAACCTAAATCTAAATACTTTTTAAGTTAGTAAAACTTATTGCCTAAGCCTATTAAAATTAATAAAGACACTAAATACTATATTAAATTAATTAAAGAATTATATTTAAATTATAAAAGAAAATGCTATAAATACTTAGTTAAATAAACTAAATATAATAACTTAATATAGAAATTTGTAAACAACCTTTAAAATATAATTACTATAAAAGAATTTTACCTTAAAAACCTAAACTAATTTAAACTTAATACTTAATATAAATACTTTTTATAAAAGCTTAAATTTAAAGAAAAAGTACTATTATAGTAACTATTTATAATACTTATAAGAGTTTTTTAAAAAAGTTTTTTTTATAAGCTTTTTTTATTATATATTTATATATTAGTTATATACTAGTATATAAACTCTATTTCTAAATATTTTTACTTATAATTTATTTTGTTCTTTTTTTTTACACAATATTTTAAACTATTACTTAGTATTATATGTAGTAATTAATTAACGCTTTTTTTTTTTAAGCTTTTAACTTTCTATATATAATACTTTTATAATAGTTATTAGCTAAATTTTCTACTATTTATTATAATAAAAATAAGTTATTTTATTAATTTTACTTTATATATGTTATAAACGGTAATAAGAAGGTAACTATACTTAAGAAACTAAAGAAGCTAATAACAATAGCTAATAAGGCTTTAGAATAGAAATATATATTTAAGCTTAAAAGAAAAAATTATAAGTAGGTATAGAATATATTAGCACAGGCTAAAGCAAGAGCTAAAAGATAAAAATAGAAATATAAAACTATATAAGCAGATCTGGAGTATCTAACTACGTAATAAAAATAAGGCTTAGTAGATAGAAAAGAAATAAAATAATAGAGCCTCTAGTATCTTTAATAGCTTTTAGTAGTATCTAATATACTTCTAATTAATATATAATATATATATAGGGGATTTATTATAAGTATAAGACATTAAATAACTTATAGTTACTTTTAATTTTTTATAATTACTCTAAAATTAAGATTCACATCTTAAGTAAAATAGTTTAATACTATTCTGTTAAATCTTAACTTACTGTATTACTTTTTTTTATTTCTACTAAGTTAACTAACTTCTACTAAGTCTAACGAGCTATCTAATTCGGAAATAAGGGAATTAATTAACTATTATAATAATCAGTTAGATAGTTTATTACTAGTATAATTTATATTAGTAAGTTAGTAACTTATAATATTGTAATTACCATCTCAAAAAAGTAGAAGAAGCAGTTAGATAGATTCTAGTAATTAATTATTAAGAGTTTATAATAACTTATTACAAAAATAAATAGAAACTTTACTCGTTAGAAGAAAGTAGTAATAAAGAAGAAATTATAATAGAATCTTTATCTATAACTAGAAGTATATCTAGAGAAACTAAAAGTATATAATAAGTTATCTAAGAATAAGAAATAGCTATTATAGAGTTACACAACGCCTTAATAAACCTATAATAGTAAATTAGAATAAATTAAGAAAGAAAGACTATAAAAATACAGCCTTCTAAGAAATTTAATAGTAATAAAAATAAACTTAAGATTTTTATAGTAGTTATAAATCTCTACTATTATTTTAATTAGAAATTGTTTTTAACTAATTAGGATTGGATCTTAGCGGCTGGTATAAACATAATAAGTAAAGTTATATAATAATTTAAACTACTAATAAGAAATTATCTAGCTAACGGAGACCCTAACTTAGGGATAGCAGGATTAGTAAACTATAATAGCAATATATAACAAGCCTTTAAGAATTATAAATACTTTAAATAAGAAATAATTATTATTTTTAGAGAAATTAATAAAGAAACTAAAGTAATTTAGAAGTTTTAATAGCTTAAGTAATAAACATTAGCAGCTAACTATATAGTAGAGTTTAAATAAATTTAATTATAACTTAATTAGATAAACTAACTACTGGTTATGATATACTATAAAGGACTAAAAAATAGAATTAAAAATAAAATCTCTAAAGAAAAATAGCTAAGTATCTTACTAAGAATTATTAAATAAGTAGTAACTATTAATAATTACTAGTACTAATAAGAATAAGAGAAAAAGGTATATAGAAGATTAATAATCTATATACTTAAGAGAAATAGAAAAGATAACTAAATCTATAATAAAATAAATATCAACGTTAAGTAAATATTTATCAGAAAGAAATAAGAAAAGCAAGCTAAAAAATAAATAAAATACTATATATATAGAGCCTGTTTAGAATACGGGAAATAAAAACACCTTATTAAAGATTATAAATAATAATAATTAGATGTTAAGAAGGCTTACGTCCAGACTAAGACGCCTAAAGAAATTAAAATTATTATAATCTAAGTAGAATAAGTAAGAGACACAGTCATAGAAAAAACAATCACTAAAAGAATCTAGAAAAAATAATACTAGATATATAGAAGCTATATATATCTTAGATAAGAATATAAAGTTTTATATTAGTAAGTTAAGAATTATCTAGTAAGATAACCTAGTAATATAATTACTATAATATAAAAAGCAGTAGTTTAATAACATGACGCAGAAACCAAAAAAGAAATACAAAGATTTTATAAGATTATAGAATAAGAAAGTGGACTATTCTATAAAGAAGATTAGAAATTCAGATAAAGAAAAGATTAAGAGATAATAGAAAATAAAAAGCTAATATCTATAATAATCATACAACATGTACACTAGGGATATTATTAGATATATAAATTAGAGTACTACTAAGAAGAACACTGTATTACCAAATACTAAGAAGTTATCTTAAGAGATGGGATGTATAAATACTAATAAGTACTATAATTAACAGGAAACAAATAACATAAAGGACTAAATAAATAAGAATTAGTTATATAAATAAATAAAATCTATAAATAAATACCTATATTAGTTATAAATAATGTAATATACTACTACCCTGTTAGACATTTAGGATTAGGATAGGATTAAAATAAAAAGAACAAAAAAACCCTTTTACTAATATTATAGATACAGGATAATAATGCCGTAAACAGAATAATAAGAAAAAAATACTAGATATGTGTAGTCTTTAACTATATAGAAAAAAACTATAAATAAAATAAACACGCTATACATATTAAAGAACTAAAGATAAGAAAAGTATTGTAATAACTAGTAAATAAAAAGGAACTCAACCTATAGCAAGAATTAGTTTATATAAATTTAGAAAATAAACTATAGAATTTAAACTCAGATAAATACAAACAGCTATTATAAAATAAATACTAGATAAAATACTAATAATATTAAGCTAAATACTATTAAGAGAAATAGTTAGCTATAGAATCACACAAAAAACTCACATATCAGGAATATTTCTTGGGATGGAAATATTAGGATTATAGAGAACAAGCTAAAAGTATATATAAGATACTTAATAGAGAAGTATACTAACTCTAGAAATATCTAATCTACAGATCTAAAAAGAAAACACTAAAGAAATAACTACCACTTAGGAGTTAGCTATAGATAAAAAACTAGAAAACTAATAGACTATAACTAAGCTACTAAAGAGTTAAGAACTAAAAATTAAAAGAAATATAACACTTATATACATATAACTAAACTAGAGAAAACACGAAAATAAGTTATATATAAACGTATATATTAACAGTAATTAGACACTAGCACTTATAGATAATAGGGCTAGTAAAACACTTATATTAAATAAATAAGTATAGAGATACTAAATACTAACTAGAGTTTTAAATAAACCTATATGAGTAAGACGCATAGATAATAGTCTAGCAGCATTTAAAAAAAATCTAATTAATTTTAAAATATAGAATATAATTATTAAGGCAGCAGGTTACACAGATAACTACTATATTAAGATTATAAATCTAGGTAGTAAAAATTTTATCTTAAGATAAAACTAGCTAGCACGATAGAACCTAATAATTAACTAGAGAATAAAGTTTATAAAAACTAGAAGGAATTACTATAGATAAATAAAAATTATAATATAGATAAAGAAAATGACACTTTACAACACCACGTTTATTATGCCAAATAAATACTAAAAGAAATTTAGAAAATAGTTCTTTAAAGAAGCTAAAGACTAATTACTAGAATATTAAAACTAGGATTATAAAATTATGCTTAAGGAAGAAATAGATTTAAAACTAGGACCATTATATCAAGTATCCATACATTAATAAAAAGAATTACGGAAATTCTTATAGGAAAATTAGAAAAAAAGATATATATAAACTAGCTAAAGCAAGATAGCATTACTAATACTCTTTATATAAATAAAAAAAAATAGAAAGTTAAGGTTGTATATTAACTACAGATACTTTAATAAAGCTATAGTTAAAAATCATTACCTTATACTACTAATATTAGAACTTATAGATAAGCTTAAAGGAGCTAAATGGTTTAGCTTTTTTAATATTAAAAATAGATACTATTAGATACAAATAGCTAAAGGACACGAATAGATAATAATATTTAAAATAAGATATAAATTATTTAAATATCTAGTTATACTAATAGGACTCACTAACGCACTAGTAATATTCCAGACAATTATTAACTATATACTAAGAGAATATCTAGACGTATTTATAATAGCATATTTTAATAATATGCTTGTATACATAAATAGAATGCTAAAAGAATATATTAAGTATATTAAAAGAGTATTATAAAAGCTCAAGGAACACAAGCTATATATTTAAATAAAAAAAAATATATTCTATAGAAATAAAGTTAAGTTCTTAAGATACTTAGTATCCTAAAATAGAATAGTAGTTAATCTGAATAAAGCTAAAGATATTCTATCTTAGCCTACACTAATAAACACAAAAGAAGTTTATTCTTTCTTTGGATTTATGGGATTTTGCTGATAATTTATTAAGAACTATTTGAAAATCACAGCACCCTTAACGGAATTGCTTAAAAAAGATTAATAATTTAAGTAGAAATAACACAAGAAAAACGCTTTTATAATACTAAAGAAAATGTTCTAATAATTACTAATATTAAAGATATTTAATTTATAGCTTTAAATAGAGATATATATGGACGCATTAAACAGAGCTACAGGAGCTATTCTATTATAAGTATAAAATAATAAATATAAACATCTAATAGACTTTCTATCTTATAAATTTATAATTACTAAGTTAAACTATGACATTCATAATAAGAAACTGTTAATAATAGTTTAAGTATATAAAAAGTAAAGACATTACTTAGAAGGAACTAAATATTAAATTATTATATATTTAGACTATAAGAATCTGACGGCATTTATAATAATAAAGAAGTTAAATTAATAATAAGTTAGATAGTAGAAATTAGTCTCTATATTCGACTTTTAAATACTTTATAAATTAGGAAAAGAAAATATAGTGGCTGATACACTTAGTTAAAAAGTAAATTACATAAAGGATATACTAAAAATCTATAATATAATACTCAGATAAAAACTAGACGGATTTTTAGAAAGCTTATAAATAGATATTAAGACAGTAGTTATTATCGAAAACACCTAGGAAAAATAAATAAAGGACTTTAATAATAGGTAACTATATTAGAATCTAAACTAAAAAATAATTTATATATTAGATGTATTATAAACTAAGCTTATTAAAGACTAACACTCAGTTAAAATGCACAGATATTAAGGAATTAAAAAGACTATAGAATAAGTTAACAAATATTTTTGGATTCTAGGAATATAGAAAAAGGTTAGAGCTATTCTTTTAGAATATATTAAATACAAAAAAAATAAGGCATTAAGATATAAGGAATATAGACTTATATAATTAATTCCTTTACCAGACCTATTATGGGAATTAGTTATAATAAACTTTATTATAGGAATACTAATAACAACCACCTTTTAAGGCTAATAGTATGATATGATACTAGTTATAGTAAACTAATTTATAAAGTATATATACTTTAAACCAACACATACAGAAATTAAAGCAGATGAATTAGCGATATTATTAATTAAATTACTAATAGCATAATATAGATTACCACGAGAATTTATTATAGACAGAGATAAATTATTTATAAAGAAGCTAGAGGCTAAGCACTGTCTCTTAATAGTATTTTATCTATAAACAGATAAATAAACAGAATAAATAAATTAGATATTAGAATAATACCTACGGATGTACGTTAATGAATAATAAGATAACTAGATTAACTTACTATTAATAGCTAAGTTTATATACAACTCTGTAAAGTCATTAACTACTAGAAGATTACTATTTTTTATAAACTATAGTTATAAGCTAACGGCTTATTAAGAACCATAAAAACTAAATAAGATATCAGAATTAGCAAGAATAAAGATTAAGAAGTTATAATAACTTTATTAAGAAATAGTAAGGAAAATTACTTAAAAAGGAGACCTTAGCAAGCAATAGAAAGATAAAGCTAAAATTAAAAAACTAATTCTTAAAAAAGGAAATAAAATTTTCCTATTATAAAAAAATTTAAAAATAAAACAACCATTAAAAAAACTGGATCACATTAAATTGGGACTATTTAAAATTAAATGATAAATAGAACTTATAAATTATAAATTATAACTACCTAAGAACACATGGATTTACTTAGTTTTTTATATTTTATTACTAGAACCAGCACTATAGAATGCTAAACTATAGATAAGACTTAAACTTAAGAAAGATATAACTAAGTATAAAGTCCAGCAGATTTTAGACTACTAGCAGTTTAGGTATTAGTAGAAGTATTTAGTTAAATAAAAGAATTATAAACCTAAAGATAATACGTAGGAGCTAGTTAAAAACTTAAAAAATAATTTAAAGCTAATTAACTAGTATTATTAAATAAACTAATAAAAGCTTACTCTAAAGTTATATTCTAAAAATAAGAAGTTTATAAAGTATTTTAATTAAAATTAAAGAATAAAGAAGGCGAAGCGACAGGCTAAGAGGAAGCTTAAACTATAAGTTATAGTATATAAGTTTTTTAACTCTAAAAATAAGCCTTTTTTTTTTAAGAGCTTAGACTTTATGAATTAAAGTTATCTCTTAATTAAATATTTTCTTCTCTTTTAAATCTATCTGCACGAGTTCACGATAAAGTTGTAACTTATAAATATAAAATTTAGAATATTAATTCTTAATAGAATTAAGCTAATAGCAAAACTTCGCTTTATTATAATTAAAATAATTCTATTTTAATTATAATATAATTAAGTTATACTTTATGTTGCGACTAGTATAGACTAAGTAATAACTAGAACTTAAATTCACTAAGTAGTTATTACCTTAATAGAAACAGTTTAAGTAAGATATTAGCATATAACGGGGTTTATTATAGATTTAAAAAACTAAATAGTAAGCATGTATTAGAGACGACTCAGAACGTGTTATTATTAAAAAACTAGATAGGAAAGAAAGAAAGTTAAAAATCTTATAATTTAAAACATAAAGTAAAAGACCTACTGTCTTTATACTACTTATAGAAAAAAAAACTATCTTCCAAGACAAAGACTTAGAAGGGGGGGATAGTATTATAAATAGTAATAAGAAAATAACTATACTTAAGGAATTAAAGAAGCTAGTAATAATAGCTAATAAGACTCTAGAATAGAAACATATATTTAAGCTTAAAAGAAAAAATTATAAGTAGGCACGGGATATATTAGCATAAGCTAAAGCAAGAGCTAAAAAGTAAAAACAAAGATATAAAATTATATAAGCAGATCCGGAGCATCCAACCACGTAATAAAAGTAAGGCTTAATAAATAGAAAAAATAATAATAAAGCCTCTAGTATCTCTAATAGTCTTTAGTAGTATCTAATATACTTTTAACTAGTATATAGTATATATATAAGGGATCTACTATAAGTATAAGGCATTAGATAGCTTATAATTACTTTTAATTTTTTATAGTTACTCTAAAATTAAGATTTACACCTTAAGTGAAATAGTTTAATACTATTCTGTTAAATCTTAACTTACTATATT
>ML994669.1:742778-868524 GCA_010093925.1 Zopfia rhizophila CBS 207.26 | reverse complement strand
AGATTGCTTAATTACGAGGTGGCTCCAGCTTTTTTGCGTGCTGCGAGTCGCAACCCTGCTAAATCCCTAACAGCCAAACCCTAAACACAACAACTACACGGAATATTTCTATGCAACTGCACTAGATGGTGCATCTGAATAAACTGAATAATATATCCAAATTTGGTGCAGATCTGATATCGTTATCTAAATCGACCCTGCCTTTGAAAATAATATCGACCCGGCCCGTGTTCTGAAATAAACCCCGCTCCGCGTATTTTGTGTCCCTAAGAAAAAAAATCGACTCAGGGCTCGGTCGGTTTACCGCCATGGGATAGTGTTTATAGGTAAGTAGAATACCTAGGTAAGTAAAATACTTTAAAACTTACTAAAAATTAAAATTTTTACACCTAAATATCTCAACGCCTACTTAATAATATGTTATAAAAATTTAAATATAAGGTTTCCTTTATACTTTAGAAGTTTAAATAGGTTTATTTTTATTTTATATTTTTACTAATACCCCTGTAGTTTGAATAGATTTATTTTTACTTTTACTTTTTCACTTTTATTCTACATTTTAAATAGGAAAATGCGTTTGGAAGTATATATTTTATACTAAATTCTATCTTTTATTATATAAAAAAAATTATATATCTCGTTTACTTTTTACTGGCTTAGCTTTGTCTTCTTTCTAAACTATTTTACTAACTACTTTTTTTTATTCTTATGGATTTGTTCTTCCTTTAGCTGCTGTTCTTTTAGCTATTTCTAGTAATAACTTTTTTAAAAGGCTAGTAGTACTGTAACAGTATACTTTAACATGCTAATATATTAGTATAATCTAGTTTTCCTTCCCTAGAATGCCCTATACATATGTATTTTCTTCTTTTATAAATTATATATAGCTTATAGTGCCTAGTAGAAGTTATACTATAAGTATAACTAAAACGATACTATTTCTAGCTACTAAACTTTATTTTATATATGCTGTAGCTGTAATGCGCTAGTAGCTAAATAATCTTTCTAATTATACTTTTTTATTTTTTTTTTATAGGTTATATAGATAGCATATACTTAGCTCTAGTGCTTAAATAAGGCCTATAGATTTTCTAGCTTATATTCTACTTACTTTATTTTATGCTGCTGTCTGATTTTAACTTATTACTATTTTATAGTAATTACTATTATTTACTTATTTACTTTTTTTGTTTTCTGTATTTCTATATTTGCCTGCTGTGCTAGCTTTTTTTTTTATATTTTCTAGTTTTCCTTTATAGTAGTACACTTAAGCCTGCTGGGATTTTATTAACATAAGTTATATTTCTCTTTACCTAGTTTATATTATTATCTATCTTTTCTACTATCTATTTTTTTGTTTATAGAGATTTGTTGATACTAACTACTATTAAAAAACTACCTTATAAAAGGCTTTAATTTATAACTAGTTTTTTTCTATAGAGCTCTATTCTTTCTCTTTTAGCAGGTTTATAATATAATAGTTTTACTTTTAAGTTCTAATTATTTTATTTAGCTATTTTTTTGAATATACTAGTGTATAAGCTTATATATAGTTATGTAAATTACCACACGTATTCTAGTAGTATTTAAGCTAAGTTTTAATATATTAGTTACTATAACAAGCTTCTCTTATCTAGAGGTAAATTATTATACTATTTATAACTTCTCTTTATCCGTGCCTGCTTTCTTATAATAGGCGGTGTATTTAAGTAATATTCTAAGTTATTTCATTTTCTTAATAGATTAACAGTATATAATAATCTATGCAGTAGATAAATATTGTCTTTTTTTTATCTTTATTAGCTATATAATAGTCTTATTAAGCATATCGCGTGTGTACTTCTGTACTTAATACTTAATATTAACATAAATAATATAGTCCTAAAAGACCTTTATATTTTATATATTTAGACTAGTAGCTTTAAAGAATGCTGGCTGCTATATAAGTAGTAATATTATTATAAAATATATAACTTAAGTGCCCTTTTCTATTATCTCTGTAAGCTTTAAAAACTATAGTTACTAGTTTAGTATTAATTTAGTTAGGATATAGTATTTATTAAGAATAATATAGTCTAGCTAGTATATTATATACTTCTTATTAATAAATTAACTAAACGTTTTTATAATAGTTAACTTAGGTATGACGAGCATAATGCTTACTTAGTATAATAGTCTTCTTCTATTTTATTCTATATAGTAGATCTTAAGATAATTATAGTAATCCTTAAGGTCTATTTATAAGAATATTAATAGTATAATAACTACAGTTATATCTCTATTAGGTGAGACGGAAGTGGATAGTATGAAAAGCATACTCTTTCTACTACCTATAGCTATAATTATAAGTATACGTAATTAGTACTATATAATAGCCTTTAGCTTAGTTTCTTATATGCCTTAAAATATAGCATTTAGCTGTTTAATAAGCTGCTTTAGCTATATAACGAGATTAATATCTACTAGCACTGCCTACTAATATAGCTTTTCTTCTTCTTACTGTATAAGTATCTATAATTAAGTAGCTAAATATACATATCTCTTTACTTATATTAACTGAAAACCTAGTATATAGTGCTAGTTTATATTAACACGCTAAAACTCCTTATGCTTAGCTATAGTCTAGAATAGAGACTTTATTAAAGCCCTATTATAGACTTTTTCTTTTATTTAGTAGCTATATCTAAATTGCTTTACACAGGCATCACTTCGCCTAATAAGTTTCTAGTTATAATATACTATATCTAGTGTCTTAATTATCCTGCTGTTTTTTACTAGCTTTTAGTAGATAGCCAGGTAGGTATATTACTATATACTTATTAAGAGTGTTATATTTAAATATATAGAAGTCTACTCTTATATCACACGCTAAGTGTAATTTATTTTCTAGAATCTATTTAGATTTACTATTTCTTTATTTTTACTATCTTTCTCTTTATTTTTATTACTCTTATTCTTATACTTATCCTTGTTTTTATTTTTCTTCTTATTAGTTTACTTGTCTTTAGGCTTAGGCTTTTATAAGAATGCCGTATAATATATAACGTCTTTATAAAGTATTTATAGGTTATTTATAAATAACTAACTAAGCTTAAGATAGTAAACTATAATCTCTTCTACCTCTTTAAGAATATATTAATAGATGGTTTTAACACGTTTACTAAAGCTATAACCCTTATAGTATATTATAATAAATAAGATTATACTTCTTTTAGTGAAAATACTCTAATACCTAATCCTCTTCTTACTATTCTTATGCTGGATTGTGATGATTTTAGAGCTACAGGCTAGAGCGCTTTTTAATATATATATTAATATAAATTTCTTTTCCTTAAATTTATATACTTCTTTTATATATTTAGCTATAGCTTAATCACGTTATTAGATCTGTAGTAGCTATTAGCTATAATTAATACCACATATAAACCTCTCCTATAATTAGGTTTTAGTTAAAACCTGATTAAATAGCTAGTTTGTTTAGCTATTTAGCTTATTATCTAGGTGCTTTAGAAAGCTCTAGCTTTTAGCTATCTCTACTAGTTAATTTATAAGCTTATTTAGTGAAAGCTTTAGTAGTAGTATAGTTCCTAGTTATACGTCTCTTATCTTATTAATATTTAAAAGCAGGATATTCTTTAGTAGCTGTAGTTATACTGTTTTATAAAGACTTTTAGTTATAGACTAAAGATTAGCTAATATAAAGCTCTGCTTATTAATAAGAAGGTGGTCTTTATCTTATAATATATATCTAGTCTTTATAATATTCTTTACTTTAGCGTAAGCATACGTGCGTATATGTAGTATCTAGTTAAAAAAACTAAGTATACTATTAAATTTAGTTAATATTATAAACTAGCGGACTATGTTTTTAACTAGCTTAAATATAGTTAGTATATTCTCTTCCTCACGTAGGAGTGTATTTTTATGTTAGAAGTAGACATAATATATTACTAGCGCCCTAGAGATAGTAATTATAGCTAATAGAGTTAGTAAATATTTATATATTAAGACCTATCTGGCGCTTTACTTATTTAATTTAATCTCTAGTATAACTAGCCCGCTTAAAAGCCTACTCTTATAGTTATTTTTTAGTAGTAGATAGTCTAACAGCGTAATCTAAAGATATAGGTAATATTCTTCTACTCTATTTCTCTCTTTAGGGTTATCTGAATAAGTAGTGTGTTATAATATTTTTATATATACTTATTATTTACTTAAAAGCTTATAAGACAGCCGCTCTGCTCTAGCATGTATATACTATAAGTACTAGAGAATAATAACCAGCTACTGGTTATATTTTCGCATGGTTAGAACTCTCTACTTTAAGTAGAATAAAACTTTATTAGTTTTTATACTAGTTTTATGCTGGTTAATAAACTTAAGCGCGGATTACCTAACTACCTCTAGTTAACTAGTTTAAAAGGCCTTTTATATAAGTTATTTTATTATATTACATGCTCTTTCTAGCCCCTGCTTTTTTTTTATTTTAGATTTCTTCTCTTATTTCTCCCTTTCTTTATTGGCCGCTTGCGTGAACTATAACAGGTCTAGTTTAAAAAAGTTTTATAAATATATTAGCTACCTAGTGAACTTAATTTATACGCTAGCTAGATAGTAGCTTCCTTTCTAAATACCTATTTTTTATGCTATTTTATTAACCTTCTTTTATTACTGCTGAAGCTCTGCTATACTAATCTAAAAGATAATGCTTATCTTTTTTTTATTTATTTTTTTTACTTATATTAAAAAGTACGCGGGCCACGTGCTGGCTGTCTTAAAAAAATACTAATAAACTTACTTATTTTATTATATCTTATTATTAAATTACTTACTTTTTCTTCTAGTATTTCTATCTTACTTTTAATTATTTATTTATTTATGCTTTTACTTATAATAGCTCTAGATATCTTAAATTATTTTACATGTGTACTAATACTACTTGGATAGATATATTATACTATCTCTATATACTAGAAGGCTATTAATTAGCCTCTTTATTTACTTTAGGATAAGTATATTCTCTAGCTTTTATATGAGATTTATTAATGACTTTATTATTACTATAATTTCTCTCTATACTATTACTAACACGCTTAGATAGTGCTTTTTTAGATGTATAAAGAATTATACTAGTAGTATTATAATAGCATACTGCCTACAGACAGCTATCTAATACTTAAGAATATATTAAAATAGCTTATTAAATAGTTCTATTAACCTTAGTTAAATATGAACGCGTTAATGGCTCTCGTATCTTTATATTATATCTATACGTTAATTACTTTCTTTTTCTTTTTTTATAAAATTTACTTGAATTTAAATTATTAGCTATTTTAATTAGCTTGTTAATGTAATAGATATAGTAAGTTACTTAAATAACACAAGCCATAACTTCTAGTCCTATTAGATCTAGAAATTAAAGGGTTTTAGTATGGCTAATGTATTTTAATACTATACTATATATAACCCTCTTTTATCTTATACTATTAATCTCTTATTTTAAATATGTTATAGCTGCTGTTGCTGTTATAAAAATCACGTTAAACATACCTACCTAAATAGGTTACTTAATAATTAGATAATAATATCTAAAGCTTTACCACTACTAAAGAGCTAGAGTTTTTATGTAAGTATTTTTACTTTATATTTAACAAGTATTACTAGAGACTCTTTTAGAAAGTAATAAAGCTAAATTCTAGTAGAGATACTTTATCTAATAGTAATAGTACTAAATAGCTAGTTCCTAATAACCTAACTAAGTATAATCCTGTCTTTATAGCTAATTTTATATTATTAGCTATCTAGCTACTATGTAAGATATTTTTTAAAACTATATTTTTAAATACATACTAGAAGGCACTGGCTCGCGTAGTGTTTTTACTTATAAAAAATACTAATAAATTTCTCTCTATATAAAGGCTGCCGGACTCTTCTTTATATTCTATTAAATATTCTGCTATAATTAGTTAGATACTAGGTACTAAACGTGCTAAGATAGCGGATTTAAAAATATTAAGTAAATAAAATAACTTAAATAAGCTAGATAAATTATGTCTTATAAGCTTATAAGAGTTAGAACTAAGCTAGTTTAGTAACCCTACTAAAAAAGTAGATATGTTATTAAAAAAAGAACTAGTTTTAAAAACTATTTTTATAAACAACACTTTTTGCGCTGAGCAGAGGCGTGTTAAGAGGTAAAAGTTATAAGCTTTAGAGAAAAAATAATCTCTTAGTTTAATAACGCCCTATAAAGATGTTTTCTCTATTAAGTATAATGCTTATATCTTTATACTATATAAAGATAAGACTAATATTACCTGGATTATTAAATAATCTGTTACTAGAATTATTAATAAATGTATTATTAAATCTTCTTTCTATAACGCCACTCGCACTCTATATGTAATGGCTATTATTATATTTTAAAATATTTATACTTTAGGTAATCTAGCTGCCCGGTACCACGCTGCTTTCTTTTTAAAGACTTAGTAAAATATTAGAATTTCTTTCCTAATATATATTAAACCCTTCCCTGTTACTAAGCCTACTAAAACTTTACTAGGCCTTATTAGAAGAACTTTATTATAGCTATTATATAATAACTATTTATTCTAGTATAATATCCTTAATAAGACGTTCTGTTATGCTTAGGATGTAGTAAACTTTTATAAAAATCAGTTTACTACTGTTTATATTTAATATTACTAGGTAATAGTCTTCTTGGCTAATATATACACTAAAAAAATTAAGACACTTAAGAAAGAAAACCAGATGGGAGGTAGAAACTAGAGTTATAGTTATAATAAAAAAGAAAATTTATAAATAGAGGTAAAAAGAGCTCTACTATAGCTAGTTTATAGAAATACTATAAATAAAGAGAAGAGTATTTTTAACAAGTGTTTATAGTAAGCTTACTATTAGTATAAAACTACTAATATACTTAGATAGGGTAGTCTCTATTTAATACCTTATAATCTAATTAGTAATATATAAATAGAGTAGATACTTTGTGTTAGAGAATAGCATATCTAGCTTAAGCTTATTAAAAAAGCTAATTATAATATATATAATACTAGCCAGGCTTTTAATTCTTAACTAGGTTTTAAAAGTATTATAAATGGTTTAATTAATGAAAAGAAGTTGCTCCACATTAAAGCTAAGCTACCACTAACTATATATAAAATAGAGAAGGTTTAGAATAGTGAGAATAAAAAAGATAAGGAGAACTTTACGTTTATATAGTTTTAAGTAATAGTATTAAGTATTAAGTTAGCTTAAGTATTATATTAACTTACCTTACCTAAGCTATTTAAACTATAAAAACTGTTATTATTAAGTTAGTTTATATTTAGTGTTTATAGTTAATTTACTTCTTAAAATATTCCCTAGTGTTATTATTTTTTCTTTTATTTTAACCTTCGTGGTCTGATAATACGCGTATTGAGAAATAACGTAATTTAGATATAGCAGGAATTATTTAAACTTAGTATTATAATTTTAGCTTAGATAAAGAAACTACTTATATAGTATCCAACCCTAAACACAACTACTATATAGAATATTATTATGTAACTATACTAGATAGTGTATCTAAACACACTTAGTAAGATATCTAATTTTAGTGTAACTTAAAGTGCGTAATTAATATTAACTCTATTATTTAAATAAATATTTATTTTATGTCTATACTAAGATAAATGCTTTTTTATGTATTTTATATTTATTTATAGTTAAAGCGTTTTAGCTCGTGTAGACTTTATTAAAATTATTTTAATTTTATTTTCACACCTATGCATCCAACGCATTTCGTGATTTTTTTTTACTATTTTATAATCTTTTATTGCTACTATTATCTGCTATTGTTTACTTAATTTTTAGTAAAAACTGTTTACGGGAAGGGTAAATGAATTTACTTTAAAATTTTAAATAAATTTACTCAACCGTCCGTGCGTCTTGGCATTTCTTATATAAAGAATTTAAATAAATCTACTTTATTCCTTTATATAATACTCTTAGAATTTGTTTTTATAAAGTTAGTATATATAAAAGATAATTAACATATATTATCTTAATATATATTCTATTTTTATTTTCCCATGTTCCTACTTTTCTACCTTTATATATTTCTAAAAATTTTCAAAATTTTTATTTATATACTAAGTGTGTTGACTAAATGTGGTGTTTGGTTAACATACTAATATACTTTTTTTCTTGCTAAATAAGAGCTGACTATTCGACTCTAGTGTGTACTACTTTTTTTTTTTTTAAATAAGTACTTAAAAACTAAACCTTTATATAAAACTTAATATAATACCTAATAGAATACTTAGTATAAAGCTTAGTATAAAGCTTAGTATAAAGTCTAGTATAAAGTTTAGTATAAAGCTTAAAATAAAGCCTAATGTAAAGCTTAATATATTACTTAATACATTATATTTTCTACCTCTATATATTTTATTTAATTTTTGAAAAAAAGAAGAAGATTATAAGTTATTTAGGCTGGTTGCTATTACTTAAACTGTATACCCCTAAATAATAACTACTATTCTAAATACTTCTATAGTTTTTTGTTTTTTCTCTCTTATCTCTTATTTTTTTTCTCTTCTCTTTCTCTATTCTTTTTTCTAGATACTGACTTCTTTATCCTATTGTAAACTACTTTTTTTTTTCTTTTTTCTGGAAAGTCTATATCCTGGCGTCTCTCTATATATTTAAAATTTTATTTTTATTATATTTTACTAACTTGCTATTTTTAAACTGTAACTAAACTTTTATACTAGCTACTTTATTATTTTTACTACTACTTAGTAATATAATATAGCTTAAGATACTTAATTATATAGCCTATAATACTAAGAATATTTAGAAACTAAAATATAGTGATTTTTTATCTTTATTCTAAATGTCTTAAACCTTTTCTACTATTTTATTATAATTAACTACATTATCACCTTTATTTTGACTTTTGAACTATCTTATTTGAGTTTGTTCTTATAGAGCTAATATATATAAAAATATAACTAATACTTATTATCTTAATATATGTCCTATTTTTGTTCTGCTATCCTCTTATTTTCTATCTCTATATATTTCTATTAATTTTTAAATATTTCTATTTATGGTTTGGATTTGAGGTAGTTAAGTGTAAGTATAGCTAACTTAAATTTAAATTATAACTTCTTTTTTTTATTTCTTCTTTCTTGGAAGCTGACTTTTTGATTTCTGTCTATACTACTTTTTTATTTCTTTTTCATTTCTTTTTATTACTTTATGCTATCTATTCTTTTTAATTTTTATATTTTAACCCCTATCCATTCTATGGCAATAAAAGATATATTATTGTGTTTAAAAAACCTAGTTCTATAAGCCTAGAAGTTTATAGTCTAATATATATAACTTTATTTATACTATTTTAGTTAATTCTTTTATTTATATAATATAGTATTATCTAAGCCTTTCATTTCTATTATATTTTACTACTTTATTTATTTTAAATTAGAACTAAATAGTTGTACTAACTACTTATTATTCTTACTAGTACAATATAGCTTAATATTCCTAGTTTTATAATATTAAAAATGTTTGGAAACTAGCTATTAGTATAAGTGGTCTGTATATTATAGATAGAGATACTAAAATTTATTCTAATTTTTCTACCTATATTTACTCTATAATAATAGTAAATATTTTAATGTAAATTATATAGGCGGTACTACTACGTATACTAAATAATATATTTAAATTTAGTATAAATCTAACTACCTAATATAAATATATTCTGTCTTTAAAATAAAAATCTACTCTGCCCTAAGTAGATTTACCGCCCTATAATAGTTAATTTACTACTATAAGGCAGAAGCGTTTATTAAATAAATAACTATTATAATTTTACCTAGATTTATAAACTATTTATATAGATGCTATAATCCCTACTTAAAGTATGTAAGCTACTTTTTTTATCTACGCTAAAATTATAGTGCATTTATATAAGCAGTTTATATATTATAAATAGGAATACTAAAATCTATTCTTAATTTTCTTACCTATATTTATTCTATAACTACGTTAAATATTTTAATGCAATTCTGAAGGACGGTGTAACTTTATATACTAAATAATATATTAAAATTTAGTATAAATCTGACTACGTAATGTAAATTGATTTTAGCTCTAAAAAAATAAATTAACTTAGCTCTTATTCCTAAATTTACCTCTGTACGCATATATTTTGTTTTTAATAAAAATAATTAACTTAGCCTTAAGTTAATTTACTACTATGAAATAGGATAGTAAGTGGATATTAAACGCTAATATATATATCTATTACGCTATTAGTATTATTTTAACCCTATTTTTATTTACCTTTAGTTAATGTGTTGTGTTACCGTAAATTGAGCTTATTAAGTAGCTAAGAGACTAAATAAGATTACATTAAGAACCTAAGAATCTAGAGAGTAAGAAGAGTCTATATATAGTAAAGAATTATTAAGCTAGTTAATAGTATGTCTAACTAGAAGGTCGCTCTCACAGTAATATATTACCTTTTTTTTTTTATAAAATTATGAAATCTTTATATTACCACCGTTATACTTTACATAGCTGATTTAAATAGAGAGAAATACTTATATTCTATATTAATAGTATAAGCTACTAGCCTTTACTAATTTTGCTTTAATCTTTAACTTAATTTATAGCCTTAAGCTAAGGAATTATATTATTTAATAATAGTTTAACCCTCTATCTTAGCCTGTATGGCGCTAATACCGCTATTTGTTTATAATAATAGTAAAAGTTATTACTATTAGTAATAGTAAAAAAAAATCTTTAGCTCTAACTTTTAAAACTACTTATTTATATAAGAAGATTTCTGGTTTCGCTTTTTACTACTACTCTTAAGAGTCTTTACTAATAATTGGGGATTTATTTTTAATATCCTACTTTTAATCTTATATATGTGTCTTGTATACGTGTTTTGTATATTATATTTTATATACCTAAATTCCTAATATTATGTGTATATGAAAAAAAATACTATAAAAATTTTACTTATTTTTTTATTTCTAAATAATTTACACACTACATCCATCTGCACTAGCCTTATATAGTTAAAAAATAACTATATATATCTATTATATAGGCGTTTAAAAGAGGTGGATATTTAAGTCTTAGGACTTTATATTAGTAGGTGAATTTTTTACCTAGCTATAGTTAAATAAATGAGCTTAGAAAGGTTTTTAAGAAATAGATATACCTATACCCTCAAAGCCCCGGCATAAACAGAACGATAAAGAGAATAAGTTTTAGAGTATATATAAGATATTTTTAGGGGTAGCTAAATATAAATCTACGCTAAAGCTATTTATATTAGTTAATTAGTTAATATTCTACTACAGAGTTAAAGGATATAAAAGTTATATATCTTATTTAAGAAGAATAAGTGCCTAATACTATCTTCCGTCTAGTATAAACTTAAGATATAAAGGACTATACTAAAGCCGTTAAGACTTATACTTGCTAGACTAGATAGTTTCTGCACTAGTAGTAAATAATAAGCTAATACTATTAAGACTAAATACTAAGACTAGAAAGTTAATAAAGTAAAGTTTATTATAATAACTTAGGATGTTACTAGAATTTATAAAAGATAGCCCGCGAGTCTTTACTAAAAGTATGTAATAAAAAGATATTCTATAATCCTCTCCTTAGAATCTAAATTACGCTAGTAATAGAGATAATTTCCATTTTCACTAGTTAATATAGCCCGTCTATAATATACTGTAATTTTAGTGTAAAGGAGCTATAAGTTATAAACCTACTAGATACTTAATAGCTAACCCTAAATATAATAATTATATAGAATATTTTAATATAACTGTGCTAGATAGTGCATCTAAATATACTAAATAATATATCTAAATTTAGTATAGATCTAATATTATTATCTAAATTAACTTTGTTTTTAAAAATAAAATTAACTTAGCCTGTATACTGAAATAAACGCCGCTCTGTGTATTTTATATCTCTAATAAAAAAAATTAACTTAAGGCTCGGTCAGTTTACCGCTATGGGATAGTTTAAATATAAACTAAATAAAGTATTAACTAAATCTATTATAAATCAGCCCTAATTTGTTATATCCTCTTAGATAGGTTTTAAGTTATTTTAGACTCCTTAATTATTTATATATTTTTAGTAGACTGTTAATTAATCTATAGATATTTTATAAAATAACTATTTAAGTAAGACTAAGTCAGCTGCTGGATAGACTAAATATTATATAATAATAGAAATCACCTTCTTAAGCTTAGGTAGGGGATTGGGAGGTTTATAAGTACTAAATAATAATAGTAGAGAGCTATTATTTTAATATTCTAAAGTTCTATTTAAGTTATTTAATAATAGCTCTTGCTATTCTATTATGATTGTACTATATAGGATGTATAATATATATAGTAACTTTAAGATTATTAGTTTAGTTTAGTGCGTCCGTGCTAATGTCCTTATTTAATTTATACTCTTACTTTATACTACTATTACTAGGGCTGTTTGGATTACTAAATTTTACTATAGCCTTATTAGAGTCTACTTATAGGTTAAGTTAAGAATACTTTATTAATTTATTAATAAACTCTATAAATAGACCCTTATTATTAGATATATTAAACCTTATTTTATTATTACTAATATTTATAGTCCATACTCTGGGGGTCTAGAGGTGAAGGTGTAGTTAATAGAGTAGTATAATAGAATTCACGTTTTAAGCACTCTTATAAGATTCTGTATTTATACTTTATCTCTTCTAATATATTATTCAAAATTACTATAGCCATATTCACAGAAGTAGTGTCTATTATAAATAGGGTTAATGTTAATAAAGATAATCTTTAGATTATTAAAGAACTTAATAGCCTCTTAAATAGCGGTATTAACTAAGTTAATTTGTAATAATTAATTAGCAGGTATATAATAAAAGTAAGTAGATTAAGTGTAAATAGCAACAGGAGATGACTTATAGTTATAGTCTAATATTAATAAATATTTATAAAGAATTTCCTAGACATACTGTAAGGCTTTTAGAATAGGGTGTGTATACTAAGTCATTAATCTCATTTTATAGCTCTATAGTTAAGTTCTGATATTATTTCGCCTAATGAATAGAAAAGCTCTACTTATTATAGGCCTTAGTATTACTAAAGTATTAAGTATACTTAAGAATATAGAGACTAACTTTATTATCTATAACAGCTAGATAATTTCTCTACTAATATATAGTATAAATAGCTATATTCTTTAATTTCCCTTTTTTAATCTTTTTTCTACTCTCTTAAAGTGATGTTTTGCATGGCCCTTTATTCTTAAGATTATCTTTATATAATAGCGTTTTATTCTATCTGTTATTATAGTAAATGTAATTTATAGCTATTAAATAGAAACTAGTGTTATTATTATCTGCCTATATAAGCATAATCCTTAGCTAGTGTTCTATTAGTAGATTTATTTATATCCTTTATCTATAATTTTTCTTACATATGTTCGCTAATCTAGAGCCGGAATAAGTCTTAAATTAAAAATCTATTTCTTTTCTATTAGGAACTTAGGTTTTTGCTCTGGCTTTAACTAGAATAGTATACACACTACTAAGTTATATATAGCTATTTTTATTTCTATTATATGTATTTCCCTGTGTCCATGCGACACTGCTCTGATATTTATTAATAAAGATAAAGATTATAAATAGAATTAATTTATAGCTTAAGAGTTTTTAATAGCACCTAAAATGAATTTATCTACTCTTAGATCTAGGCGCGGCTCTAGTACAGAAAAAGCCTTTAAATATACTAATACTATAAATAGATAATATATCAGGCTAAGGGCCTAAATTCCCTGTAGTTAAGTTATAAATAGAAAGGATATAGTAATATAATCATGGTTTCGTTAACACGCGTGTAAGTAGTCCTAAAATATAAATAAGTATATAAATAAACATTCTTAAAATACTTTAAGCTATATATAGTTCTTATATTATTTAAACTTTATATAGTACTATAGATTTGTTCTTCTCTTATAAGGGTCTTATCACGAACATATGTCCTTAAGTTAAAATTATTAAGATATAGGAAAAACTTAAGTTTCCGTACTACCTTATATTACCTAAGAATGGTAATAAATCTTAGACTGCTATATATTTTTAATAGGATTAAGTTTTAAATTTTATAATTTAAATCTACCTCTACGCTTCTTCCTTTTTGCGTGATAAGTTTTAGGTTATAAGTAACTTATAAGTATTAGAAGTTAGTATTAAACGCTGATAGAGTAGTGAGTATAAATAGTAGTAGTAATAAATATAATTATAAGATTAATTATAACTAAGCTAGTAAGAGCAGTAGCTTATAGGACTAAATACTAAGCAGTTTTAAATAAATTATCTCTTTTTATAGTAAATAATAATATGTTTGTTTACATCCTTATGTATCTAAGAGCATAAAGGGTTTTAGTATTATCTTTCTTATAAAAAAAGACGCCTATATAAGCGTCTTATTAATTAAGAGATATTTACTATAAGCGCTATAGTTATACCTATTTAGTTAAAACTATATAGGCTTTATATTTAAATTTACTTTTAGAATTTAAAAAAAAAGTAATCTTAGATAGAAGTTCTTGTAATATCTAGACCTAACTGGTTAAAATTTAGGGCTAAGACTAGCTAAAGGAGTAAGTATTATAATATATAATATAAAGTAGAAACCTATCTATAGATATAATAGGCTAGTTAGAGTTAAGGTAAGTACTATACTATTTTAAGTTTAGCTCTTATATAGCGTTAACTAACATAATAAATCTAATAGCCTTAGTATATAAACTAGAAACTATTTTAAAACGTTTATATAGTACTTTTATAAAGTATATTAGTTATTATAAAAAAATAAAAAAATAAAAATAAAAATTGCGTAGTTAGATAAAGTAGGTAATATAACTATATTCTTTTTATAGTCTAGCTAAGTAGAATATTTATAATTATTAGTAACGAAAATTTTAGTTATTATAGGAATTACTCTTATTCTCTAATAGCTATATTAAGTAATACTAAAAGAATTACTCTAAAGAATAAGGTATAAAAAGTTATGTTTAAAATATATATATATATATATATTTTTAATAGTACCACCTGAAACCACCTTACTTTTTAATAGGTAGTACTTAATATTTGATTATTTATTTACGTGATTATTTTCTAGCTTTTCTTTTTTTAAATCTTTATATATTTAATAACTAATAGAAAGTCAACATGCTACTATTAATTTAAAGAAAAATTATAATCTTTAAGTATAGTATTTATAGAGGGATTTCCTTATAATAAAAAAGTTTCTAGAGAAAATATTTTCTAAGTAAAGCTAGATATTAAATTAAGGCCACCGTTTACTTTTTTTCCTTTTTCTTTTTATAAAGATATACTATATAGTTTAATTACTAGCTTTTTTTAAATAGCCTAATAAATAAAAATATATATATTAAGTTTTTTAAGTAGAGTAAGCTATAAGTTTTATTTCTACTAAAAGTAGAAGTTTAGAGTTTATAGCACATAATACTATATAAACGCGTAATTATTCTTTTTATAAATTATTAGAGTATTATGTTTATAGTATTGATAGTGGTAATATGTTAATAGGTATTTTATTAATTATCTACTTTAATAAAGTTTATACTAGAACCCTTTTTTAATTTTCGCCTTATTAACTTAACTATATTAAATATGGGATAGAAATATATTATTATTACTATGCTAAAAACTAGCTTACTAAATTAATATATTAATATACTAAATTATATGCTAGAATTTAGGGCTATTCTAATAACTTTAAGTAAAATTTAAGAGTTAGTAAATAGTGTAAAGAGATATAAAGCTGGAATTACATAGATAATACTAGTATAGTAAGTAGATATAGTAATATAAAAAGTAGTATTAATAGTATTAAGTTTTACTATTACCTTTTTACTTTTATTTTTATATTTCTATTTTTACTTTTACTTTCTTACTTTTACTCTTATCTTTTTACTTTTATTCTTACTATCTACTACTAAATAAGCGTAGCTAAGAGATATAGTAACTAAATTAGTATTTAATTTATAAAATTAAAATAAATTTAGTTATTTTATTAATACTCTTATTATTTTACTAACATTTGAATCTAATTGACCTATATTAGATATAAAATATTATGTACTAATTATATTAGCTATTTTAGTATTTACTATTATATTTTAGAATATATTAAGTTTTCTATTGTCTTGCCTTTAATATATTTAAAAACCTATATACCTATTATTAAGTTCTATGGCACCAGAAAAGTACTAGTGTGTGCTGTAAATAATAGGACTGGTTATAACCTAATTAAATAGTACTTATTCTTAAGTATAAAAATTCTTTTTATAATATAATTTTTAGATATCTAAACACACCACACAATTGTGCTTATCTAATATATTAGAATCTCTATTATTACTTCTATTATAAGTTTAGAGGGTATAGAAGCTAATTATCGTTATAAGACTATATATAGTTTTTTATTTATTAGTGGATATATTATGCTTAAGGTTTACCTCTGTCCTTATTCTATATCTTAGTAATAGTTTAATTCTATTTTTTAGAATAGTATTTTACTTAGTATTAGTTATAATAGCCTTTATTTATAAGAAGTTAATTAATTTAATATAAGCTTTTTATCTAAAACACGCGGACTAGCAGCACCTATTAAGAAGAAATAATATTAATAATAAACTATCTATTCTATCTCTACGTAACATGTTTACTGTTAATAAAGTTATATAAAATAAATAGTATATACTAGAACTGCTGCTAAATAGTGTCTTCTGCCGTATAAAAAATATTAAGTAAAGTTATCCTAGTCCTATTTACTAAGCGTTCTAAGTAAGAATAGTTTATAAATATAAAGTAGTTAATTTATATATTCCTAAATTTATTCTCTAATAGGTTATTCTAGTACTTTCTCTAGTAAATAATAATAGGCGTTTTAATTTCTTTTTTTTCTTTAGAGTTAGTTTTATATTTAGTGTACCTCTAGTACTTTTTTATTTTACTTAACGAAAGTAGTACTATTTACGGATGATTAAAGTAGTATACTATATATTTAATATAATTAAGCTATTAGCTAACGCTGCTGATATATAAAACTCCTCAGTTAAAAAAAAAGAAGACAGAAAAAAAAATTTTTTTAAAATTAAAAATTAAAAATTAAAAATAAAAAATAAAAAATAAAAAATAAAAAATAAAAAATAAAAAATTAAAAAAAAAGGGTAGAGAAAACCTCTTTTTACGTACCCACCACTATTACTAACAAAGATAATAAAGTTATTTAGTTAGAGTATATTAAAAGTTATTAAATTATTATATACTAATTATATAAGGTTTAGCTCTGTAGGACTGTAGTATCTAACCAGCTAATTAAATAGAATCTTATTTTTAACTTATTTTTTAATTAGAGTATTTAAGTGCTTTTTTAGTATACTTTTTTCTTATAACTAAAGAGCCTTAGCATGGTGTGGTAATGTAATAAAAAACTATATAAAAATAATTATAGCACAGAGCCAGAGGCTGCTAAAGTAAGCTATAGAAATAAATAAAAAAGTTATCTTTATATTTAGAATTAAAGAAAAATTTCGTGTTAGTGTAGCACTGTTGAATTTAAAAATCTTTTTATTTTAGAAACCAGATAATAAACCCTCTGCTACTTATATTCGACAGATAGGAGAAAAAATTTAATTTATTAAGTAAATTAATCTGTTCTCTGTAAAAGGTATAGATATTAAAGTTATATAAGAGAGAATACGTCTTCTTTCTAAATTCTTAAGAAATTAATTTATTAATATAGGTGCTGGAATAAGTAGCTCTTGTAGACACCTTATAATATAAGTTATACTAGTTTTAATAGAGATATAAGGCTATTTAAGGCACATAATTCTTACAGATTTTTATATTATTTCAGACTAAATCTTTTCTTTTAAAAATTCTATGACTGAGTTGACCCTATGTCTGGCTCTATACTTTAAAATACATAAATAAATAGAGAATATAATAAAAGATATGAAAGTAGTAGTAACTAAATCTATTATATTTATTTCTATATTACTAGTACCTTATAGATGCGCTTAAAATATAAAGTTTTATTCACTTAAATTAAAGAGTATACCCTAACAGTAATGCCCTAACTATAAGGGCTTTTAGTTAAATAATCTATTTTCTTATCCTTTATTTCTCGCCTAGCCTTTTAGTTTTTTATAGCTGTTTTCTGCTGTAAGTAAAATAGAATTATAACTTCTTAACAGGCTGCTTCTCTCTAGCTATATTATAGTATTATAAATACTTTATATAGTAGCCTACTTAATAAGAAATTATACTTTAAAGCGGTTTTCTAATTCCGTTATAATTAACTTAGTATATTCCTTATTACTAATAGCTGTTTTTTATATCTTTATAATAAAATCCAGTCCCTTTCTTATAACTAGTTATTTAATTTATTTTTGTCTTTTAAGGTGCCTATCCTATATTAGGAGTTTTAGTTTTCTATTTACTTTAAATTTAAAAGCGCGACTAAAATATAATATCTAGATATAGTATTTTAAAGTATAGTAAAAGTCCTCTTTTCTAATACTTAATAAGCTTTAAAGATATGTAATCTATGCTTCTAGTATTTAATATTTTAGTTCTAAAACCCATAGGAAACCGCGTGTAGCTGTGTAAATATAATTTATTTATAACAAGAAATTAAAGTAAAGCTCTTTTTATATAAGTTCTTAAGTAATTTTAAATATATGCTATATAATTCTAAGACTAATAGTTACATACTCGCCTATTGTATTAAGGTATATACTATTATTATAATATTTATTAGCTAGTTTAGGGGGGCTAAAGTAGCCCTAGTACTCTAACACTAGCATAGTCATCCACTTAGACTTCTTAACCCTATAGTAGATATTAAATAATAACGTGATTAGTTGGTTCTGGTGGCGTAAAAGCGTAAAGTTTTTAATAACATTATTTAAAAACAATCCCTAAAGGATTCTAGAATAGATAGATATTCTATAGGTTTTAGTTAAATTATAGAGGCAGTAGTAAACAAGGCGAAGGCTCTTTAATATAGCGATATCTAAGTTCTATATAATTTTAAGAATAATAGCATCAGGGATGCAAAGGCCAGCTATAGTGATAAAGATTTTATATACTAGAGTTTATAATTAGGGAAGGTTTAAAAGAAGTAGTGGTATTAAGCTATATTAGAAATAATATAACATAAGGGGTTGCTGTGCCGTAATAAGTGTCTAGTATAGGCTTAAATATATATTATAGGAATTTATATTATAGCTAAGTTATAACTAGATATATTAATACTTAGATATGTAACTAGTGTTTTACTTATTTGCTAAACCTTTAACTAGTATAAAATTAATAAATTAATAGGTTATGCTCTAGCTTATATATGTTATTATATAGAAGTAGTTAAATTATAAATATTATAGGAAGATACAGCGTACGAAATTACAATATCTAGCTAGAAATATAGGATAGAGTCTTAATAGAGAATCTAATAATAGAATATAAAGGAATTTTATTAACACAGTAGTCTTTATAAGGTTAAATTAATAACTTAAATTAAAGTATCTTAAATGTACGCGAGTGTACGCATAATGTTTTCTAAAATACTAGATATACTACTTTAACTTAATAATTATTTCTTTAGGTAGATTGCCTTTATAAATACGCTAGTTCTCTAAAGTAAACTTATCTTTTAGGTTCTATTTTATTATTACTAAAATATTATAAAGTAGCTCTACTATCTTTCTAATTCTGCCCTTTTTTTCTTTTCTCGAAAATATAATATTTATTATAAAAATTTTCCCTGTACTTGTAATAGCTTTTATTTTTAAAACTATATTAGCACTTTTTAAAGCGGTAGGAGGTAAAAAACCTTAAACCTTTATTAAAGCATTAGCTACTTTTTTGGCCTAGAGTAGTATAAAAGTATTAAGTATTTTAAGTAGAGTTTCTAATATAGCTTTTAGTAAGATAGTAAATAATAGTACTTTAGTAAACTCTAGAGCAGCTACTATTTCTACTCTAATAGAAATAATAAGAGAGCTATTTTTAATATATAATTACCAGACCAGAATTAACGATATAGTTATACTATTATTAAAATCTAGGAATAAACCACTAGCTTTCTCTAAAGTGGTTTTTTCTTTTAAAGTTCTTATATCTTTTAAAGCTCTGGCTTTTTCTAAAGCCTCTACTTTTTCTAAAGCTATTGCTTTTTCTAAAGCTGTTATTTTAATAAAAGTCACGTAAGCACTACTAACTAGCGTATTAAAAGCTTTAAGTATTATAAGTTTAGTAAAGGCACTAACAGGTGGCCTTTCTAATAGAATTATAGCTAAATTATTTTTATTTATTTCTAAGGCTTCCTCCGCTAGTGTATCTGGAGCTTTATTTTTACTAATATTATTACTTTCTCCATATCTAACCTTATTTAAGAATAAAGTAGAGATTATTAAAGTAATTAAAAGTTTAGAAGAGAATGCTCTTGTGTTTTTATATAGTATAAGTAGTGCTATAGTAAAGTTTAGAAATCTATCTAAAACACTAACACCTATAGCTTTAGAAAGTAATCCTATAGTTACTAGTAACTAATACTTACTAGTAGTTCTTTTATTCAAGGCCTGGTAGATAGAGCTGGTTTATTATTATTTAACAGAAATATAGGTTTAGTTCACGTTTAAATTAGTATACGCTTTTTAGAATTAACTAGTTAAGAATAGAGTACTCTAATAAGAAGAGCTAACTATAATTTATTAACCTATTTACCTTTCCTTACCTACATTGTCCTTAATTCATTTAAATTTAGTGTCTTAGTGTTTAGAAAGAACTTCTATATATATATATATATATGGTAATTTAAGATATATTAGGTGCTAGTCTGCAGATTAAACGTGTCTAAGTTTAAAAGCTAGGAGATAACTTAGTAATTTCACTTTATTTTAGCCTATAACTACTACAGATGTGTTAATTATCTTAGATAATTTAATTATCTTACTTAAGCGTGAACGCGTTACTAGCCCTTTTATTTTTATATTCTAGCTTTTTTCTTTTTCTTTTCTAAAGGTGTGCTGTGGTTTTAATTCTTAGCTTTTTTTAACTTAGTTTATTAATGCAGACTACTAGTTATTAAGATAGTTTTAGTAGAGTAAGCTCTTTTCTACTAAATTACTTTAAGTTATAGTAAAAGTAGAACCTAAATTTGGTAAGAGTAGTTTTTTTTAGTTACTATTAATACAAGAATTTCATTAGCTCCTACGGTATAGTTAGTGTTCTAGTCTAAAAAAAAAACTATTATATATTACTATAAGAATAAATATTTGGCTTATAGCAGGTTAAAGCTAGATTTACTATATAGATTTATTATAAATAGCTAAAAGCCAGATTTATGGTATGAATTTGTGATAGGAAGTTAAAAGCCAGATTTACAGCGCAGATTTATAATAGGAAGTTAAAAGCCTAAATTTACAGTATAAATTTATAGTAAGAAGTTAAAAAGCTAGATTTACGGTAAGGCGGCTATACTATAGTTAAATTATTAATAGACTTTAGTTAGCTTATACTATAATCCTTATAAGCCTATACCCTTTATCTCTTTATTTTAAAGCCATATACGTACGGCCTAATTCCATATTAGATAGATATATTCTAAGTTAAATTATACATGGCTTTTATATTATATTAGTATTTAAATTATTCCTTAAATTAGGCATATAAACTTAATTTGCTGTTTTCTTAGTTCTTAGAGTATTTACACTTTAATAGTGCTTTTAAGTCTCTTTTATTTCTATATTTAATATCTATTCTACCCTAAACCACTACTAGCCTTAATATATAAAAATGTGTTTTACTAATTTCGTGCTGGCTCTTTTCCTAGCTATGAGCATATTTACAGCAGTATTTTTATATAACTTAAATAAACGTTAATATACACTTACAGACCTAGACTAAAAGATTATAAATAAAGATATAAAAGTTAATACGCTATATATTTAAACTTCTCTAGAGAAGAAGGATGCTAAAGGCCTTTTTAAGTCTAAAGGCGTTTCTAAGTTTAAGAGTGCGCTTAAGCTTAAGAATATTTCTAAAGTTTAGTCTATTCTTAAGCCTAAGAATTCTTCTAAAGTTTAGTCTACTTCTAAAGACTAACCTACCCCTAAAGTTTAATCTATTTCTAAAGTCTGGTTTACTCCTATTACTAGTGATTCTCCTAGGGAAGCCATGTTTACTAGTAATAATTCTAATATAGCTATACTTACTAGTAATTCTCCTAATAAAGCCATGTCTACTAGTAATTCTTTTAATAAAGCTATGTTTACTAGTAATTCTCCTAATAAAGCCACGTTTACTAGTGATTCTCTTGATGAAGCTACGTTTACTAGTAATTCTTTTAATAAAGCTATGTTTACTAGTAATTCTCCTAATAAAGCTATATTTACTAGTAATTCTCTTAATAAAGCTATACCTACTAGTAATTCTCCTAATAAAGCTATGTCTACTAGTAATTCTCCTAATAAAGCTATGTCTATTAGTAATAATTCTAATAAAGCTATGTTTACTAGTAATAATTCTAATAAGGCTATATTTACTAGTAATAGTTCTAAAGAAGCTATGCTTACTAATAATAGTTCTAATAAAGCTATATTTACTAGTAATATTTCTAATAAAGCTAGGCGTAGACAGTAGCTATAAAATAAAAGCTTAAAGAGTCTTAGTAAGACGTATTAATAAGTAGTAAGCTATTAAATACCTAATTAATATTTACGATGCTAAATAAAGTAACAGATGGTATTATAACACTTAATAATCTTAGAAGTGCATAAATTGTACTATTAGAGTATTTATTATGTTTTATAAGCCTAGTTAGTAATATATATATCTAGTCTAATTTAATATACTTAACTTAATATTACTATAGTAGTTAAAGAACTTTATGTCTTACAGATTTAATATATATTATCACATTAATAATAATAATATATATATATATGTGTTTATATCTTAGTTTGTTATGTATTTTACTTGTTACTATAAACCCTAGTATTTCTAATATATTTAATTTAAGTAAATAATTATATTTTCTTGGTTATTTTAGATGCCTTTTTAGGTTTTACTTCTATACTTAGCTGTGTTATAAAATTAAAAGATATTACGTTAGCATTAAATAATACCTAGCTACTTCTTAATATTATTAGACAATTAAAGAGATATTATCTATAAAAAGACGTAAATATATATATATGTATTTCTTTTCTTTTTTTTCCTTTTTTCCTTTTTTCGCACTTTTATTTTATTTTATCTTTTTTTTTATCTTCTTTTTCTTTTTTCCTGTAGGCGTGTTAGTTTTAATTATACTTACTTATTTTATAAATTACTTTTACTGCTTTAATTTATATAAATATAAATAATTTTAGAATTATCTACTTTACACTATACTTTTTCTTTTAGTATATGTTGAACTAGCCATCCTCTAAAATATCTATATATATTAAAAATAAAACATAAAAAATTAATTTTTTTACTAAAATATTGTTATGGTATTTTCTAACTAATCAGAAAGCTATTAAATAATTATAATTAAATATTAGTATCTATATAAGTGGTCGGCTACTTAAAGTACTTTCTTTTTTAATAGTTATTAAAAAATAAACCCTTAAACGTTAATTTTATGTCTTGAATTAATTTTGGATAATATAGTGTTTATTAATTGTTTCCCGTTTCTTCTTTTAAATAGAAAACGTTTTTATTGGTAATTACCTAGGCTATGTATACCCTAATGAAAATACATTAATATAAAAAGGTTTTTTTTAGAAGTGTGGCACTATTAGAAGAAAATGTGGCACCACTAGAAGGAATATAGTACTATTAAGAGGAATATAGTATAGTATAAATAAGTTCCTTTATAAATATAGCGCTGCTAGAAGGAATATGGTATAGTATAATTTAATATTTCCGGCAGCATTTACTCAGGCTATATATATTTTAAATATAGTTTATTATACCTAGTTATTTAGTTATGAATAGATAGCCTTAATTTAGTTTTCTAAGTATAGAACTTATATAGCTTATTTCTATAGTCCTTTACGAAAATAATATATACTTACTTAACCTAATTTATTATTTATAGCATTAATTAATAGTAGTAATCTACTTTGTACTCTAGCTAGCTGTATTATTTATATTTAATTTTTTTACTATCTTTTAATATATTACTCTCTAATTCCTATCTTGGCTAGAAAATTAGCTTAATTTTGATATTTCTATTAGAAGTATTAAGAATTAGGAACTACTATAGTTAAAATTAATATTACTATTACTCTTAGCTTACTAAGCCTTGTTAGTTAAGCTGCTGCTGTTATAGTTAAGATTATACTCTTTAGAGCTTTAATTATAGGTGCACTAGTATATTACTATTTATATTCTTTTTAATACTTACTTTATATCTTATAGTTTTATACTTTACTTTATCTTGGTATGTACTAACTTTTATCTAGAGCTGCTAGCATACTATTCTCTATAAAAAGCTTTAAAAAGTTAGTATTATAAATACTAACTTCGTTAGTTCTAATAAGGCACTAGACTATAATTTTCCGTATAATAGTAAGAATAAAGGCTATGCCGGTTCTTTTATAACTAGTATTATTAAGAATAATCAGCTACCAGGATAGCTAAATACTATAAAGCCGGACGTAATTATAATATATCTTAAGACTAATAATACTATTTAAGGGAAGCTAACTTAGAATATTATTATAGTATACTTAACACTTATAGATCAGATGCGTATAAGTAAGCCTAATATAAAGATTCTAATAGATTATTTACTAGTTTTTTTAATACGTAAATCACGCGGTGACATTAGCTAGATATTTATATATATATATATATATATAGTACTAATAAATTTAAAAGGTGTTTTAATTTATTTTTATTATTAAAAATAAGACGCGCCCTCTTACGCAGAAACGTATTATTAATTTTAATAAAACTATTATATCTTAGGCTTCTATCAAGTCTACTCTAGCTTCTCTAATTATAATTATAGATAATTTTACTAGATTTAATATAAAGACTGACACGATGGACGGCGAATATTTTAATAATAAAGGAAACTAGAAGTTAGCTAACAAGTTCTACTTACCGCTAGTAGAAACTATTAAAAGTATAAAATAAGAAAGATTTTTCTTAAAATTAGGGTTATTAAAAAAGAGAAGAAAACATAATTAGACGTGTTAAAACTAGAATTAGTTTTAACTATTAGTTCTTATTATACTAGAGATTATATTCTAAATAATATAGTTATATTTTCTAGATTCTTTTTTTTAGGCAACTTGAATATAGTTTACATATATTATGATAGTATTCTAAAAAAAAAAAAATTTAATTTAGTTAGCGTCTTAAAAAAGGCTTAACGCTATATTATTTATATTAAGTACTTTATAACTTCTCCCTAACACTCTCAAAAACACTAGAAAGAATGTTATAATAATATAAATAGTATTACGTATTATATATACGTTTTAAAATCCTTTTATAAAAATTTAAAACCTATAACCTTTACTTTAACCATGTTTCTTATATTTGTTTTCTAAATTATATTATTTTTATACTTTTATTACTTTTTATTTTTTACTTTACATTCTTCAGCTTAGCATGTAGAGTTTACTTTTTTATTCTATTTATTTTATTTTAGTCTTATAAGTAGCTTAGATTATTTTTTGTTTATACTACTAGCTAAATTTCTACAAAATACTTAAAAAAAAAAAATTTTTATTTTTTTTTATTTTTTTTTTTATTTTTTTTTCCCTTTGGATTTGGCTCTTATTTTTAAGTAAAGCCTGCTTATTTATTTAAGTTTAAGATAATATTAATATAGTATTTTAATTTACACATCTGTTGACTTCTACTTTAAATAATTAGTAATTTAATTTATTGTCTATTACCTTTATATACTAGGTAGTTTTTTTAACTTTATTTCTTCTAGATATATCTCTTTTTTTTATTTAATATATACTATTTTATTTGTTGCTATTCTATATTAAAAAGAACACGCTCTCTTTTTCTATATCTAGAATAATATCTTTAAATACCTTATACTTTTTAAATTCTGGCTAAACTCTAAGAATACCCTTCCTATAACGTAAAAGCCTTAAACCTGGAATAAGAAAATTGTAATAGTGCTGGTCACGAACCTATATGCTTTTTTTTATAACTATTTTAAAATTACATGCTAGATACCCTAACTGCGTGTCTTCTACTAGTTATATTAACTACTTTTTATATATATATATACTAGATAATAGGTACATTCCTTCTAATTACTTAAAATACTTATACTATCTATTAAAATGCTCGCTATCTGCCACAAGGTGTGACGCTTCTATGTATTTAATTACTTTCTTATAAGATCCCCTTTTTTACTTATAGATAGGACATAAGACTTCTAGTATTATGATATTATATCTAGTCTTAAAAATTAAAACCCGCTTATGAAGCTGGCTTTTGTGATTATGTCTATATAGGTAATTAATAAGCCTTATAAGGTTAAGTAAAATCTTTTTATAATAACTTAGTAGACAGCTTCTATAATGTTGCTTATGCTTATTAAACTCTCTAATTTTATAAAGCTATAAGAGAATAGACTGCCTAGTTTTAGAAATACGCCTTTATATTTTAATATACTTTAATAAATAGAACTTTAGTAGGTTTACTAGAAGGTAGAACTAATAGCTCTTAATAAAACATATAAATAAGAAATTACCCTTTAACTTCTTAAAATACACCGCTTTAATATGGTCTTTTAGCTTGTCTGTGTGGTAAAATAGTTTTAAGTTTTAGCAGCTATAGCTAAGTACTAGATAAGAATAAATATATATTCTTTTATACTTTATTTACTTATGCCTTTAGAGCTTATAATTACTTTTAAAAGTTAACTTATACTAGTTCCCTAGCTAGTCACATAATAGGCAAGAGGACTAATTAGTTTTTTTTTAGCTATAAAAATATTAACTAACACGTCTTTTAAGGAAGGGGGAAAAAGTAATATTAATTTTATCTTTCTATTATAATTTACTAAAAATAGGCTATTAGGGAAATTTAAGCTAGCTCTATTATATTTAGCTACTGCACTATATTATTACGCTCTCTAAACGCGGCTATAGCTGGGACTGAGTCTAGAGAGATAATCAGCTCATACAGCTAAAATAAATAAGAATAATTATTATAAGATTATGTAATATTATCTAATGTATTATTAAATTAGCTAAGGAATTTACTATATTAGATACTCTGTATACCTATAGTTGTAATATTATTTAATGGCTACTTAAAAACCCCTATGCTTATAAATACTAGGAAATTCGGCTAGTCTGTTATACCTAAGAGGCTATTAGTTAGATAAGTAAATGTTATAATATTTAGATAATAGAAGTTATAAAAGAGCAGTCTACTACCCTTTTATTAGCTATAACTTTTTTTTTTTTAGACTTATTCTGTTAGCTGCTTGTAAGTGGTTCTCTCTATAGTAAAAGTAGCTATAAAATCCTACTATATCTCTAAATAGTTACCTATAATTAGCTAAAAATTAGGCTAGGCTAAGGAAGACGTAGTATTTATAAAAGGCAATAAATAAAATCTAGCAGCTATTTTTAAACACAATTAATAATATAAAAAGAGCGTAATGTCTGGGAATTAAGAATAGTTAATATTATTATAAATAAAGGAGCCTTTACAGTAGAGAAATAAGATTAAAGGTTAGAAGAAAATAGCTAGGGGTTTTAGTCTTTTACTTATATATTCTACTTTACTACTAAGTAAAAAGATATGTTGTTACTAATATACTTAATCTATTAAGAGGAGACTATTTTTTCTATAGCTTATTACCTAAGATTTAAAAAACCCAGGCTGTAAGCTGTTTTCTAGTATTATAGCTTATTATATTATATTAGCACTAGAATAAAATGCTGTAGATAGTGTAAAAGAGAAGATATAAGCTTTTAAAGCTTAGTTAAGGTATTACAGCTTTAGTAAAGACACTCTAGTTAAAACTAAAGCCTTTAGTTATTAGAAGACTTTTATTTAGTCTTCGCCTACCGAGCCTGATTCTTGTTACTAATTTTAAGAATAGAAAGAGTGGAAGCTAGGTTAGCTAGTAAGTTAACTAGCTTTTATACCTACTCATCCCTATTTTAATACCCTTACTTTTTTTGGTCTAAAATTTGGGGTTAGTGCTGTTACTATAAATCTTTTATTTAACTCTTCTAGTCTTAGTAGATATGCGTATATGCTAATATTCTAAAAGCATATAAATTAGCTACACTCGCTTAAATAAACTTTCGCTAGGTATTACTAGAAATAGAATTTAGCAGATAAATAAAACACGCTTATAGAGAATATAGCTAAAAAATAGTCTTAAGAGTATTAACTCTCTTATTCTAAAGACTTTTATTATTCTACCTTTTATTTTCACCTTCCCCTCTTTACCTTTATTATCTCTTTAAATACTTAAATAGCTTTATATAAGAAGCTTGCTACGCAGACTCTTTAAACTCCGCTATAAATTAAGTTATAAATAGATAAGTATATTAAGAGTGTTGAATTTAAACTAAATAAGATGCTTTAACCTCTAACCTAGTATATTACTAGGATTTATAAAAGACGCCTTATAAACCTTTACTAAGAGTGTACGAAAAAAGGTGCTTTATAGCTCTAGACTCTAGCTAAAAGAAAAACACTTTACGTGTCACGTCTATAGTATAACTTATTAGCTTATTATAATAATTTATTATATATTATATTTATATATAACGCTGTTGCCTGTTATAGTTATATGATATTATATAATACCCTTTACTAGTACTCTTAAGTCACTATATAAAAGCTTTGCTAACTTCTCTTTTTTTACTTTCTCTTTTCTATATTCTAGTAGAGTAGCTCTAATACAGCGCTTTATTACTTATAATTACTTGTAATTACCTACAGGTTTATGCTAGTTATAACACTTATACGGATTTTATTTCCTTCTTTAACTTAATTTATAGCCTTTAGTTAAGGAATCGTACTATTATACTATTTAATAGTAGCTTGATAACTACCTTTTACTTACCTATATAATGTTAAGGCATTTCTAGAGTTTAAGAGAGTGCTTGTATTGACTTCTTTTGATAAACCAGATAGAATATACAGTGCTCTACTCTTAAATATCACTTTAGAGATTTAAATGCTAGGAATAGAGATAGGGTAATAATAAAAAACTAAGTTTAACTATTATATAGGAAAGAGCAGTTAAAGCTAAAGGATATAGGCAATTAAAGCCAGATCACAGTCACGAATTCAGCGGTGGCTATTATCGTATTATGTATACTATTCTAATTCTTTTCTATAATTCATACTACTAGACGATTTTCTTATGTTTTCTATAGTACCGTAATTACTACTACGTGCTTAGAATTAAGAAACAACCCTATTAAAGCTAATCTTACTGTTTTATCCTCTACCACTAGTTTTTAAAGTGCTAAAACGTACTTATGTTTAGGTAATAGATTAGCAGAGCTATACCGTGACCACTAACTCTCCTCTACTCTCTGCTAAAGATTAACAGATTAATTATTATAGAAATTATAGACACCATTATTCCCTATATTAGCATCCTCTATTAAAACTACTTTAAGCCTGTAATTCTGTGCTAGCTGCTGTACCTACTGCTAATACTTAGCCTATATAGCTAAAATTACTACTATAACCTGCTTAATGGCCTGCTACTGTTAGATTAGTCTTCCGCTCAGCAGGTGTTTCTTAGGGCCGAGAGCTTTAACTATTATGCTTACTAGGTACTTAATACCCTTAAAGTAATCCGCCTACTGTAACTGGTATCTTATATAAAGAATAAGGCGACCTTTAGGTGTAAGCATGTCTCGCTAAAGCCGCAGCGAGTAGAATTAGTAGTCCTAAGAGAGGAAATTAAAAACCTAGAGACCTATAATAACATTAAAGCTAGTGGTATTAGGAGAGAGGCAGGCTTATAATACTCTAAGCTAATAGGCTAATATAATATCTGCTTTAAAGATTCTAATTAACTAGACCATAGGCGCACCGTTACTGGTAGTAAAGCTAGCCTAAATAATATTTAGCTTAGCGCTCTAGACTAGTAAGCTTTTTACGTAATCTATATCTACATACACTCTGTTACTAACCCTTCTCTTTACCTTAATAATAACTTAGCCTGAACCGGTACCTAGATCTAGCACATTCTTGCCTAGCTAGAAGTTGGTGATAGCAACAAAGGAGGCAACGTCTACCTAATAGGCGTAGTATATAGTATTATAGATTTTAGTAAATAGGTCAAAGGCCGCACGGACCTTAGTAGTATTAGAATATTATAGTATTATAAAGTATGTAACATGAAAAGCTACTAGAATATATAGTTAGTTAGATAGGGCTCTTAAGATAATAGGATTAATATACCTAGCACGCTAGAAAACAGAACGCTGGATAACAAATTAGCTTAAAAGACTTATTAAGAGTTTAATTAATAATAGTAATTAATTAAGTAGAGAATTGAGAATGCTCCTGTTAAGTAAACAAAAGCAAGAATCAAAAGCTATTTAATAGCTTAAAGAGATAAAAAGCTAGAATTAAATAGATAAAGATAGAGCAAGTAAACATAATAAGGTAAAAAAAATAGTGTTAATAGTATTTATTTTTTACTATTACCTTTCCTACCTTCACCTTTTTTTTTTTTTTTTTTTTTTTTTTTTTTTTTCTGCTTTTATCTTTCCTTTCTCGCTTCTGCTTTTACTTTCTTGCTTTTACTTTTCTTTTCTTATTTTTATTTTTACTTTCTTATTTTTACTGCTATTTTCTAAGCGCTTTTTACTCTACTTATTACCATACTTTACTTAATTATCCCTACTAGTTATTTACTTGTTATTCTTTTTAGAAGAGATAAGATTTAACTTACCTTTTATTTCTCTTATTAATTTAACTAGAACCTGCTATTAGAGAAAGCTCTTAGAGCTTTAGCATAAACAGAATAATAAAAAAAATAAGTACTAGAGTGCGTATAAGAGGTTTTTAAAAATAGCTAGATATAAATCCACACTAAAGCCGTCTATACTAGTTAATAAACCTAATTAATATTTTACTATAGAGTTAGAAGATATTAAAGTTATATATACATCCTACTAAAGAGAATAAGCACCTAGTACTATCTTTTATATAGTATAAACTTAAGATATAAAGGACTATACTAAAGCTAGTAAGATTTATATCTACACTATTAAAGATTAAGTTAGTTAATCTGTAATTACTATTTATGCTAAATTTAAATAATTTTATTCTTCTTATATATAACAGTAGTGAGAGGATTAGCTTGCTAAAATATCTTAACTCTTAGGCTTCTACTTCTACTTTAGATAAGTAAAAGAGTGCTAGACTAGTACTAGTAGACTAAATAGTTTCTATACTAGCAGTAAATAATAAGCTAATACTATTAAGACTAAATACTAAGACCTAGAAGCTAGTAAAGAATTGATATATACAGGCGGAATCTATTATAACTATATTAGTAATTAAAGAAAAAGAAAAAAGTAGTTTTTATTAACTACTTTTAAGTTAGGTAAAAAGTACAGCTATTTTAGATTTAAATTCTTCTTATTTATAAAGGAATTAATAGCGATATGCCTAAATAAGTAGGGTTATATAATTTATACTTAAGAATATTCTTTAATAGATATGTCTATACTCTTGGTTACGGCTATTCTCTGGTTTACGATATTTTTAGCCTATCATTAATAGTTTAGGACACGAAATCTTTAAATAGTTTTATCTAAAAAGCTTCTTAGGCAGACTCTCTTAACTCTGCTACAAATTAAGTCCTAAAATAGATAAGTATACTAAAAGTGTTGAATTTAAACTAATTAAGAATCCTTAAACTCTTAACCTAGTATATTTACTAGAATTTTGTGGGAGATATTTTACAAACCTTTACTAAAAGCATACGTGTAATAAAAGGTGCTTTTAGAGTATACTAAAGCATATATATATATTTACTAGAATTAGAAGAGTTAAATAGAAAATTTATAGTAGTAGTATTAACAACTCTCTCTAGCTTTATAACGCTAAAAGAGGTAAGAGAATTAGAATAGAAATAAGTAAATATAGAAATAGGCTAACTTATCTGTCTACTTAACTCCTACCCTTTCTATTCTTAGGATTAGTTATAAGAATTAGATTTAATAGCTAAAGTCTAAATAGAAGTCTTCTAGTAACTAGTAACTTTACTTTTTAACTAAGATACCTTTACTAAAGCTGTAATACTTTTAACTAGACTTTAAAAGCTTATATTTTTTTTTCTATACTATCTACAGCGCCTTACTCTAGTACTAATATAGTATAATAATTATATTACTTAGAAATAGTATATAGTCTAGGCTTTTTAAATCTTAGATAATAGACTACTAAAGAGATAGTATTAGATTATTATAAAGAATATATAACCCAGCCACGCGACGGCGCGGCCGGATAACTAGATTTAATAGTAAAAAAAACTAAGACCAGTTACACTCAGCCTAGCAGTTACTAGTATAAAAAGGCTTTTTATTTTAACAAATATAATCCCATTTCCGTATATATATATATATATATATATATATATATATATACATGTGTATTAGCTAGGAGTACGGGCTATAATAAATTCTAATAAAAATAAAAATAGAAATAAAAATAGAAATAGAAATAAAAATAAAAATAAAAATAGGAAAGGAAGGGAAGTAGGTTAAGGGACTATAAATAAAAAGTATACTATTAGTCTAAAGTGCATGTATCCTTTTTACGGGCTGTAGTACTTAATATTAGTATTTAACTATCTATCTATATTAATTTTACTGTAGTTATTATTATATTTACTTATTTTATTTAGCTTTAGCTTAAACACCTGGCTTAGCTTTTAAATATTTAAAATAATATACAAGGCTAAGCACCTACTCTTATAACGAGATATAAAATAGTTTATATAGGCTTATTATAAGAACTAGGGCTAAATTATATCCCCGTTAGCTACCATCTCCTACTATCTATAGTTAATAAAAATAGTAAATATTTATAGTTTAGTAAAGATAGAGACTAATATAATATAGTAATAGGTACATTTTATAGTAAAGTTATAGTTATAATCTAGCCTACTAGATTAATACTATTAGGAGAAATTATAGAGCTTGAGGTTACTAGCGCTAGGGTTATTATAATAGATACTAAAACTAATATTATAAAACTATATACTATATTATAGTTAGGACCCAAGCGTACCCAAAAAAAAAAAACAAAAAAAAAAAAAAAAAAAAAAAAAAAAGGAAAAAGGAGAAAGGGCTAAGGAGATAAGTTCTTACTTAATTTCTTAAAATATACTAGAACTTAATATTAAGTATTTAACCTTATGTGTTAACACTCTAGGACATGTTAAGATAAATTAAAGTAGAGAAGTTAATCTTCTAAATTATGTTATTAATTATATAAGGCGTGAGTACTAAGAGCTGGTGTATAAATTAACTTCTAATTCTTATAATATTATTTTAAAATAAATAGTACCTTATTATGAGTATAGAAAGTTATAGTATTACTGGTAGTATTATAGAGCTTTAAGAATTAATTATTAGCCTTAGTAAACAGCCCGGTCTTTCTAAGGATAATAAAAAGTTAACGGTTAAGCTTAGAGATATTAGAGAGAAACAGTAGGCGACTCTACAAAACTATAGTACAAATTTAAATATATAGATATATAGTTTAGAGTATATAAATAGAGAAGGATTTGAAAGTAGTAGAAAGTAAAAAGATAAGGCTAAGAAGCGTTTAGAGAGCTACTAGAACTAGTTAATAATAAATTATAAACATGCTAAAAGTTATTAGATATATAGATATCCCAAATAAACCTGCTTAGTGGACTCTAGATAAAGTAATAGAGAAGTAGAGATCTTTTAAGAAAAGACTTCTATTAATATATATATATAGCGCAGACGTTGGAATGGTGTATTTATATAAGTATAAAGAATACTATTATCTAAGAAAGTTAATAAAAGCAGAGGAGCCTAGAGAGAAGTTAAGAAAAATTAAAGATATTAAGAAAAAGAACTATAAGATTAGTAGATAGAGAGTATAAAAGGGAGACAGAAGGATAGTAAGTAGGTATACTTTTTATATCTATAAAAGCTACTAAGGGAATTGTCTTTTATTATAGGTAAACTTAAAATAGTAGTAAGAGTAGCTTTTATACTTACTTAATTACTATTATATTAAATCTACCCTTTTTAACCCTGTTACTGCTTTTATTTAATATTATTACTTTTAAATTACTGCTGTAATAATAGACTACCTAGATATTTTATATACTCTCTTAATTAAGTCTTTTTAATGGTCTTATTTTCTTCACGTATATATACATATATATATATATATATATATATATATATACTTTCTCTCTTTCTTTTTCTCTATCTAGCCTATTAATTACCCCTTTATAGTATACGACTATCTCTATATATCTGCCTGTCCTTTTTATCTCTTAACTGCTGAGTATTTTTTAGATTAATATTTTAGAAAAGGCCTTATTTTTACTATAGTCTTTACTTAATCTTATTTCTGATACTATTTTACTTAAAACATTTTAGCAGATTACTTATCTAATTTATTTTCTTTATAATTAATGAGTATCGCTTTACTTAAGCCCTGTTATTATTATAAAAAATTTGTTAAATAAAGCTGTCTGCTTTCTTTCTTAATAATAATAGCTTTTTTTATAAATATATAAGCTTATCCTCTGCCTGTAGCTTTACTTTACTATTTTAAGAACTATTTTAATTACTTATAATCTAAACCTATTCTAACTTTTATAGTATTTGATTATTAACTTCTTTATATTCTACTTATATTCTTATTTGTATTAGCCTGCTGCTTTATCTACAGACTGTTTGGTTTATTTACTAAGTTTTTTTATTATCTTTAGAACTTAAAGCACTATTCTATTATCCACCTTTTATAGAAATGCTTAGGGCTATAAGAATTAGAGTATATATATTATAAGGTTCGCTGTAAATAGCTCTAGATCTTTTCATAAACTTTTATTAAAGTACTTTATATTTAGGGCTATGTAAGAAGTGACTAATAAGGCGCTAAATATAAGTATTATTATTAATATTATATTATATAGTAAATTCTCTAGATACTATATAAGGCAAATCTGTGCTACCTAATAATACTTTAAGATTTTTAGGTTACCTTTTTTAAACGTCTTCTCTTACTTCGTGAACTCTCGCTTAATGACGGATAAAATCATTATAAACAGGATTAAGTACCTAAAGTTAATTCTATACTTTTTTTTTTTTATATAGTTTATTTATTAATCTACCTTAATTACAGCACGCTTTATGTTATTAGGTTTTACTATTAATACTAGCCTTAATAGTGCAACATCTATAAGCATAATTACTCTTTAATATATTAACTTAGAATAATATAACTCTAAAATCTATTTAATATAATTTAATAGTATTACTGTTGTTAATTTACCCACCCACTAGTCCTTTATAACTAGATTAGTGTTAGTATACTTAATTACGGCCTAGATTATTAAGAATTATATTAAATAAAGAGAAGAAAAGGCGTTTTCTATAGACTACTAGTTACTAAGGCATGTCTAGTACAGTTCTTTCGTGAAATTATTCTATATCTTAGAGGGAGTAGAGTCTAAAGCAGGAATAAGCTCTCTAGCTACTAGTAAAATAAAAGTTTTATAGCTTTTATAATATATAATAATTAGCGTCCCCTAGCCTAGGGAATACATATATATATATATATATATTCTTTAAAAAAAGTATTAATGTATTGTTATAAGAAAGGATACTTAGTCTGTAGCTATTCCTATAGACTAGTCTATTAGTATTAGGAGGATTCTAGGTCTTAGCTTAATATACAACTCTAAGTACCTTAATTAAGCTATTAGTAGAGTTAGTAACTAATAAAGGCCTTTATTTCTAGTATTTATAGATTATGAAATAGTTTTTTGAGGAATTGTGTTGTGCTACTTAGCTCTTAAATTAACTTCCTTTTAAGCTCTTTAAATTATAGCTAGCTGTAGTGACTAGCGGCTACCTTAAGTTTATAATAGTATAAAAAAAAAACTACATATATTAGAATAAGCTATCTGTTTACTATTTATAGCTATTTTATAATATTAAGCACTTCTTCTCTATTATAGAGGTTAAGTATCTATAGAGTAATATATAGCTATATTTTTTTTTAAATGCTATTAATTATCTTAAGAAAGCCTAATATAGAACTTATTAGAACTTTTAGTAGCCTAGTAAAATAGTAGCTTCTAAGGCGGTTAATCGCCGTGACTCTTTTAAAAAAGGCTATTTTAAGTTTCTTATAACTATTTACCTGAAATTACTGATATATTTTATCTATCACTAGCTCGAAGACCCTTACGAATAAACTCAATATCTTAAGGAAAATAGAAGAATAAAAGTATTATAGAATATAAATATAAAGCTGCTTTTCCCGCAGAAAGAATTATATAAACTAGAAGATAGGTTAGAGAACAGTAAGAAATTAGCAGTATGAGTAGATTAAATAAGAAATATTAATAGATACTACCTATTCTATATAGAATATAACCTTATTTTTAGTAATTACCACCTTTATTTACTGCCTCTTACGGGTAAAAGGTTTTAATATTTTTAAATTATTTAGTATAAGCTTACCCCGTACGCGCTGAAGAAGATACTGCTATTTTACTTTTATCTTTAAAGTTCCGCTTATATTAAATATAAGGAGGATAATAGTAGCTATTATAAAGCCTTTATCTATAAGCAGATTATCTAGATAATGGCGGATTAAATGCTTAATATTAGAGTAGGTCTAGAAGTAGCTAAAGGAAAGAACGTTAATATTTTTATTCTAAAAGCTTATATTATCTTTTATAATAGTAAGCAGGTTATCCGCTAGGAAAGATAGTAAATAAGGGGAAGAAAAGTTCTTATATACTAAATAGAATACTAGTAAATAGAAGGTAAAGTCTTAAGCTTATTTATACTTATAAGTAATAATATTATAATCAGCGAGAAAGCAGTAGACTAACTTATATTCTAAATTAGATAATATAGTATTAAGATAATATATATTAACAGCAAAGGCATATAAGATAAAGTGAATATAGTTAAGATTATATTTATATTCTAACTTAATCTACAGCTAGTAAAGACTGTTAGTGTATAGGACTAGGTAATTATTTCTAATAGTTAAACCTATATTCACCTCTAGACCTAGCTGTTATGACTTAGGCTTTTAGTATTATTATTTTTCTCTCTTACTTTTCTCTTCTTCCTTAGATTTAGAATTATTAATAGGCTTTAGATAGGTTTCTTTTACTAGTATTTATAGTTATTTATTAACTTAAATTTTAATATTAGCGCTATAATTATAAGCGTGGAAGGCTAGCTAATTCTTAGTCTAAAAAGTATTATAAAAGTATTATTTTATAAAGTTATTTTAGTTCTCTATAAACAACCTCTAGAACGCTGTTTATTTATTAGACGTAATTTTTTATAAGACTAAATAATTAAGGGCCTATAAAGACTCTACTCCTTCTCTAAGAAGCTCACTAATCAGAAAAATCTTCTTAATATATAATACTAGTATTTATACGTGATGGGTTTATAAGGCGTTTAGTTAAAATAATTTCTCCCTTTATAGTAATCTTTTCTATTAGGAGAAAGGAAGTCTAGTAGTGATTATATAGATTAAATGTATTATAATAAACTAAACCTCTTTTATTACTGCTATTACTAGTCGGAAGGTTTAGTATTCTAGCTTAAATAATAGCTTATAGACGTACTTTCCACTATATAGGGCTCGCCAGTTCTAAAATATAATAATAATATTATTAAAAAACCAGTTAGTTAGCTGAGTGATGGGCTTGAGTAAATAGCTAATAATACTAATATAGTTAAGAAAAAAGACTAAGAGATATTTGTTTTTAATATTAGTAGCTTTTAATTCTACTTTACTGCTTCTATAGTCTACTGTGTAGAGTTTATATAATATCTTAAGTACTTACGTAGCATCAAACTTTAGAGCTTCTATATTTATAATAAAGTATTAGGCTATAATTTTATTTCATTAATAAGTTAGCTCTTTTTCTATATACGTATTTTAGAATAAGTATTATATACTTCAGTCTGTGGTTACTATATAAATAGTTAACTCTTTAAGAATATTACTTAGCTGCTGTGGTATTACCGCTCTTATATTTACTATTAATTCTATTATCTAACTCTAAGGATCTATATAGGCTATTCTTGTGGTCTGAATTAGTATTAATATTACTCTAATATTTTAGACTAGTATAGGATTCTTTTTTCTATAGACTTCTACTATTAGTAGTAGGTTTATTTTAGCCTGTATTAGAAAGCTAAGTCAAGTCAAGCAGGTCTAAGTCTTAATTAAAGATATAATCTTTTAAGTTATTATTAATAAATATATTATTAAAAAGTCTAGTTATAGTTCTAAGGAAATAGATTTTAGTTCTTTATGCTACTAGTTAGAGTCTTTAAAGGTATTACTAGATATCATAAAAACGTTTTTGCCCTTAAAGGTTAAAGTATACCGCCTTCTATAACTTTTAACCCCTAGGGGTGAAATGAGGTGCTAGTGTGGAAATTATATTTTTATATTATAAAACAGAAAAACTATACTCCTAAGACTAGGAAGCTAGCTGGAGATTATGATAAGTAGAATATTATAGTTTTAGGTATATTAGCTTATAGTTTTACCTAGCTCACACTCTCTAAATATATGAAAGAAATAATAGAGAAGGTGGTCTGACTTATATGATCTAAACTAACACATATATATAAAAAATATCTTAATTTTATATTTAGGCTATAGAGCTAGACTAAGCTGCAGAACTATACCTCTAAGAAAAACCTATTTTCTAGATAGTTTACTATTTCTGTGTTTTTCTAGGTATTTTTAATAAAAAGCTATACCTATCTTCTTTACTAGTTTTTAATTTATTAGATCTTTCCTCCTAGTGGCTATAGGGTAGCAGGCGGAAAGATATAAGATAGTATCTAAAGTTACTTAGATAATATAATTTCCTTATTTTTAATAGATTAATAGCTGTTATATTGATGACACCCTGCTTTTTATTATTTTCTTTCTTCTTTTAGGGCGTTTTCTAACTTTTATCTCTATTACTTTAGCTGCTTTTATTTATGTTTATTTTACTACTATCTAAAAAAACACTTACTCTAGTAGTAATGATAATAGGAAATGTATATGATATTATAGCTAGTATATTATTTTTATTCTATTAATCCAAATATAGCGCTCCTGAAGCTAATTTCGTGTTTTTTTTATTATATTTATTATATGCTGCCTCTACTAGCTGAATGGTGGATAATAATCTTAACCTTATATTTTTATTTAATTACGCTCATGATGCGTTCTGGTATTACTAGGTTATTTAATTTATTATTAAAGGACTAATTTTGAAATATAGCGCTTTAAGAGCCGGCTTATTATTCAGTACTTAGTTTTATACTACTTTAGAAATATAATCTATAAATATGTATATAGCTTTAGTGATGGCTGATGTAGGCTTTAGGGCCTATTCTCTAGAATTTTTACTGCTAAAGAAAAATAGTGTCTTACTTAGAAAGCTTAAGCTTAATATCTTATATATAATTTCTAATATAGTTTTTTACACTCTATTAATGAACCGCTCCGAGTAGGAATCGCCGCCGTTAGTTAAGAACTAGTTAAGATAGACTTTAGATATAGAATTCTTAAATTCAGTAACATGCCTTTTTATAAAGTCTAATATCTTATATTTAATAATAAGCGATTACTTTTCCGTTTTACTGCTCTAGTAAGTTCTTAAGGCTAGAAAAAAATCTCTTTAAAGTAAAGGCTTATTATTCTCGTGATTACTAATCTTAATAGGGTTAGAATTTAATTACTATATTATATAAGATATAACCCGCATTATAATTCTTTCTTTATCTTTAGTGGTTTTAAGAAGTTTATAAACGTCTAGAAAAGTAATCCTAGAGGTTATAATAATAGTATTATAAGCATAATAATAAGATTTGTTACTAAGTGCTACTAAGAAACCTTTTCTTTAGATTCCTAGATAATTAGCAGTATTACTCTTCTCTTTACTAGTATAAAATAACTCCTATATATCTTTAGCTATATATAGTTATAGAAGGCTTGCTAGCTTAATTTAGTCTACCAGCTATATATCTTCCAGACAGCCAGAAAATAACTGCAAAATAGTATTAAATATATTCTTAAATATACTAAATTAATACTAGATGTTCCACGCTTAGTGTTATGTATTTATTAGAGTTATTATATTTTCTATAAACTTACATTATCCATCCTATAGCTTGTTATTTATTTTTATGTTGAGATATTAAATATAGTTTTACTAACTATAGTTTTATACTAGCGCGTAATTATTAACCTCTAATTAGTATTCTTCCAAAGCGTAACTAGTTAGCAGATAGGAAATTAGACTAAACTATTAAGCCTAAGTATTTCTAGTATTTAGTACTCTACTGTAGTATTAGTGTCTTAAAAGAGAGTACTATTTATAGCTAATATCGTAACTAATTGTCTCTAAATCTAGCTATAGGTATCTTATAGTGTTAGGTTATATTAATTAACTTATAGCTTAATATTAAGATAAAGAGGTAAAGCATTTAGGCCGTATTATTTTTTACTTAAAATAAAGAGTAAAGCTTAAGGAGGTACTATATCTTTATTATAAATTTTATAAACTTACTATAATTTCTTATCTCTAGACCTGGTGCGGCGTATATATTCTTTTAAGATATTAATATAATATTATCTAGCTATAAGCTTAGCTTATATACTATTTATAGCTATCTAGTTATTAAATAATAGCTAATTTAAAGATATTAGACTAGCTCTAACCGGACTTAGCTTATGTAAAATTATATTTAGTTTATTAGACTTAAAGTAGTTCATCATTTTCTCCACCTCTTCCTATGTGTATAAGATAAGAAGATAGTTCTTTTATAATCTTTATTTTAGTTTATTTTATATGAATATACGATATAGGGTTTATACATGCTTGTTGTTTATAACTTTATTTATACTAATACTCTAGGTAAGCGTGAGTATATTAATAGGAAATTTAATTATTATTATTTAATATAGTTCAGCCTGAGCGCGCGTGGATTTAATGTCTTTAAAGTTAAATAATAATTTATTTAGTATATTATTATTTTTACTTATTTAAGGTTACTTTACTAACTGGGTAGTTAAAAGATTAAATTTATGCTTTATTATTATTAAACGTACTTAGTAGGATAAAGGGCTAAAGTTAGTATAAGTAGGCTTTAAATAATTAAGACCATTTTCTTACCCCTAAGAGTAGAGAGAAAGAGATATAGGCTTAATATTTAATTTTAGTTAAATAACTAATTTTCGCCCCCAGGTGCAAGTAATAGAGCTATATACTAAATTTTTTTTTTTTTTTTTTCTTTAGTAATAACAGGCTATTTTCTTATCTGTGCTAGAAATATAGTATATATATTACTAATAAGCTATACTATTTAGGCTAAAATTATAGTATATAATTATAGCTTATTTAAAAGCTTAAAATTACAGTACGTAGCAGCAAATCCTGTATATATGTTATCTTATATAAAGTAATCTTATATAAAATTTTAGTATTAGTATATTAAGTTAACAGTACACCTCTATAACATTACTTAATAGTAATAAAAAAATAGAATAGAGTGTAAATAAAGGGGGTAAGGCTCCTATAATTATTCTAGGTAATAATAGAAAAGGTAATAAAGAAAGCTTATAAATGTATAAAACAGATTTATAAAGTAAGTAAGCCGTTTTTACCCTTAAAAGCGAAATTATATTAATTTCTAGGTCTTTTTTTTTTACTTAACTCCCGTGCCTTTAGTATTATAATGCGTGGAACCTAATTTCCTAGCTTTTATTTCCTATTCTCTCTTTAATTAGATCTCCATAACTAGAGTTATATAAATAGTAGTTTCTTTATTTATACTAGAAATTATATTATAGTTATATATTATATAGTAAAGTATAGCATGTATGTAAATTACTAATCTATTAGGTCTTACTAGTAAAACAGTTTTCCTTTATCTTTAAAATAAAAGAGCCTTATTCTATTGTGGTCTTACTTAACTTTTATCTTTAATAATATTTTATACTTTACTTTCTATAGTTGCTATTTAATGTTGTTTAGCCTAAGCACGTATAGATTTAACGTTCTTAAAAGTAAGTTAATACATAATTTAGTGCTTTTACTCTAAGTTTCTATTATATTATATATAAATTAGTTATAACTAGAACTAGCTCTTGAAATACTATAACTATTATTTCTATAGTTATATTATATTACTTATATGGTTGTATATATTAAGTATTGTGTTTAGCATTAAAGCCTGCTTTTTATATTAAAATTTATAGAATTATTAGGTAATTATTAGACGCCTGACTTGTGCCTAAGATGCGCCTACATGCTTATATTTAATATCTAAAAATAAACTAACCCTAAAAACTAAATATGCTATTTATAGTTAAAACTATATTTTATATAATATCTTACATTTATATAGAACCGTGTGTTACGTAATTAAACTTTATAAGCTATATTCTTTCTTTTTTTAACCACCCATGTGAGCAGACTTTAAATTTTTATATTATTATATAAATATTCTTATTTCTGTCTTCTGCTACTATATAACCTTACTTTTATTATTATATTAACTTATTTCTATTACTACGTAGGCGAAGTCGTCACGTGAGTGAAAGTTACTATATAAATAAACCTTTATTATTATACTAGTAGAGTTACTATATAAGTAAAGTTACTATACCACTAGTAAAGTCGCTATATAAGTAAATCTCTATTATTAATGTAAGTAAAGTCGCTATGTAAGTTAACCTATATATAAGGAACTTAAAATATTATAAGAGAGCTACAGTAACACTTCTTACTCTAAAAAGAGTAAGAAAAATTTTCTACTTTTAAATAAGCTACAATAACACTACTTGCCTCTAGAGGTAAACCTAGATTCTTATTTCTAAAAATAAACCTTAAATTCTTATCTCTAAAGAGCTACTTACTCAGATTCTTACTACTAACTATAACCTAGTTTCTTTATTTTTAGGGGTGAACCTTAGATTCTTACCCTTAAAGAACTACTTACTTAAATTCTTACTACTAACTATAACCTAGTCTTTTTGCCCCTAGGGGTAGCCTTAAATCTATTTTATTTATTTATTTAACCTTAATCTATTTTCTTTACCCCTAAAGGCAACAAGCCTTTTCATTTAAAGACTAAGAGAAAGGGAGAAGGGAGAAGAGAGAAAGAAAGAAAGTTATAAGTATAAGGCTATAAACTATTTTCTTTTACTTATAACTGTTACCTACCTGTTCTTTTTTTTACCTTTAGGGGCGAAAATTCTTATCCCTACCTTAAACCCTAAATACCTAATCTTTATTATATAATAACTTTATTACTTTTACACAAACAGCTCGTCCTCTAACAGCTGTGGAAAAAAAAAAAAGAAAAAAAATAAACTAATAAATACTATTAGATAGCCATATAGTAAAGAAGCTCTTTATTTTATTATATTTATTAAAAATATTACTTACTATAACATAACTATTGTAAGTACTAATACTTTTAGTGTTTAATTATTTATAACTTTTTCTATCTACTTTAAGTAACCGGCCTTTTTAGGCTATTGTAGTTAGACTAACTAATTAATCTATAACTATATAACTTATTACCCAGCTTAAATAAATATTATAGTTATAACTATATATTTAATTATAGATTATTTACTTTTTTTTGTTATTACTCTAAAGCTTATACGTGCCCTTTACTTAATTTCTTATTTTATACTTATATTTATACTCTAGTTGCCTTTACTTCCTTATATGCTTATATATAACTTTATATTAATATATAAATTATAACTTCCTGCTAAATAGGCTTACTGTTTATTAATTATAGTTAACTAAAGACTAGCCTAATAGTCCTAGGTAATATAAAAGAAATTATATATATAAGAATACTAAGCTATCCTTACTTTATATACTTAAGAATATAATTTTAATTTAATCTATTACAGCTATAATAACATAATAACACGTGTAATTTAATATGTAAAAATTAAGTTATTATAGCTATAATAAAACACACTAAAATAAATCGATAACTTTTATTAATAAGACTATATAATTATAATAACATAATCTCTTTATAAAATAACTTAATTATAATACTAAACATAATAATATATTTTAAACAACCTGATACTTTATTCTCTAACGTATTTCTTTATAATATAACTATAGTTATTTTATTTTATTAATAATATTTATACTATTTATTATACTAGTTTATTAAGATAACCCTTTATGAGAAGACTAACTTCCTTAAAACCATATTAACTATAACTATTATCGTTTTTCTTATATAAATAATTTATACTTATTATGTACTCCGTTGTATGATATATAATCCTAGTAAATATAACATAAAGAACTAAAAAATAACTTTTTATATAAATATCTTTTTAACTAAATATATATATAGCTTTACTTTACTTTTTATACTTTACTACTTATGGTAATATTTAATCCACTCAAGTATCTACACGGTTTATAGAAAGTAGGGTAAAATATATTTAATAGCTTTATTTATAATTAAGATATAACTAGTATTAAACCTTACTAATAAAATATAATACTAGTTTTATCTACTTTTTATCTGACTTCTTATTTCTATAGACACTATATTATGAATATTTATATTATAGAGGTAACTGTTTACTCTCTCTAGTAATCTATTAATATATACTCTTTAGTAATATCTTATATGTTAATAATACTTTCTTATTCACAAGAACTACACAACTATTAGTAGATAAAGTAAAAAGAAAGGAAAATACTTATTATATATATAATACCTTATAAAGCCTAGCTTTTTATCTTAAAAATTTTTTAATAACATACTAACTAGCTATACTCTTAGTTATGTAGTAAAATTTTTATTAAATATTAACACCCTTTAGGCACTGCTTACGCGTGATAAATAAATAATATTTACTAAAAATAGTAACTACTTTATAACTATTATATCTAGCTTTATTAGTAACTTTTTTATTTAATACTCCGTTCTAAGCCGTCCTCCACAGCACAGGATTATAAAAGAAAAGAGACGAGAAAGATTATTTAGCTAAAACACTAAAGATTATAAAAAGAGAGCTAGTGCTCTATAGGACACCTAGTTTATATATATAGTATTAAAAAAACCTATATTTATAAAAGTAAGTACTAGTATCTATACTATACTTAACTCTTATTATATACTTAGTTTTCTTATATAGCTAGAGGTATAGTCCATGCCTATTTACTCCTACTCATATAATTAAACTTCTATTTTCTAATTACTTACTTATTATCTTTAGTATTTACTGTTTTGTTTAAAAGTATTTAACTACCCTACACTCTATGCGTAGTCTTTATACTATGTTTAGAATATCTAAATCTAATCTAATAGTTTATAAAGTATATAAAGAAATTATATATATACTAAGGGCGCTTTTATTTTATGTATATCTAAGAAAATACTATATATATCTTAGGCTAGTCCTGAAAATAGCTAAGACTCTTCTAATAGTAATTTCTATTAAAGGACTAAAATAACTTAATATAACTTAACTATTTTTAACTCTTATTAATAAGAAATTACTCCATACCATGTCTATAATAAACTCTATTAATAAATTTCTATAACTTATTCTATCTCTAATGTCTTTACTATTATAATACTAAGTATTTTATATAATAAAATATATTAAAAAAGCTTTTCATTAACAACATGAACACGTTATAATATAACTTATTAATAAATCTTCTTAATAATAAACTATAATTATCTTTTTACTAATAGATAAAAAAATATTTTACTACTTCCTAGTAAAACTAAAGCTATAGTAATATACTTTATATATACTTTTTACTAAAAATACAGCTTCTAGCCACACTGTGTTACTGGTTTATATACTAATAATAGTTATTATAAACTTAAATAAGTATAGTCGTACTGCCGTGGCACATAAAAATACTAGTAAAAAAATAAAAAGAAAAATATTCTTTAAAAGAAACTAACTAGGTTAAATAACTTACTTTAAGCCTATAGCTAGTTTTTTTAAGCTTATTAAAAAATTATAAATAAGAATTAAGTGCTCTATAGTGGTATACTGTTTATACTATTTTTATAACTTTATATATACTTATTATCTGGCTTACACTTACGACCTGCCTTTATAGCTAGTTACTTTATATAACTATATTATTTAGAAACTTATTATTTGCTTTATTTTATAATTCTTACTACTATAAGCGCCCTATAAAAACCTTTTACTATTTATAAAAGAAGTTATAAGAAAGAAACTAGTATTATTATACTAGTATATACCAGCACATGTAAGTATATGCTAATTACTTTATAATAGAAAAAATAAACAAATAGCAGAGCATACCTCCGCTTAGTTTATATCTATAAAAAAAACTTACTTTATACTAGTTTGTGCTAAGATTTTTTTAGTTCTTAATACCCTCTAGAACACACCTACCACCGTGGGAAAAAGAAAATAGAATAAAGAAAATAAAGAAAAGGCAGTACCAGCCACCTTCTCCTACTAGAGAAAGAAAAAAGCTATATATTTATTTATATAAAAGTATATTTCTTATAATATACTAATTATAAGTATTAGTTACCATACTATACTTACTCTCTTACTTTAAATAGTCTTTTTAATTAACTATTATATAGTCTATATTATTTACTACCCTGGCTTAAACACACCCCACTTTTATAAAGCTTTTTTTATTTAATACTATTAAATCTAATAGCTCTTAGCTAATGCTAATAGCATATACGTGCTTTTTACTTAATTTTTTATTTTATACTTAGATATATACTAAGCTGTTTTCTAGTCACTTATACTTACACGTAACCTACTAATATAGGTTTTAGACTATCTACTAAGTAGACTTATTACCTACTAAATTAAGCTAATTAACATCTAGCCTAGTAATCCCAGGCAGAATAAAAGAAATTATAGAGAACTAGTTTTAATAAACTAGCTTTTATACTACGTATATCTAAGTTCTCCTGCGTATATTCCTTTCTAGTTTTAAAAAATTACTATTATATATAGCTGCCGTAACTTAATAGCCTTATTATTTTTATTAATAAGAAATTATATATAACATAACTATACACAGTTGTCGCTATAATATTATATTCTTAATATAATAATTAATTCTATTATAATAACTAGCTTTTTATTTTACTAACTCTTTTTTTTTTTTCAATCAACACACTACTACTAATAATAAAATTAATTAAATAAATAACTACTATCTATTTCTATAGTAGAAATTATATAACTTAATAACTAAATATTTTATACTACTTAATTCTATTCTATAATGGTTTAAATATAAAATTCTCTTTATACTACACCTAATTACTTACTGTAATACCTTAAGGATAGGTCTTAAAATATAATCTATACTTATATTCTACTCTTAAAATACTACTAATATGACTATATATATCTATCTAATTTACCTTATATGGAAACTAAATAAGAATTCTGTATAACTAATACTTCTCTTTATATATAGAAAAATGCTACTTTTTTATACTATAATATTAAGATTTTTATAGTAAACTGGCTTTAACATCAGCGCGTAACACCTTCAGGTTAATATCTTAATTTATTAATAATATAAAGAATATAATATAGGCACGTAAAATATTAATATGTTTATAACTATATTTATAAATATACTTATACTATTTATAACACTCATAACTGTAGATATGCCTAACGGAAGAATAATAATTACTTAAATAATTATAGTAGCTATAATAGTAAATGCCTTCTATTAAGTAATAATGTTTAAGATTTATATTTTTTTTATATTTTTATACTTATTAAAACTTTTTCCTATTATCTTTTCTATTATCAGCTATTAACAGCTATTAAGAACTAATATATATTAAACTTATAATTTATCTCTTTTTTTAAACTACTCTGCTTGTGTCCATGTACTTACGTGATATGAAACTAGATTTCTTTTTAAACTAGTATAGCCGTAGTTATTACACTTAAAGACATCTTTTAGAAGAATATTATAAATAGTATTATTATATTAAGCTTAGCTTTATACATACCGTGATAACAAACTAAGTAATAAACAGTAAGAAAAGATAAGAAGATCTTAGAATATAACCTAAAGATCTTAAAAGTAGGAATAAGTGTCTTATAACGGTATCCTGTTTATATATATAGTAGTAAAAAAACCTACTTTTATAAAAATAAGTACTAGTCTTTATACTGTGCTTAGTATTTATTACTAGATAGATATTCTTAAAGTTTATTCTTTCTATATAGGACTTAGCCTTTATTTTATATAAGTTAGGTTTTTACTTTTTTATTACTCTTTTACTTACCTTTAGCGTGAGTATGCTTTATTTATATGTTTTTACTCTAGTTATATTTACTCTCTCTTATAGAGTTAACTTTCTGTTAAGAAGGTTTATTATCTTTTAAAACTAGTTAGTTAACGCCTAGCCTAGTGGTCCCAGGCAGTATAAAAGAAATTATAGAGAATTAGTCTTAGTAAACTAGCTTTTATACTGTATAAAACTAAGAAAATACTATATATATTCTATTTTAGTTCTAAAAACTTTACTAAGCCTCACTTATCAGAAAACTCTGTTAAGGACTAGTAATTTAATATAATTTATTTACCAGCCTTACTTACATAATCCTAATATAGTTATTTTTATAATATTATACTTTTTATACCTACTTTATTTCCTATTTCTAATCTTTTTTATTATAATATATATTATAACTATTAACTTAATACACCTCCTAAATGTATAAACACACTTAACTTAATTATATACCTTAAAAACTAATAGGCATAATATATATACTTATAGAGTAATTTATAAAGTTATAATTAAATCTCACTTAAAAACACTCTAAGTATATTATAACTAATAATGTAATATGTTATACTTATTATTATACCACCATGCTTTACACTAACTATACTCTATATAATATATTATAAAAAACTCTTCTCTGAACACATTCATCCTCCAGAATTAACACAATTCGTAATAACTACTTAGAAAACCTTTTTTTTACTATACTCTATTTTTCATAACTTTTCTTTTGTAATGCTGTGAAGAAAAGTGATAAGATATTACTACTACTACTTCTTTTTATATATATTATATACTTTATTTTTTTATATAAAGTATGTAACTTTTGCTGCTCTACTCTATATAAATATTAAATACACCTTTTATAATATATTTATAATGTTTTATATATAAGTCTAATAGCTGTTATTTATGCTTTTATAATGTTACTATACTTTAGTACTTATAATAACATGCTTATATACAACAGACTCCTATTAACTAGACTTATATTAGAATTTACTAGTATCTATAAAATATAGTCCTCTTAGTTAACATTTACGTGACTATTATAGAAACTCTTTTATATTTTCTTTATTATACTCTAGTTAGGTAATACTAACGTAACTATAGAATACTTTATTACTTTAATAGCTATCTTTATATTTACTTTATACGTATCCACGTAAAGAGCTATATATCTATTTAATAATAAACTAAAAAAAAACTTTCTCTTATTTCTACCTGTTACTTTAATACTTCTTTAATATTATAAGCTTATTTTAAGTAACTACCTATTATTATCTATTTTAATAGCATAAATAACTATTACCTTGTAATTATTAGTACTAACTTTTATAGTATACTTAGCTTTTATTTTAAGGTAGATACTTTAAAAGTTTACTCTCTTTCTAAGAACTTACTACCCGCTTAAATAACCCTCACTGCTATAGGAGACTTTTATGTATTTAATATTATTAAATCTAACTTTTTTTTATTAACGCTAAGAAGCTTAGAATTAATACTATATTTTATTTATTATTTTAGTCTTATACCTAGCTCCTGCTTGTTTCTTGCTAAAGGCCTTATATATAATACTATACTACGTATAGATTATAACTTCCTATTAAGAAAAGCTTACTACTTTTTTACTATAGCTAACTAAAGACTAGCTTAATAGTCTTAGATAGTATAAAAGAAATTATATATATAAGTGTTATGTTATTTACTTTTTATATTTAGCTATATAATATAACACGTGCAGCTACACGTGCACTTAACTAATATAATAAATTAATAATCCTTATTAATAATATAATATAAAACTTATATTCATTTCCATTATCACATTACTATAAAACATAATACTAAAATTAAAATATTAATATCTCTTATCTATAATATAACACTTCCATACCTATAATAAAATACATAATCTATTAATAAGCTCTATTTATAAGAAAATTGCTTTATAACTTTATATTATACTAACACTAACTTAAATAATAATTATACTATTAACTTTAAGCTTTATAAGTTATATATCTATTTCTTATTCTATAATAAAATATATTTAATAAACTAGATAACTTTACTTACTACTATAAATAATTATATATACTTTATATACTTTTTACTAACTTTATATATAGAAAATCTCTTACTATTCTATAACCTAGTCTGCTATTATTTTATCTTAATATTTACTACTAGAATATAAGATAAACTACTAACTTTTATTTTATTAACTCTATAACGCATATATATAACGCATTAGCTTAACGTAATATAGTATAATTATAAAATAATATATACTAACTTATTAGTACCTGGAAAATGTTATAGCTGTACTATTATATAATAAAATCTCTTTTAGATTATTACGCTAATACTTAACTGCTGTTTTTAAATAACTGCGGAGTATTTTAACACTACTATTATACTCTATTACTATATTAGCTAATAATATACTCTTAATACCTTATAATAAGATACTTATATAGAGAACTAATAATAATAAATTTATTATATTAGTAGTATTATCCCACGCCTTTATCTTACGTAATGCATAATCTATATACTTTATTAATTTTTTAATATGCTTTATATAAATAAAAGACTTTACTCTCTTACTTTTATACTACTTATAGATACTTTACTTTCTCTAGAAAACCTCTAGAGGAATACTACTATTATATCTATAAACTATTAAACTATTTACTATAGTATACTTAGTGCTTAAGTTACTCTTTTCTATAACATTACTTAATATAATACTTTTTTAATTTATATTATTTAAATATACTAGTATCTCTACGCGCTTTATAATCTCTATTAATAATAAATCCATTAAAAAACACCTATACCCTACGGTATAGAAAAACATAATAAGAAAAGAAATAAGACTTTTTAAAAGTAATTTTAAAGATTATATATAGGGAAACAGTAGCCTCTTAATGATATACTATTTATATATATAGTAAGAAAAAAAACTACCTTTATAAAATAAGCACTAGACCTTATTTTATGTTTGGTTTTTTATTTATAATAGATATTTCTAAAGTCTATTATATATCTATACTACTTACTTTTGCTTATATAATTAGACTTTTATTCTCTAATTACTTACTTATTACCTTTAGTATTTACTGCTCTGCTTAATTGTGTTATGTATTTTATACTTTATATATATACTTTATACTAGTGCTTATAGCCCTAAGCCTAGCTTAATAATTTATAAAGTATAAAAAGAAATTATATATACGCTAAGAGGCGCTTTTATTTTGTGTATATATTAGAATCTCTATATTTTTCTCAGAACGCTAAACCAGAACACTCTATAAAAATAAAGTTTAAGGACTAGATACAAAGTAATCTACTTTTCTCTATCTTTATTTTATAATATTCTTAATAATAAGAAGTATATAGCTTTCTTTATATAATATACTCTTTATTTAGTTATTATAAAACTGTTACTCTAACTACTAATAAAATATCTTATATCTATTTTATAAGCATACTTTTTTTTAATACAACTAATTTATCTACTTCTCTAATATTATAATGTGGTATTTTAACTTAAGAACTATAGAACACAAGAATACCTCAAAATCCTTTATTTTAAAGAATATATTATAATCTATTTAATTTCTCTACATATATTTATAAAAACCTTTCTCTATAGACATATATAATAAGCCTTATTAATAATAATAGTAATTTGTATTTTATTATTACTATAATATTATATTACTCTACCTTTATACTAATACTATTATAACTCTTTCTTTAAAATAAGTATAGCCGTTTTATAATATAGCTCTTTTTAATTTATAGAAAATATATACTATACTATGCTTACCTAAAAGGCAGCTATTTATTCTTATCTATAACTTACTAACTTTTTTTTTTTATTACTATTTTATATATAAAGTGACTATAACCCACCCGGTATAGCTATATAAAGATAATATATAATAAAGAAAACGCGTAATAATACACCTTTAATAGCTATTAAGAGTATAAACTAAACTAAATTTATTATATATATATAAACTTAGCTCTTTTAAGAACTTATTATTTATATCTATTTTTATAAAGTGCCTCCAGACACTATCCACGGCTGTAGAGAGAAAGAAAAGAAAAAAATAAAAGTAATATAAAATAAATAAAAAGCTCTTTTATTCTGTATATTATATTAAGAATTTATAAGTACTACTTTCTTAGTGCTATATGTATATATAACTTATATAATAACTAAACACTTTATTTATTTATATTATATTTATATTCTAAAGTCTATATAGCATGCTTATTATGTTTCTGCGTATTTTAATAACTACTATTATATTAATACTAGTACTAGTGCCAGTATATACGTATATACTAGCACATAAAGAAAAATATAAAATAAGTAAAAGAATATAAAGTAAATAGAGAAAGCCTTTACTTTTTTTATATTATTTAAAAAAAGGTATAAGTACTAAGCCTTTTAGTACTCTATACTTTATATTTTATCTGACCTTTTTAAAAGGCTAGCTTTTTAAGAACTTATTACTCTAGCTTATATAATCTCTACCGTTATAAGACTTTATTTATTTAATATAATTAAATTATATACTTAAATTACTTACGCTTTTTTACTTAGATATAGTATTATACTTAATCTCTTACTCTAGCCTTATATGTGTATTAAGCTTTTTTTTAGTTACTTATATTTACACATAATATGGTACTAACGTACTAGTTATATAGTTTTATTAAAAAAGCTTATTATCTTTTAAGACTAGCTAGTTAACGCCTAGCCTAATAGTCCTAAGTAGTATAAAAGAAATTATAAAGGACTAGTCTTAGTAGACTAGCTTTTATACTATATAGAATTAAAAATAATAGTGTTTCTATCAGAACACTAAGCTAAAATACTCTCTAATAATAAAACTTAAGGACTAGATACGGAGTAATTAATTCCTTCTAATATACTTATATTACTATTTTTATTATAACATAAAAACACACCTTGCATATTCCACTAACACTAAATATAATAACTTAATCTATTAAAATAATACTTTTAATAAATAGTACTATTAATAAAAAACTCAATCTACTTTATACTAAACACTATAAAATGAATTATATAAAATATTAATATTAATATTAATACTGTTTATATTTGTCTCTTTAATAATCCTATTCCACTAAGCCTCTACTGTACTAATATTAATATATCTACTTTTAAATATTATATTAGACTCTATATTATTACACTCTAATCTATTCTTTTTTCTTTTTAAAATACCATACCTATCTACACCTGCTTCGCATTTATGGTGTACCAATCCAAGTAACTCCAACTCTCGTAACTATACTTAAGCTTTTATTAACTCTATTAACGCTATTAACTGCTTCATATCCCTAACACCGTTAATACTCTAACGTTCCTGCACATCCGCTAACAACCTCCGTGATATATTCACATCGTCATCCAATAAACGCACTACCTTACTTGATCGTTCTCTATCATCATAGGCACACTACTTCTCATTAGCCAATGAACCACAATACGCTTCACTTCATATAATGAACACCTACGTTCGTGACCTCTGTACACCTCTTACGATCTTTCCCTCGACGCTGCTGTGTCGCGCCAAAACAATCCCCATTCGTATACACTCGACGAAAAATCAACCCGTCACCTTCCCAACGTTGCCCTACAACCTCCATCACGGCACAGAAACGAATCAGTTCCGCCATACCCTGCCAAAACAACGAGATTCCTCGATAATCGCAACCGTTGACACGTGATAATAATAGTGGAGAGACTTCTGCCGCCGCAAAAATCAAGACATAAAACAGTCTCTCTGACCGACTACCTACTACAACACTCATATACCTAGCGAACCCCGCACGCTAAGAGCTACGCATGCTACTAACTAAACACTAAGACGCACCTCACGCGTCATCAAATCTGCACTCAACTAATAGCGTTTCCTACCCAGTCACACTGCACAACACTAGCTACTCCACTATAACGCCACCCGTAACGTACTTAGCCTTCCAGGCCATACCGCCCACACCATGTGGCCGGGGCACCATCTGTGCCACTCGCCACTCCGCCTCACACAACCCCCGCAGCCACGGGGACCCCCCATGCATCCAATCCCATCGGATCCAATGCTCAGGTCGCTTGCGCTCCCTCGCTTAGAAGTGGCTCTCTACTCCCTGCCGGTCGTTACGGCCTTACACATGGCCCCCGCTCGTCTCTCGCTAAAGCCCTTACACGTGACACAGTGCTGACGCACTGGTCATACATGCCTGCCAAGAAGGCTCACCGCCTTCTAGGACCGGCCAACCACGGGCTGGCCCAGTGGTCCTGGGCAGTATAAAAGGAATCATATATACGGGTTCGCCACCCGCTTTCTATGCTTATTAAGGACCGGATTAAAACTAATCTGTTGCACCCACAACGGAACATCTCCATACCACAATAAACATACTTCATCTAATTTAATACTAACCACATACTAATACAGACTTGCAAAAAAATTACAAAACAAACACTTCAACTACAACTACAACTAAACCAAAAGAAAACACTTTAAGTAGAACTATAACTACCCAGTCTAAAACGAACACCGTAACCAATCTTGTTCCTCTGTGTTCACAACTCCAACAGCATCCGTCACTCCACCCCACCAAGGTACCTTCTCAACAAAAGGCCAAGTCCCTTCAAACAAAATCTGCTGCTACCACTCCCAGTCTCTACACTCCTCCACACAATCACAAACACTAAACACCGCCTCCAACAAAACCTGCCTACCCGGATCACCCGAACACTTCCCACCATGAACGCAGTACTCATCGCGCCCAACACAGCACATCAACATACCAACAACCCTTGGTAACACCCGTCCTCTCCAGGCGTCCAACCGCACTCGAGACAACAACGCAAAACACACTTTATACCAACGAATCCTTCCAGAACACTCTAGTTCCATTACCTTAACCACCAGGTACGACACAGGCTCCACCCTCTCCTCATCCAACCTCCTACCACTACAGATCCAACATTGCTTGCCCTTCACACAACACGGAGGCAACCGCCCACTCTCTCTAGTCATCCACTACCGCACCGCATCGCCTCTCACCTCGCACGTAAGCGAGCACCTCTCACGTACCAACACTGCCACTCCGTCAGCCACGGGGACACTACATCCATCCAGAACATAACACTCACCGTTCACGTGATCCCTCACGAAGTCCAGCTCCACATCCGAGGAAAGCATCAAAGAAACTCCAAAGGGCTTCCGCCTTAACCAAGCAGCGAACCTACGCTCCAACATAACTGTCCTGCACCCACCACCTTGGTGCGACAACGACACGACCTCCGTCAAACTTTCCAAAAACTCCACCATCTCCACTCTCGACCACGAGAACCCTCTCTTCAAGCTCTTCAAAGCCGTGCACGATATCCTTCGCACCACGAAAAATAACCCGAAAAGCACCGCCGTGCCAAGAAATGAAAGTGCGTGCCACGCTCACATAAAAAGATAGAAGGCAAGAAAGAAATCCTTTGGACCAACCTCCAAAGATCATAAAAAAGGAACTCGTGCCTCACAACGGCACCCAGTTCATACATGGGCGATAAACCTTGTCACCTCCCGTGACATCAGCACTAGAGCCCTTAGCGTGCTTAGCCCTTCAGGCACCAGGTGGACACTCCCAAAGTCCACCCTCTCTCCGAGAACTCGCCATTCAGCTCGCACAACCCCCACCTCCGTGGGGCGAACTTGACCCCTCGTGACTACCGCCTCGGCGCCAAGCGCATAAACGTGACAGGCTACCCCGCAGCATCCGCTGCGTAGCCGTCATACCGTGCTTCGAACAACTGGGCCTGGCCCAGTGGTCCACAAAGCATAGAAAGGAATCATAGAGGACCAGCGCCAAGCACTGGCTTTTATACCGCGCACATCTGAGAACACCCCGTGTAAAACCCCTCCTGGTCCTGAAAATGGCCAAGACTGGACCATCGGAAAACTCCGTCAAGGACCAGCTCAACACACATTCTACTAGCCTTATTAATAAGGAAACACTTCGCTACCAGAACGTCCCTCCATTCTACACACCAGTAGTCCAACCACTGTAATCATGATACAACAAAACACTTCATAAACACCTATTAACAAGAATTTACGTACGTAACACCACCATCACAATTCATCCACAAAGTAACAGCTAAAGATGCAAAACACGTCTCCATAATACATTTAACCAAGAGAACACGACACCTTAAAAGAACTCAACCTACATAAAACCTTCTACTATTTTCATCTACAAACAGAACCTCACACAAGCTTCACACAAAGCAGTCCACTCATAAAACAAAACTAAATCCCATTTCATCCACACACATATTTCGTCTCTTCAGACCAAACATCATACACACCTCGTGCTATAAACAGGAAAACGATAGAAGTGTACCTACCCTGCCCGTGAACTCTCACAAAATCTAGCTCCACATCCAGAAGACACAGCCATGTAACAAAACCTCTCACCAAGCTTTACTACTTCACATACTTCCAAAACATGTACCCATAAACGACTTACCTTCTACCAATGTACTCCTGCCTCCACGCATCGTCCTTCCACATCAATAGCAGGAACCACACACCTTCACAACCCTACACTTCCACTCCGTTAGCACCCGAAGAACCCTTCGTCTCCACAAGCCAAAAAGACACTCAAGACCCACCGCCATGGGAAGAAAATAAGCGAATAGGAACACGGTCCCCTCCCAGCACCGCCATACGAAAAGCGCTCCACAACATCACCTCGTCCATACTCACACCATCAAAACAATCACTCCATGACCTATCACTAGAACCATCCCGTTCTCAAATAACAGTGCCTCCTAACGGCACACCGTCCATACTCATACCGTCAATACAATCACTCTATTAACACAAGTACAGTCGTACAAAAAAGTAGCATACACCACAAAAACCAACCGTCAAAGCACCGCCGTGCCAGTGCGTACTAGTGCGTGGAAAGAGAGTAACAGAAGAAAATAGAAGCAGAGCGTGCCTTCGCTCAACCCATATCCATAAAAAGTCACACCCCGTAACATCAGCACTAACGTCTTAGCGCCCACACTCCATGTTCCACCCGGCCTCTCCAGAAGGCCAGCTCTCCAAGAACTCGCCACTCCGGCTCACACACACCCCGCAGCCACGGGGACCCCTAGCATCCAATCCAGTTGGAATGCGACTCTTCTCCGCTGTCGCTCCGAAGCTTACCCGTGGCACTCCACTCCCTACCGGTCGCTTCGGCCTTACACGTGCACTCTCGCTCCTCCGTCGCTTGCCGTGCTTACACGTGACTCAGTGCTTACGCACTGGTCTTACCGTCCTGCCAAGGAAGGCTCACCGCCTTCCCACCACGGCCAACCAAAGGCTGGCCCAGTGGTCCTGGGCAGTATAAAAGGAATTATAAAGGACTAGATACTAAGACATCTGGCTTTTATACTATATATATACCATATAATTATTATATTTTATCTGATAAGATAAGAATCTTAACTCTCAACACCTAACATTCTTAATACCTATTTCGGATAAACTCTACTTTAATAAACCTCTATTGGAAAAACTTTAAATGCTCTATCGTTGTAATATATCTTATTTATTTATTAACAAAACTATAAAATACTTCACCTAATATATTATACTAGATAATAGAACTAAAATAAAACTATCTATATCTTAATAAACTGATAACGTAATTATGACTTTTTTTTTGCTATATTTATAAAACCTATAGTATTTATAACACTAGTCTATTAATTTATTTTATAGTTAGGTTAGACCCCTTAAAAATACAACTACTATTTTTAATTTATACTTATTATTATATATATATAATATAATAAGCATCTCTGCCCTGTACACGTACTATTATCATAATATATATAGTTAAAAACTAACTTTAATAGCTTCTTTTATTTCTTTATATACTTATTTTTATACTAATACTTATTACGAGAGTAACTAATCTGTTTTATATATTTTATTATTTTATTAACTATTCGTCCCGTCCACGCCTCTAGCTTCTTTTTATATAATAGTATAAAATATAACTAATACTATAGTTAATTAGATATATACTAAGTAGTAATTATTTTAATTACTAGATATATTATAAAATCTATTCTGTTTTTATTTAATGCTTTATAATACTATTTATACTTTTTAAATTTACACCTTAGAGGCAACCGCCCGCTCTCTTAAGTAAACTACTAATATACTAAACTACTTATTATTTTATATATTAGTGATATTTTCTTATTTACAAGAACTAACCCTTTATTAGTTGTGATATAAATAGAGAAAATAAGGGAAATATAAATAACACCTACTATACACATAACTCCGCATGAAGTCTAATTTTATACTAAAATATATCTTTAGTAATATTCTAATAGGTTGTATTCTTAACTATGTTATAAAGTTTTTTTTTAATACTAATACTCTCTATATCTTACTAACACGTGATAATGTAATAATTTTATGTAAGATTCCTAAACTTTTTACTATCTCTAACTATAATTTTACTAGTAAGATATTTATTATACTTTTTCTAGAGTATAGCCACGCTTATAAAAAAGGGTAGGAGAGAAGAAGATTATTTTCTAATATAATAGAAAAAATTATAAAAGTAGGACCTAGTGTCTCTACCGCTATATAGTTTATATATATAGTATTAAAAATAGTTATTTTATAATATTAGTATTAACTTAGTACTATACTTAGCTCTTGTTATATATCTAGCCTTTTTATATAGCTAGAGATATAGTTTATGTTTACTTACTCTTACTTATATAGCCCTATAGTTATAAGATAATTACTTTTTCTATTTATAATATTATTTACTTTATTTATATATGCACTATACTCCTCTCTGGTTGCTTATGTACTTATATTCCTACTAAAAAGACTTATTATCTTTTAAACTAGGTTAATTAACATCTAGCCTAGTAGTCTTAGGTAGTATAAAAGGAATTATATATATATTAAAAGGTGTTTTTATTACGTGAATATTTTAGCATACTTTATATAAAATCCTTTTTAGTTCTGAAAACTATATTAAGATTAGACTAGTCTCTTAACTTAACACACTAAAATTAATAAAACCTTATTAATAAGAAATTATAATAATATAATATTACTACTTTAATAAATACTATAATTATAAACTTACCACCTTGCTACCAAAACGATATAATATATAAAAATATATAATTATTTAATATATTATTATTATTATTATTATTATTATATTTTTTAATGTGTTATTTCTTACTATAACTAACATACTTTACTATAGAAAACCTATTTTAATCTTAACGTAACTAACTAACTAATAGTATTAGTTACCTATATTATTAAAAACTAAATTACTATACTTTATACTAAAACTAATAACTTTATAAACTGTTTTTATTTTACCTAATTTATATTAATATTAACACTATCTGAAATATAAGAAAAATTATAGCTGTTTCTCTCTATCTATAATACTACTTTATTATAATTATAAGGTTATTATTTATACTATAAACACTTTAACAGCTGGCTTATACTATTAATAACTTTTTATATTACTTCTTCCGTTTATGTCTCTAGCTTTAAATGAGAAAGTAACGTAATAAAAGTTTTATACTTTTTAATATACTTAATATACCCTAAATATAATGCTTGTGCTATTTTAATTACTAGATAACTATAAAACTTTACTCTCTTATAATTCTTTACTATTTTATTATAATAGAACTGATACTTTTTTTTTTATACTTTAAAACTAGTTATTTACTCTCTCTTGTAATCTACTAATGCTTTATAAATTATAATATCTTATATATAAATAAAATTTTCTTATATATAAAAACTACCACTCCGTTAGCTATAATATAAATAGGGAGAAAAAAGAAAAATACTTACTATTTACATAATACCTTATAAAACCTAGCTTTATATTTAAAGAAATTTTTAATAGTATACTAATAACCTACTGCTGTAGCTAGCTAATAAACTTTTTTAAAATACTTTTATATAATAACATAACAACATCTACTAGACTCTTTAGATTCTTTATTATATTATTATATTAGTACATGCTAGTGTGACCCTACCGTACTCTTATAAATAAAAAAAATAGAAAAGAGAGAGAATGCTTTAGAAAGTAATTTAAAGATATTAAAAGTAAAAACTAGTTCCTATAACGGCACCTAGTTTATAATTATAATAGTAGAAAATATATTTTATAATTATAAGTATTAGATCTTGCTTCGTGCTTAGTAATTACCTTAGATAATTTCTTTAATTAACTATTTTATATTTATAATTTAGTTTTTATTTTATATATAGGTTATTATTATAGCTCTAGTTACTTACTTTTAACCTATTAATATTATATACTCTACTTAGAATTATAGGCCTACTTTATCTGTTATTTTATTTATTTATATAATATAAATATAAGGGCCGGCACCTCTTACGCGTAGCCTAATAGTTTATATTATAATAAAAGAAATTATATATATAAGCTACTAAGCTGTTTTACTTTATATATCTTAGGATATAATATAATACGTGTTTCCACCACGTGAAAATACTTCGCTATAATATAATAATTAATAACTTTTATTAATAGTATTTTATGTATATTTAATAACTTTATTTTTTTAGTTTATAATACATAACACACTCCACAAACAATACTCTAAACTTAATAATAAAATAAAGTCTATATATATATAATAAACTCTATTTTTTCTTTTTAACTTACGTTACTTTTACAACATCTAAAATATTACTTTCATAATAATATAATAATTAAGATAATACTTAAAAATATGACTTTAATATAATTATAACTAAAGAAAAACACTAATAAGCTTTATTAATAATAAATTTAAATGCTATTATAATATCTTTATTTCTAATACCTTTCTATGCTTATTATAAACTCCCTGTGTAAATAATACACCTTTAGTGTATCTAATATACCTTTTTTTACTTTATAGTACTATATATTAAATATAGGTTTATTATTATAATTATACTTTTTTCCGTCGTGATACTTAATATGTTTTTGTAATAATTAAATATAATATATATCTCTCTCCTACGCACCTAACGTAATACTAAATATCTTATAAAACTTAATACTTTCTATTAATAGTCTGAAAATAAACTTTTTTTTTTGCTTTAATTATACTGCTATAGAAACCCTACTAGGACATATTTTAAAATAAAATACTATATAAGAAGAAATTAATATACTCTTTAAATAACGTTATATATTTATTTAATATACTTAATATGGAAACTAAATTAGCACGCTGTATACCTAATATTCTCTATACTATATATACTATTTCTTTATACTATAAATTAATAACTTTATTAGTAGATTTTTTTTAACTCTATTTTTATTACCACCAGATCATAAGCAGCTACCCCTATAAACGTAAAAAAAACTAACTTTTTATGTAGACTACTATTAGCTATATAACTACTACAGTATATCTAACTCTAGACTTTATATTAATATATTCTATACTTAACTATAGCTTGTCTTCTCTCTATTTTATACTTATTAATTATATCTAGCTTTATTAGAATTTATACTATTAGGGAAAATACTATTATGCTAAGAAGTAATATTCTATATCACTATACTAGTACATACTATATAACAGAAAATAGTATAGTAAGAGGACAAAAAATCGTTTAAAGAAGACTTTAAAAATTATAGAGATAAAATATAGTAGCTGTATAGCTACTTAGTTTATATATATAGCATAAAAGAGTTACTTTATAAAGGATGTACTAGACTTTATTTTATGCTTAGCTTCTTACTATACTATTTATATTATATAGCTAGGTACTATTTATACTACTTACTTCTACTTACATAGTCAGACCTTTATTCTCTAATTACTTCTTTTATTTGTGATATTATTTGCTTTACTTATATGTATTTAGCTACCCCGTACTTTATATATAGCCTTTATACTATTCTTTATTTCTTTAAGTCTAGTTTAGTAGTTTATAAAGTATATAAAGGAATTATATATACTGCTAAGGCGGTTTTCTATACGTGAACTTCTTATTATACTTTATATAAAACTAAGTCTAGTTCTAAAAACTTACCCTCACGTATAGCTGCCGTAACTTAATAGTTTTAACTATTCTTATTAATAAGAAATCATAATAACATAATGTTCTAACTTTAATAAATATTATAACTATAAACTAATAACCTTAACACTAAAACTATATAATGTATAATTATAATTAATTATCTTTATAGCTAATACTATTTATATACTTGAAAAATATTACTTACTTATCACACTACTTTCTTCCTATTTATAAATCTAATTTTATTTACTATTTCTTATAAGATACTTATCTAACACTAATAACTATACTTTTTTATTAAATAATAATACTAGTTATATATTCTTACTCTCTGTACTATATACACTTGTATTACTATATATATTATTATATACCTAATTACTAAGCGTAAATGAACACGTTGACTTCTTATGTTTATATAATATAGCTATATATATAACTTTCTTCTTTATCTTTATATTTACTATTACGTAGCTAATAAATATACTAGATAGATATAATTTATCTACACCTCTTACACTAAACACTTTCTGTATTATTTGTTAATTTATTGTAATATTAGTTGTTCTCTTTATTTTATTTATTATAATATATAAATTAAACGAGCTAATGTCCTGTAAAGGTATATATATTTATATTAAGAACTATTTTTAGATAGTACTCTCTATAACTATGTGGTTTATTATTAATTATATATTAAATAGGTTTCTAACCTGCGCCTTACTAGTAAACTGCTTAAAGTAAAATATACTTTTAAAATAAAATATTATTAACTCTAGCTCTAGTATATGCGTCTCCTATACTAAGCTATCTAGCTTTTTTAAACTAGAAAAATAGTAAACACATATGTAGAAATATTAAGCCCCTTTAAAAGTTATTATACTATACTAGTGTGTGCCGGTACATGCACGAAACTCTTTATACTATAAAAAGAAACTATTATATCTATATTTAAAGAATTACTATTATGCTAAGAAATGCTATACTTCGTAACACTATACTTACACTCAAATAAAAGAATAAAAAGAGAGAAAGAGAATGCTTTTCTAATAGATTAGAAAATATCTTAGAAAAGGAACACGGCTGCTTTTTAATAGTATACTATTTATACTTATAGTATAGAAAAGTTATCTTTATAATATTAGTACTAATATTTATAGCGTGCTTGGCTTTGCTATTAACCTGTCTACTTTTAATAGCTAAAGGTATAGTTTATATCTACTTATTTCTACTTACATACAGGCTATTACTATAGCTCTAGTTATATTCTTTTATTTATTAGTGTTAAATACTTTACTTAATATAGACCTTTTACTCCCTTTTAGTTACTTTAATTTTTATAATAATAAAGGGTTCTCAGCCCCGCGTATTACATAGACCTAAGTACTAGTCTAGTAGTTTATATTATATATAAAGGAATTATAAAGGACTAGTGCTAAGTACTGGCTTTTATACTATATACTTATTAGAATACTTTATATAAAATCTATTCTAGTTTTGAAAACTTACCCTTGCGTATAGCTACTGTAACTCTATAACAGCCTTATAGCCTTATCTTTATAATTTTTATTAATAAGAAAATATAATCTTACTATTACTACCACTTAACACTATACTTACTATAATAATTTAACTATAAATTGAATAGCTTTATTATTATAACTTAACTCATATACTACATGAAAATCACTATATAATAATAACTTTAAATAAAACAATATATAAAACTAATACTAAACACTATAACGTATAAAAAGATTACTTTATTTTATAAATAAACACTACTACTATTTATATAACACTTTGTCTTCTAATACCTTCTTTCTTAATACTAATTTTAATATAAAGACTACTGTTCTTAATATAAAACCTGTTTCTTAAGTTAGTATTCTATCTTATATTAATATAAAACTACACCTTTACTATTAAAACATACCTAAATAATTTAAAATACCTAGCTTTATTATACTTTTTTACTAACTTCTCTAAGGAACTGTACAGACTTAGATAAACTTTAGTAAATAATTTATAATTACATAATATAACCTTACTACTATTATATTCCTCTTTCTTTAAAGACTTACCTATTATAATATTCTATTTCTTTAAATTAACCGCTAGTATGAGTCTTATTTATTATAACTAATATAATATACTATATTTCTTTAATTCTATTTATACTTTATAAAGCGATACTGCTTTTACTAAAGTATTTAATTACTTTACTTTATAATATAAACACTTTAGTATTGTTTTTATATTCTCTATTACTAAAAATCTATTAAAATGCTAAAAGTTGTTTTTATTACTAATTTATAATAAACTATTTTATAATGTAGCACTAGCTGTAATACTAACTACCCTATTTATTATAATATAATTTTTTCTTTTTTTAAATACCTAAATCTTTGCTCTATAGAATGATTTATAATACTATACTTACTATTAATAAATCTTTAGTCCAGAACTAAGCCTTACTTAAGGTATTTTAAGATTAGTTTCTATTAGTAATAAACTTATCTTCTATTAGAGTAGTTCTCTAGATAGGATTATCTTTTACTTCTTTTTTTATATTTATTATAATTACTTTTTGTGATATAAGTACTAAGCTTTTTAGTATTTAGCCTTTACTACTAACCCGCTTACTTTATACAGCCGGGCTTATTTAGGGAATTTATATTATCTATATTTATATACTAACTTCTTTTCTAGTCGCACAACGTTATAGCTATGACTTTATATTTAATTATAAATTATATACTTTTTTTAGTTAATGCTGAGAAGCTTATACGTGCCTTTTACTTATTTCTTACCTTTATACTTAAATATATACTCTAGTTATCTTTACTTTCTTATATGCTTATATATAACTTACTAGTGTAGATTTTACTATCTTATTAAGTAAACTTACTATTTATTAAGACTAAATAACTAGAGACTAGCTTAGTGGTTTTAGGTAGTATAAAAGAAATTATATATATAGCTAAAGCTGTTTTCTATACGTGAACTTCTAAAAACACCTACTATATATCCTCTTTTAGTTTTAAAAATAATGCTAAGATTAATATAATATAACTATTAATAATACTCTTATTAATAAGAAATTACTCTATACTATATTTATAATAAACTCTATTAATGATATCCTATTATTATAATATATAGTATATAAACTTACTATATTAAACTAATATTAAATTAATAACAATTCACTCTAATATATAATATTAAAATATTTTATTATTATAATACTAATGCTATAACTATAGCTGTTTTTTTTTATAAATAATACTAATACTATTTATAATACTGCTTTATTATAATTGTAATTTTATTAACTACAGTCTATTAAACTCTTCCTACTAATACTAAATTAAAAACTGTTTCTTATTTTTATATTTTATTTCTAACTTCATAAAATTACCACAACACACTTTATAAGGACTCTAAATATTATTTAAAAAGAAAATATTATTTAATTCCTATTAAAATATAAAGAAAATATGCTTTGGAAAACACTCTAAATATTATATATATAAAAATATAGTATACTTTTTAAAGTATTTAACCTTACGTTTCTTATAACAAGAATCTATTCTCTAATATAATATCTATTTTATATAATTAATACTTTATTATAGGAGTTTTCTGTTACTCTATTAGCCAAGTAAAAATAACACTTACTATATAGAAAATAAGAAATGAATTAGAAAAATGCTTATGGTTTATATAAGCTTTTTTAAAATCTTCTTTTATCTTATTAAATAGTTACTTAGAATAAAATACCTACTTAACATCTCTCCTTAGTATATACTTTATATAATAATAATTTAATAATAAGATAACACCGCCATGCTAGTGCGTGCTAGTGTGTGGAAAGAGAATAATAAAAAAAAATTAAAATAAAGTATACCTCTGCTTCTTACCTATCTATCTAAAATATTACTTTATTTCAGATAAAAGTTTTTTCTCTTAATGTAACTAAATATACTTATATTATACACTTTCTAGAACATCTTACTAGCTATAGGAAAGAAAAGAATAAAAGAGAACTATAGTAAGAGCAGGCTTCTACTTTTTCTATATTTATTATAATTATATGAAAAAGATATAAGCGCTAGACCTCTTAGCGCTTTATAGTTATATAATAAGTAATTACTTTATCTAACTATTATATCTTTATGCTTTAATTTATTTACTTTAGAAGACTAGAGCGTACCTTTATTATTTATATTATTTATACTTATATAATCTCCCTCTCTAGTTACATAATATTATAGCTATAATGTTTAATTTAATTATAAATTAGATACTTTTTTTTATTATTACTCTGAAGCTTAGATATACCCTATAGTTACTAAGCTCTCTATTAGGCTTATATATGCACTTACGGCTTCTCTAGGCCTTTATATTTATACTTAATATAATGCTAATGTACTAGTTATATACGTATTTTAAATATAGAGAATAGTACCCCTACACGTAGCCTAGTAGTCTATAAAGTATAAAAAGAAATTATAAAGAACTAGTCTTAGTAGACTGGCTTTTATACTATATAGAACTAAAAATAATAGTGTTTTTATTAAAACACTAGGCCAGAACACTCTCTAATAATAAAACTTAAGAACTAGATACGGAGTAACTAATTTCTTTTAATATACTTATATTATTATTTTTACTATAATATAAAAACACACCTTGCATATTTTACTAATACTAAATATAATAACTTAATCTATTAAAATAATACTTTTAATAAATAGTATTATTAATAAAAAACTTAATTTACTCTATACTAAACACTATAAAATGAATTATATAAAATATTAATATTAATATTAATACTGTTTATACTTGTTTTTTTAATAATTCTATTTTACTAAGCCCCTACTGTACTAACATTAACATATTTACTTTCAAATATTATATTAGACTTTATACTATTATACTTTAATTTATTTTTCTTTTTTTTTAAAATACTATACTTATCTACACCTGCTTCGTATTTATGGTGTACTAATTTAAGTAACTCTAATTTTTATAACTATATTTAAGCCTTTATTAACTCTATTAACGCTATTAACTACTTTATATTCTTAATACTATTAATACTTTAATATTCCTGTATATTTGCTAATAACTTTTGTAATATATTTATATCATTATTTAATAAACACACTACTTTATTTAATTGTTTTTTATTATTATAGATATATTACTTTTTATTAGCTAATAAACTATAATATGCTTTACTTTATATAATAAATATCTATATTTATAATCTCTATATACCTTTTATAATCTTTCTCTTAATACTGCTATATCGCGCTAAAATAATCTTTATTTATATATACTTAATAAAAAATTAACTTATTACCTTTCTAATATTACCCTGTAATTTTTATTATGGTATAGAAATAAATTAGTTCCACTATACCCTACTAAAATAACGAGATTCCTTAATAATTATAACTATTAATATATGATAATAATAGTGAAGAGACTTCTACTGCCGTAAAAATTAAGACATAAAATAGTTTCTTTAACTAATTATTTATTATAATACTTATATACCTAGCGAACCCTGCATGCTAAGAGTTATATATATTATTAACTAAATATTAAGATATACCTTACGCGTTATTAAATCTGCACTTAACTAATAGTATTTTCTATTTAGTTATATTATATAATACTAGCTACTTTATTATAATGCTATTTATAATATACTTAGCTTTCTAGGCTATACTACTTATACTATATAGCTAGAGTACTATCTATATTATTTACTACTCTATCTTATATAACCCCTATAGCTATAAGAACTCTTTATATATCTAATTTTATTAGATTTAATACTTAAGTTATTTATATTTTTTTACTTAGAAGTAGCTCTTTACTCTCTACTAGTTATTATAGCTTTATATATAGTCTTTACTTATTTCTTACTAAAGGCCTTATACATGATATAGTGCTGATATATTAGTTATATATACTTATTAAAAAGCCTTACTATCTTTTAGAACTAGTTAACCACAGGCTAGCTTAGTGGTCTTAGGTAGTATAAAAGAAATTATATATATTACTAAAACAGCTTTTTATACGTGAACTTTTTATTATATTTTGTATAAAACTAAGCTTAGTTTTAAAAACTTACTTTTATATATAGCTGCCGCAACTTAACAGCCTTAACTATCCTTATTAATAAGAAATTATAATAATATAATATTCTAACTCTAATAAACACCATAACTATAAACTAACAACCTTGATACTAAAATTATATAATATATAATTATAATTAACTATTTTTATAGTTAATATTATTTATATACTTAAAAAATACTACTCACTTATTATACCACTTCCTTTCTATTTATAAATCTAATTCTATTTACTATTTCTTATAAGATACTTATCTAATACTAATAACTATATTTTTTTATTAAATAATAATACTAGCTGTATATTCTTGCTCTCTGTACTATATATACTTATATTATTATATATATTATTATATACCTAATTACTAAGTGTAAATAAACATGTTGACTTTTTATACTTACGTAATATAGTTATATATATAACTTTTTTCTCTGTCTCCACATCTGCCGTTATGTAGCTAATAAATATACTAAATAGATATAATCTATTTATATCTCTTACACTAAATACTCTTTATATTATTTGTTAATTTATTATAATATTAGTTATCCTCTTTATTTTATTTATTATAATATATAAACTAAATAAGCTAACATCCTGTAAAGGTATACATATTTATATTAAGAACTATTTTTTAGTTTCTGTTATAGAGGGCCATAATACCTGCTTTATATATATTATTATCTTAAAATCTAAGAATTACTTTTAAATAGTACCCTTTATAACCACGTGGTTTACTATTAACTATATATTAAATAGGTCTCTAATCTATACTTTATTAGTAAACTGCTTAAAGTAAAATATACTTTTAAAATAAAATGTTATTAACTCTAGCTCTAGTATATACATCTCCTATACTAAGCTATTTAACTTTTCTAAACTAGAAGAATAGTAAATATATATATAGAAACATTAAGCCCTTTTAAAAGTTACTATATTATATTAGTGTGTGCTGGTACGTGCACGAAACTCTTTATACTATAAAAAAAAACTATTATATTTATATTTAAAGAATTATTATTATGTTAAGAAATGTTATACTCTGTAATACTATACTCACACTTAAATAAAAAAGTAGAAAGAGAGGAAGAGAATGTTTTTCTAATAGATTAGAAAATATCTTAAAAGAGAAACACAGCTACCTTTTAATGGTATACTATTTATACTTATAGTATAGAAAAGTTACTTTTATAATATTAGTACTAATATTTATAGCGTGCTTAGCTTTGCTATTAACTTATCTACTTTTAATAGCTAAAGATATAGTCTATATCTACTTATTTTTATTTATATATAGGCTATTGCTATAGCTCTAGTTATATTCTTTTATTTATTAATATTAAATGCTCTGCTTAATATGGGCTCTTTACTTCTCTTTAGTTATTTTAATTCTTATAGTAGTAAAGAGTCCTTAGCTTTATATATTATATAGACTTAAGTACTAGCCTAATAGTCTATATTATATATAAAGAAATTATAAAGAACTAGATGCTAAGATATCTGGTTTTTATATTATATATTTCTAAGATTCTCTGCGTATATTCCCTTCTAGTTTTGAAAATAATACTAAGAAAAGACTAGTCTCTCTCAACATAACTATTAATAATACTTTTAAAAATAAAAATATATATTTATAATACACTTATAATAACACCTTTATATTTTTATAACTAATAATCTAATACTATTAAAATATATATATATTTTTATATACTAAAAACACTTATTGCACTCTAAAACTAACTTGCTTTATAAAATAATATTATATTTTATTTTAATAAAATAATTTGTTTATATAATATATTAATAAAAAGAAGCACTTTATACTATGTCTATACTAACTTAAAATACTAGAATAAATAATATCTATATAATAACGCTATATAACCTTAAACTATTACTATAACTATATTTATTCTTTATTTTTTATAATAATAACTTCCCGTAAGAAGCCGTTTACAACCTTAATTAAATAATTATTACTTATATTATGTAGTAGCTATGTACTAGCATGCTATATAATATATAGCGTTTTTATTATACTAAACTATATATTATATATATACCTAAAAGGTTTATCCTACGGTACTGTTTATCTTTCCGTTAGATACTTATTTAGTATACTAAAATAAGACCTAACCTTTATTTTATAGCTCTAGATATTTAAATAGCTGCTTTTAATATCTACAAACGCCTACTCCGTAACGCCTTTAAAATTTATAAGAATATTAACTTAATATATTTTAAAATAGGAATGATCCTTATTCTAAATAATTATTTTATTTATATTATAATAATTTTTCTCTATAATCTCTATCGCATAACATACTGTGTATTATTATAATTCTGTTAGTAATATTATATTTAATATACTAGCTATATAGAATTACTACACGCTGTAATAACTCTAGTACTTTAGTTAGAAAAACTAAATCTCTAGCTTAAATTACCTAACTACTATTAATAACGTGATTTGTTATATGTTCTCTAGCAGTATAATTATAGCTACTTACTAAATAACTATTACTTTATAATATTAAATTATATTATAGTAACTAATATCTTAATAAACTTATTTTTAAAAAAATACTATTTATGCCCTAGCCGCTAGTAAGACGGCACAGGAACTAAAATAATAAAAAGAAAAAACAAAATACTTTAGATAGAACTCTAAAAATTATATATAAGAAATAAATGTCTTTTAACGGTATACTGTTTATATACGTAACATTTAAAAAACCCTACTTTATAAAATAAGTATTAACTTTTATAGTATGCTTAACTTTACTACTAATCTAACCTCTCTAAAAGACTAGCTTTATTTATAACTTAGTCTTTACCTTATATAGTCTCTACAGCTGTAGGGATTTGTTATTTCTTTTATTTATAATATTATTTACTTTATTTATATATATACTTTTACTTTTTTTTAGTTACTTATATGCTTATAGTTTTGCTAGATAGTAAATAACTTACCGTCTTTAAATCAGGCTAATTAATATCTAGCTTAGTAATTCTAGATAGTATAAAAGAAATTATAGAGAACTAACGCTAAGGCGTTAGCTTTTATACTATATAGAACTTAGAATACTTGTATATAACATAAGCTATTAGGCTAGAATACTCTATAGTAATTTATCTTAAGGACTAGATACAGAATAATATATTCTACCTTATATAGAAAATACTTTCTGTAAACTATAACTATCTGTTTATATTAATAAATAAAATAAAACTACTTACGTAAACTAAATAAATATTAATATATAATACTAACTTACTTACTTAAAAACTTCATAACTCTAACTATAACTTAAATACTATTATTATAAAATAATAACTTTTTATAAAAACTTTTTAAATTAATAATGTGATGCTGTAATACTATTAACTCTAAATATAAATATAAAACCTATATAAATACTATTACTATTTATACTAAATAGATCTATATATATATAACTAAAATGCTCTTATTTTCTTTTTCTTAATACTAGTTATATAGTTTATATAATAACATTTCCCTTTTACCTTAATTTTTTTATTATAATGACTATATTTTATTAATTGTATTTTTTTTTTACTCCGCTCCACAAGCTTAAACCGCCTGCTAAATAAATATTTATTTTTATTCTTCTTATAATAATACTATATATACTATAGAAATTATTTTAATATTTATTTATAAATAGGTAACTAAATCCTAACCGCCTGAGTATTAACGTGTTTATTATAATAGACTAAATAAAACTAACCTAATATATTCTACTAATAAACCTTATATAGAAAATATAATATTATATAATAATAAGGTACTTTATCCTGATGAAATTTCTTATATCTAAATATTTATGTGTTTAACGGTATAGTCTCTGTTAATAGCTTTATAAATTTTTATATTTTATTAATATAACTACGACACTACGTTATAAAATATACTTATAAATATAACTTAAAATCTATTATATTTACTTTAGGAAATATGTCTTTTTTCTAACTACTACTATACACTATTATAAATAATAGAATATATGAGATTTTTAATTTTAAAAGTCTACTCCGTACCCTTTACTAACTCGCTACTATTTTATAAATTACGTGTATTTTATGTACTTTTTAGTATTACTAATTATACACTAGGCTCTATCACTTGCTTACTGGGGGCTTTTAAAAATAGTTATTATAAACTAATTTACCTAATCTAGTATAACCTTATGCACTATAATACACTATAAATAAACTCTTTTTACTTAGTTATATATAGCTATTACTATAGCTAATTATAGTTTCTAATTTTTATTACTCAGCTTAAATAGGATAAGCGCCCTTATTTTATGTATTTAATTAGAAATTAAATACTCTTTTTAGTTAATACTAAGAAGCTTAGATATAGTGCTATGCTTTTAGTATTATTTTAGTCTTATATATATAGTTTATTTATATCTGCTTACTTTAGCTACTTATATATATACTTCTACTTCTCTCTAGTTACTTACGTGCTTAACTTCCTGCTAAGTAGACTTATTACTTATTAAAACTAGTTAACTAATAGCTAGCCTAGTAGTTCTAGGCAGTATAAAAAAAATTATATATATAAGATTTACGCTTTACTTTATATACTAAGCTATATTAAAATATACTATAACCTATTATAGTTATAACAGAATATCTTTATATAATATATTATAAGAAATTAATAACCTTTATTAATAATAATATATAATTTTATGAACCCTACTCCTAAAAAAACACTATTATAATACTAATATAACTTAATAAATTTATTCTATCCATAATTAATTAATATTTATAGAACTTATAAAAATACTTCTTATAACTAATAACTTTATAACTAAAATACTATAAATTATATATAATTTAAATAATATCTTCACGTATTATTATATACCTTTATATATATATTTTTATTTTCTGGTAATATATTTACCTCCTTATACTCTCGCTCTACTATATATACTTTAAATGAATATACTAATATTTTATTATAACTCTTATCTAGTATGTTATACTGCTTATATTATACTTTTTTATAATTATAATTCTTTTTATAGCCTAAATCGCATACACTCGGATCCTATACATATGGGATAATTATAGATATAATACTAAATACTTTATATTAACTATATTTATTACGTATAATCGCGTCTTTTATTACATTTCCTAAATTAACTAATACTTTAATTTAATAACTATTATTTTTATTCTTACCTTTAGGTAAGTTAACTAGACTCTGAAAATACGCCTTATAAATTCTAGTCTTTATAGGTAATATATGAATTAATATTTTCTTAAATAGCTTTATATTATTATATGGTTATTATAAAAAAAATAACTAAAAAAACTATACCCTAATAGGAAACTTTTCTACCGTGTATTTATACTATACTAACTTAAGTAAGCCTTTTATTATAATAACACTTTATATTATACCTATTATTATAATTCTATAAAAATAACTTTAAATAGTCTCTATTAATAAAATATAATTTAATGGTTATTATTATTGTAATCTTTAGATCTCACTATACACAACTGCTCCGCACTGAAATACTTAGACTATTATTATAATAAGATAACTAAAGAGAGTACTTTTTTTAAAAGTAGTATAATTATATTAAAATATAGTATTACTATGCAAAGCCGTAACCCACAGCACAAGAACAAAAAAAAAAAAAAAAAGTAAAAAAGGGAAGGATGCTTTAGATAAAACTTTAAAGATTATAAAAAAAAAAACGTTATAGCTTTATAGTTACTAAGTTTATATATATAATTAAATAAAGTTATATCTATAATATTTAGCACTACACTTTTAATATACTACTACTTTATAGTAACTTATTTATATTATATAGCTATATATAGCCATACTACTTACTCTTACTTATATAGTTAAACTTTTATTTTCTAATTACTTATTTATTACCTTTAGTATTTGCTGCTCTGCTTATATGAGTTAGCTATTCTATATTTTATATATAGCCTTTATACTATACTTCATATCCTTAGGCTTAGCTTAGTAGTTTATAAAATATATAAAGAAATTATATATATAAGCGCTGCGCTACTCGCTTTGTATGCTAAGCTATATCTTAACTATAATTTTTAACTATTAATAGTACTATAACCTATACTATCTACTACGTGAACTTAATAAATATATATATACCTAATAAATTACTATATAACTAACTTAATAAGTTTAATCTATAACCCTTATTAATAACAACAGTCTTCTAATAATATTATAAACTATTTATAAAAAATTTAATTATAAATAACGAAACTATTATAACTTTATATATATATAATAATTTCTCTATTTTCTACTATTATTTACAGACGAACTCCAGCTATAATATATAATATATATAAAACTAAAAGAACTGAATATAATATACTTAATAAATATAAGAGCTTTTCTATAACTTATTATTTAAGTTATTTATAGTATACTTATAATATATACTTTTTATTAATAGCTAATAATTAATTTACTTACTCTATAATCTCTAACTCTACTAAATTATAATGTTGTACCTTACTAGATAAATAAGATAACTCTATAATTAAACCCTCTTATTTCTCTAAAAATATCTCTAATTAACGGTTTTTGTTCTCTAAAGTCTTTAGATGTATAATCTTACTAGTAACTGTCTATATACTAGAATACTATATATATTTTATTTTGTAATTAATTATAGCACTTACTATCTTTTTATACTTACTTTTAGTTAGTATAGATATTTTATAATGTATATATAAAGATATGTAACTACCTACTAAATAAATAGTAATGCCTATATCTTATTTTAATCTAGCTTTTTTCTAATTTTATTTTATACTAGCTTTATTAAAGTATAATTAGGTTTATTTATTATTTTATATAACGTAATAAAATTCTCCTACACACTATTATTATACTTATGCTGTGAAAGCTGAATTATTTTATTTATCTCATTTTTTTTAAACTATATTAAAAGAAATAATATATACGGTATTACTGCTGTGTTTTATAGTATAAAAGTAGCTACTTATATTACTAAGCTATTAAGATACTAATTTCTTATCTTTTATGTAATTTCTTATAAAACTAATGTGCTATAACAGACACGCTTATAAAAGAAATCTATAAAATAAAGCTATATTTCTAGTAATATTAAGTTTTTTTATTATAATACTAATTATGCTCCATACCGCCGTAATCCATGGCATAAGAACTAAAAAAAGTAGAAAGAAAAAAGAGATTCTTTTCTATTATAGTAGAAAAAATTATATATATAAAAACAGAATACCTTCTAACAGCACTTTATTTATAATTATAGTATTAAAAAGAGTTATCTTATAATATTAGTACTAAACCCTGCTTCGTGCTTAGTATTTACTTTAGGTAAATACTTTTAAAGTCTATTTCTCTTTAAGAATTTAGTATTTGCCTTATATAGTTAGACCTTTATTTTTTAATTATTAACTTATAACTACTGCCTTATTAGCTCCGCTTAGAAATAACTAGCTATTATATAGCTATTATACTATATTTTATACCTTTAGGCCTAGTCTAGTAGTTTATAAAGTATATAAAGGAATTATATATATGCTAAGAGGTGCTTTCTATACGTAAACTTCTAAGAATCTCTATTATACTTTCTATACTAGTTTTAAAAATAATACTAAGATTAAACTAGTCTCTTAATAGCCTTACTTCTATAATTTTTATTAATAAGAAAATATACTTTTATTATCACGACTGCTAACAAAATGCCGCTATAATAAATAAATTTATAAAATTTATTTTAATATATATTATAAACTAATAAAATATTACTATTATAATCACGTAAACCTAGTATATATTCTAATAAAACTTAAATAGTAAATAATATAGTGCTATTAATGCTACGCTAATTACGGCTCTTCTTTCTTTATATTTATAATACTAATAGTATCTAATACTTCTGTTTACTAAGGTATATTCTTAATATAAGGCTATATATTATTAAACTATATAGTTTATATCTAATTTAAATTATACCTACGTGTATCTAAAGTACTCTCCGTAAAATACAAAACATTATTTTATTTACAAAACTTAAATAATTTCTAATATCTGTATATCTTATTATAATAATTACTATTACAGCTTATTATATCTAAAAAAAAAGTTATAATCCTTCTTAATACATACCGTATCCACATTTCTAATCTCTTTTAATTTAATAATATAAAACTAATTAATTACTAAGGGTTACGCCGTGTATACCCTTGCTTAGTTATTTTAATTACTAAATATAGTATAGAATTTACTCTTTACCTCTCTACTAACCTACGTCTAGAATAAACCACGTAATTACTATCTTTATATAGCGGAGGGAGCTTCCTAGACTCCTATATAATTTATTATTATATACTTTTTTTTATTATCTTATATATGACTAATATCTTTGTATTTATAAGAACTAATACTCTATTAACTATAATAATAACTCTTATTAACACAGGAAAATAAATACTTATTATTTACGTAATTCCTTATAAACTTAGCTTTTATAGAAAAAAAAGGCTTTAACAGAATACTAATAAGCTATACTCTTAGCTAGGTAATAAATTTTTTACTTAATACTAACGCCCTCTAGGCACCACTCACACGTAATAATAATATAATATTTATTAAAAATAATAAACGCTTTATGACCTAAAGTTATAGCTTTACTAGTAATATTTTTATAATATTATATACTTCCAGTATTACTATAGCATACTTATAGAAAAGACTAAAGAAAAGAAAACGATTATTTAAAGAAGACTTTAAAGATTATAAATATAAAATAAAATGCCTGTATAGTGACATATTATTTATATTTATAGTATAAGAAAAAGTTATTTTATACTATAAGTACTAGTCTTTACTATGTGCTTAGCTTTTTATTTTAATAGCTATATTATATAACTAGCTCTATCTAAGGTCTTATACTATTTATATTTATATACTATCTTATAGTCACAAGGCTATTACTTTCTTATTACCTTTATTATTTACTTACTTTACTTAATATGGGTACTATGTTCTATTTATTACTTTAATTTTTATATTAGCTTTAGATATAAAGGCTAGTACCTCTCACGCATAGCCTAGTAGTCTATAAAATATAGAAAGAAATTATATATACAGCTAAGGCTGCTTTCTATGCGTGAATTTCTAAGAACACCTACTATACATCTTTTTCTAGTTCTAAAAATAATATTAAGATTAATATAACACAATTATTAATAACACTCTTATTAATAAGAAATTACTCTATACTATATTTATAATAAACTCTATTAATGATATTCTATTATTATAATATATAGTACATAGACTTACTACGTTAAACTAATACTAAATTAATAATAATTTATTTTAATATACAACGTTAAAATATCCTATTATTATAATACTAATGCTATAACTATAGCTGTTTCTTTTTATAAATAATACTAACACTATCTATAACACTGCTCTACTATAATCGTAATTTTATTAACTATAGTCTATTAAACTCTTCTTGCTAATACTAAATTAAAAACCGTTTCTTACTCTTATATTTTATTTCTAACTTTATAAAATTACCATAATACACTTTATAAGGACTCTAAATATTATTTAAAAAGAAAATATCATTTAACCCCTATTAAAATGTACAGAAAACATGCTTTGGAAAATACTCTAAATATTATATATATAAAAACATGGTATACTCTTTAAAGTATTTAACTTTATGTCCCTTATAATAAGAACCTATTCTCTAATATAATATCTATTTTATATAATTAATACTTTATTATAGGAGTTTTTTGCTACTCTATTAGCTAAGTAAAAACAACACTTACTATATAGAAAATAAGAAACGAATTAGAAAAACACTTATGGTTTATATAAGCTCTCTTAAAATCTTCTTTTACCCTATTAAATAGTTATTTAAAATAGGGTACCTACTTAACACCTCTCTCTAGTACGTACTTTATATAATAATAACTTAATAATAAGGTAATACTACCATACTAGTGCGTGCTAGTACGTGGAAAGAGAGTAATAAAAAAAAGTTAAAATAGAGTATACCTCTATTTCTTACCTATTTATTTAAAATATTATTCTATTTCAGATAAAAGCTTTTTCTCTTAACGTAACTAGGTATACTTATATTATACACCTTCCAGAGCACCCTACTAGCTGTAGGAAAGAAAAGAATAAAAGAGAATTATAGTAAGAGCAGGCCTTTACTTTTTTTATATTTATTATAATTATATAAAAAAAATGTAAGCGCTAGACCCCTTAGCGCCTTATAGTTATATAATAAGTAATTACTTTATCTAACTATTATACTCTTATGCTTTAACTTGTCTACTCTAAAAGACTAGGGCGTACTCCTGTTATTTATATTATTTATACTTATATAATCTCTCTCTCTAGTCACATAACGTTATAACTATAATATCTGATTTAATTATAAATTAGATACTCTTTTCTGTTATCGCTCTGAAGCTTAGATATATTTTATAGTTACTAAGCTTCTTATTAGACTTACACATGCACTTATAGCCCCTCTAAGTTTCTATACTTATACCTAATATAGTGCTGATGTACTAGTTATATATACGCTTTAAATATAGAAGATAGTACTCTCTATATATAGCTTAGTAGTTTATAAAGTATAGAAAGGAATTATATATACGCTAAGAGCGCTTTTATTCTATGTATATCTTAAATTCTTAGTATATATCTTAGAATACTAGACTAGTAGAGAACTCTGTTAAGGACTAGCTTAACTCCACAGCCTTACAGCCTTACTTTTATAATCCTTATTAATAAGAAGTAATACTTATAATAAAATCTAATATAATTAACCTAACACTTAATAAGAACCTGACGCTTATATAACTCGTATTTAACTAAAACTTTTATTTATTATATAGTATACCAACCGCTACATAGTCCACAACTCTATAAAACTTTAAATACGTATAAGATCTACTATCATTCTAAAAACACATTATCATATTTAAATATAACTAGTCTTTAATTATAACTAAAACATCTGGTAATAATGTTAAACACACTTTTATTTAGTCCTTATATATCCACCTTAAACTAAATAAACTTCTTAATAATATAACTTCTATTTCATTAAATAGAGCAGAACCCTTTACTCTCTATATAGCTATCACTAATAATACTATGCACACCACTCTCGTTTAGCCGCTCTTTGGACAATAGTATAACACATAAGAGCTACTAGTCCTTAAAAAAGCAGTTATACCATATCATGATTAATACCTATACTGACTGCTTCACTAGGCGACAACGCCTCTCTAAGCGTCGCCGTGTAACACGATACCCGTCAGACTCACTAAGCAGGTAAACGCTTTACTAACAGCTCTTTATGCCATACACCCTCCAGAACAGCCGTAGCCGTGATAAACCTTTTAGAGGAACAGCAACCATCGCACTACCGTGCAGAACAAGCTCCTCCACACTATACTCCATACTCCACCCAACGCATCTGCTTACCACTAGCAGCCGCACCGTAACATACTCTAAATATACCTAGCGCTCTATGCTTTCATCACACCTCTCGTGATGTAAGCACTAAAGCCCTTAGCGTCTCCTCTCCGTCACTACCACCGCGGTACCTACCGCGAAAGACGAAAGAATAAGCGCCTCCACCGTAGTTACACTAGGCCTCACCTAAAACCAGCTCTCTTGAGCCCTAGCTCCCCGCTCACACATCATCACCCCTACTTATATGGGGATGAAAAAGAGAATAAAAACGATATGAAGCAGCACCCGCAGCAAGAGAGAGCCCTCCTCTCTATCTATATCATCTAGAAAAAGGTGTAAGCACTAACGTCTTAGCGCCTCTACTTCGTGTTCTAACCTGCTTACTTTATGCGGCCGGCCCCCCTCCAGGGAACTCGCACCTTGACTCAAACAAACGTCATGGCCATGACTATGTAATCTATGCATCTAATCACAGATTGAACTAACTCTTCTCTGCTGTCGCTCTAAAGCTTAGACATGGCACTACGCTTCATCTGTCGCTCCGGCCTTACACGTGTACTCTCGCTCCTCCGTCGCTGACGTGCTTACACGTGACACTGTGCTAACGTATAGGTCTTACACTGTCTGCCAAGCTCGCTTACCGCTTGCTGGACACGGCCAACTAGAGGCTGGCCCAGTGGTCCCGGGCAGAATAAAAGGAATTATATATACGCTAAGAGGCGCTTTGTATGCGTGAACAATCTAGCATACCCACCGTACTTCCAGTACTGGTCCTGAAAATAATGCCAAGAAAGGACCAATACAACCCATCGACAATCCTTATTGATAATAAAACACCTGAAATCACTTCCATAACATAACTATTAATAAACCTTATTAATAAGAAAACACTCTATACTTATCACTACCCTATCAAAAATATCTTAACAAAACAATCCAATACATGACTACACCAAACAAAAGAACGATGAACACCTAAAATAATAACTTAATAAATTACTATTAACGCAACATCAGATATATTAACTACTGTCTTCTAACTACACTCTTTATACCAACAGCATTCGTGATACTGCTTCACTAAGGCACCTTCTTCAGAAAAGGCTATACACTAAGAAAATTATCCTGCCACTTCTACTCACACCGCTCTCTAAAAGTAACCTTATTAAATTACTTTATCCACAAACCACCTCGACAACCACTCTCTCTAAAACAACGTAAATTATAATGAACTTCTTGCTGACTAGCCTCCGCTAGAATACTAATAACCTGAGGCAATCCACCTCCACACCACGTCTCTAGCTTTAAAGGAGAAAGTGACGTAAACTATACTTGATATAACTATCTCCTCGTAATACACCCTCTATCTAATACTTTAATCACTAGATACGAAACAGGTTCCACCCTCTCCTTATCTAACGAGTATGTCTAATAAACGACATAATCTTCCTCCGTACACTGCGGGGGCAACCGCCTACTCTCTCTAGTTATTTACTAGGATACCTTATCCGGTCTCACCTTGCACGTTACTGATACACCACGCTTTATGAACACTACATCTCCATCAGCCACATCTCTTGCTAATGGGTGTAATATACGGGAAAATAATATAAGTACACTTACCTTCCACGTGACGCCTTACGAACTGCAACCTAGTAGACGAAAAAAACTCTAAAGGAACACTAACGGGCTGCCGCCGTAGCCACACATTAAACCCTCTCTCTGATACCAAGCCTCTCCAGGTATGATCCGTACTCCACAGCGACACAACATTCTTAAAACACGGCAAACACTCTATCGTCTTTAACTGTAACTCGCCCACGAGATCATCCATCGCAAGCCGCGAAGAAAAATGATAATAATAAAAAGAAGACAAGGAGATCTTTTGGAAGCAAGTCTAAAGATCTTAAAATAGGGAACGTAATGCCTCCTAGCGGCACAACGTTTATACACGTAGCAGTAGAAAACCCACCTTCGTATGGTAAGCACTAGCCGTTGCTTCGTGCTTGGCTTCGCTACTTACCCGCCCACACTATGTGGCCGCCTCTCTAAGGAACTCGCCACTCCGGCTCAAATAAGCCCCGCATCTACGGGGTATAGTCTCTTACTCTCAACCTATTGGCGTTGTTCGCTCCGCTTATAAGTGGGCACTACGCTCGAGCCCTTGCTCTGACCCTTACTGGGGCGAAGACGTGGGGTTTTGCAACCTCTACGCGTGGCCCAGTGGTCCACATTGCATACAAAGGAATTATAGAGGACTAGATGCCAAGACATCTGGCTTTTATACCGCGTACACACCACACAACCATTATATTCCGTCTGATAAGATAAGAATCTCAACTCTCAACACCCAACATCCTTAATACCCATTTCGGATAAACTCTACTCTAATAAACCTCTATTGGAAAAACTTTAAATGCTCCATCGTCGCAACACATCTTATCTACCTATTAATAAAACTATAAAACACTTCACCTAATACATCACACTAGACAACAGAACTAAAACAAAACTATCTATGTCTTAATAAACTGATAACGCAACCATGACCTTCTTTTCGCTATATCTATAAAACCCACAGCATTTGTGACACCAGTCTACTAATCTATTTTACGGTCAGGCTAGACCCCTTGAAAACACGACTGCTACTCCTAATCTACACTTATTATCGTATATATGCAACACAACGAGCACCTCTGCCCTGTACACGCACCATCACCATAATACGCACGGTTGAAAACCAACTTTAACGGCTCTCTCTACTCCTTTACATACTCACCTCTATGCTAACACTTATCATAAGAGCAGCCAACCTGTTCCATATATCTTACTACCTTATCAACTATTCGTCCCGTCCACGCCTCTAGCTTCTCCTCATATAACAGCGTAAAACACAATCAACACTGCAGTTGACCAGATACACACCAAGCAGTAACCACTTTAATCACTAGATATGCTACGGGATCCACCCTGTCCCTATTTAACGCCTTATAATACTATCTATATTTTTTAAACTCACACCTCGGAGGCAACCGCCTGCTCTCTTGAGTGAACTACTAACGTACTGAACCACTTGTTACCTCGCACGTTAGTGATACCTTCTCGTCCACGAGAACTGACCCTCCGTCAGCCGCGATATAAACGGGGAAAATAAGGGAAATGTAAATAACACCTACCGTGCACGTGACTCCGCACGAAGTCCAGCTCCATACTAAAACATATCTCTAGTGATACTCTAACAGGCTGCATTCTTAGCTACGCTGTAAAGCCCTTTTCTAACACTAGTGCTCTCTACGCCTTGCTGACACGCGATAACGCGATAACCTTATGCAAGGTTTCTAAACTCTCTACTGTCTCTAACTGTAATTCTGTTGGCAAGATATTTATCACACTCCTCCTAGAGCGTAGCCACGCTCATAAAAAAGGGCAGGGGAGGAGAAGATCGTTTTCCAATGTGGTAGAAAAGATTATAAAAGTGGGACCTGGTGCCTCTACCGCTATATAGTTTATATACATAGTATTAAAAATAGTCACCCCGTGATATTAGCATTAACCTAGTACCGTGCTTGGCTCTCGCCACACACCCGGCCTCTTTATACGGCTGGGGGCACAGTCCGTGCCCACTCGCTCTCGCTCGCATAGCCCTGCAGTCACGGGGCAATTGCTTCTTCTGTTTATGACGTTATCCGCTTCGCTTATATATGCACTACGCTCCCCTTTGGTCGCTTACGTGCTTACATTCCTGCTAAGAAGGCTCACCGCCTTCTGGACCGGGCTAATTGACATCTGGCCTAGTGGTCCTGGGCAGTATAAAAGGAATCATATATACGAGGCCTACGCCTCGCTTTCTATGCTAAGCTATAATACTATAATCTGTTACAGCCACAACAGAACATCTCAACACACATTGATAATATCGACAATTCTTATTAATAACAGAACACAACTCAACGCATCACGCAGTCTTACCAACAATATATCATAACTTAAAACATATACCAGTAAAACTTATAAATAACAACATTCATTCACAGAAAACATTACACCAGAATAAAAACACTAAATGTTAAACTTGTATCTATTTCACTAACAACTGTCACATACCTGTGCTATAAAAAAATAAACGAATACTATAACTATGGTCCTTCACCTACGTTACTAACAGTATCTGTTACACTGCTTTACTATAACTTATCTAACATAGGGCGCACACTGTCAAAAAGAACCTGTTACCTCTACTCCACTCCACCCTGCTTATCACTAATAATAAGCTGTTGAATATGTATTAACTGAATACTATACCCTGCCCGATCCTCTATATAATAACCCTCACACTAAAAACACGCCTGAACACAGGTAACTAACTTATTTAAGATTTCTCTTCTACTAAGCATCTGCTTCACGCTCTCTTAAGATAATAATATAAACCTAATAAAAGCCCTCCGGCCCTGACCTTCACACGACAGACCTAACATCTTCATAACTAAACACGAAATAGGCTCTACCTGACTATTCTCTAACTTACTACTAAAGCAAGCCTAGCAACACTGCCTATCCTTATACTTAGAAGGAAGTATTCTATTCTCCTGTATTAGCTATTAGTATACTCTATCCGTCGTAACCTTACACGTTAGCGATACCTTCTCTTGTACTAAATCTAATGCCTAGTCAGCCACAAAGTACCACACGCCGTGCTAGTGCGTTGAATAAGGTGTGGAAAGAAAACTAGCACTTACTATTTACGTGACGCTTTACGAACTGCAGCTCCGTAAAAGATATAACTAATGGAACCCTAACAGGCTGCTCTCTCAGCTAGGCAATGAATCCTCTCTCCAACACTAAAGCCTTCTAGCCTATACTAAGCTGGGATAACGACACGATATCTGCTAGACTTTCTAAATACTCTACTGTCTCTAATTTCAGCTCGCCCGCGAGATTATCTATCGCACTCCATGCCAAGCCGTAGCCTACGGCACAGAAAAGGAAAAGAACAGGAGGAAAAAAAGGAAAAAGATCCTTTGGAGACGAGTCTAAAGATCATAATAACAGGAACTGGTGTCTTTATGGTTATATAGTCTATATATGTAGCTAATTAAAGTTACACCCGTGATATCAGCACTATACTCTCTACGTGCCGCCACTCTATGGTAACCCGCCTATATTATGTGGCCGGCTCTATCTGGGAAACTCTCTCTCGATTGCACAGCCCTGTAGCCACGGGGCTAGTTACTGACTTATTACTACCGCATGACTTAGCTCTGCTTAATCGTGTCCGGCTACCCTGCACTCCGTGCGTAGCCTCTATACCGTGCTTTAAATAACTGGGCCTGGCCCAGTAGTCTATAAAGCATAGAAAGGAATTATATATACGAGAATGCTAAGCTGTCTCGCTTTCTATGCCTACTAACCTTCCAACTCTCAACACTCAACACAACTATTAATATTTCTTATTGACAAAAACACAAATCAAACCCAACACAATCCATGTTCGATAATTATTAAGAAAAATTCAAAGTAATACCCTCTTAACAATTAAAACACTATATAATGTAATATGTTATACTATAACTTTCACTAGCATCTCTATATAAACTATATGTATAAAACTACTACTATACATACACACATTCACAAACTAAAATGAATTATCCATAAAATAATAACCTACTTCCTCTAACAAAGAACTGTAGAAGGCTATCTACAAACTACTCTCTTTTTATTATAAATAGTTCCTACACTATCTGTTACACCGCTCCACGAGCCCGAACGACGCTTGTGAGAAGAATACGGACCTAAAAAACACGACGACTACTCCTAGGACTACTCCTGCCATACACTCAACATGCACACGCCGTATATGTAATACGACGGAAAACCACGCGAGTAATCGTAACTCTCTCGCCCTGAAAAATCTCCCTGACGTACTACCTTAATAAACTGTTCCACCTAATCCTCCCGCGCACCGCGGCGTAATAATGGTAATAACACGTTTATAAACTAACGTAACCTTTTGGGTGACAACTGCGTACAGAATACTTCACACGTTATAGCCTAAGGCCCCTGCTATAAAACCGGATACTCTAACTTTACTACTAGGTATGGAATAGGCTCTACTCTCTCCTTATTTGAACGCTTATATTTATAGACATCGCACTACTCTCTCCTACACCGCGGCGGAAGCTTCCTGCTCTCTCTGGTAAGTTACTATTTAACCTTTTTAACACCTACCTTATAGGTAAGGGAGCACCTCTCTCTAACTAGGTCTACTTAGATATCTATTAATAACAACGCCCTCGTCACTATAGGGCAACACTTACTATGCACGTGATCCCTCACGAAATCTAGCTCCGCATCCGTAAGCGTCTTCAGCGGCACACTAACAGGTTGTCTTCTTAACCACTCCACAAAGCCGTCGTGCGCCTAATCCTTAAATCCTCCACTAACCTTACTTATACTCGCAACCCACTCGCACACAGCTCCGCCCATAACACAAACCTGTAATATTAGCCCATGTAAACCCTCTATTGTGCCTCTTGCATAGAACACCAGAAGAAAAACAACCGACGCTTTGGAACGTAATCCAAAGACCTTAAAAAGAGAGAACGAGATGCCTTCTAACGGCACCCCGTCCATATACGTAGCAACAAAAACCAATTGCACTCCCGCTTCTCTGTTGCTCTCCGTGCTTATATTAGCTTTGCCCGTGGGGTTTGCAACCCCCACGCGTGGCCTAGTGGTCTATAAAGTATAGAAAGGAATTATATATACGAGCGCTGCGCCACTTGCTTTGTATGCTAAGCTACATCTTAACCATAACTCAACCCGTTGCAGCTATAACGGAACTCAACCAACTCAACACAACCATTAACAATCTTTATTATCTATAATAACCATAACCCGTACTTACACGTACTCACACGTAAACACAACAATAAACTCAAAACTAACACTTTAAAAAACATGTAACACCAAGAACTTAAATAAAACACGACACGATATAATAAAGCATACTCATAATCTTGACTACAAATTAACCCCTAACACTATATTGTAAAAACTATATACTATCTACTATCACACCATAAAACATACACTCTCACAAACATGGTTACTATAGTTCTACATGGTAAAATCACACCGTAACCACGGCCTTCCCACTACACTCCTCGTACTAACAGTATCCGTCACTTTACTCTACTAAGGCACCTCCTTCGGAAACGGCTAGCTCCCTTTAAAATACTGCTGCTACTTCTATGCACAATCCACTAAAGACTCTACTCTCTTCACCGTATTTACCTACCTGCCTGCATAAACACAACCACCTACACTCCGTCCCAGAAACTACTTCCTCTTGTTACAACTAATACTCTCCCGCACACAACGCTCTACCTGGCCCAGCTTATATTCTATTCACGTCTCTAGTTTCTCCGCTGATAATAACGTAAAGCATATCTTATATCCCTGATCCCTGGCGTAACACACGGGGCGTAATACCTTCACCACCAGGTACGACACTGCCTCCACTTCCTGACACCTCCTACACACTGTACATGACTCCTCCTTATAATGAGCCGGTAACTGCCTGCTCTCCCGCGTAATCTACTATCGCACACCTTCCGTGCCTAGCTCGCACGTAACTGATACCTTCTCTGCCACAAGAACTGACCCCCCTGTCAGCAGCGAAAAAACATAAGAAAAAGAAAGTAAACGCTTCTTACTATTCACGTGACGCCTCACGAAACCCAGCTCCGTATCTGAAGACAATATCAGCGGTACACTAACCGGCCTCTGCTGTAGCTACACAGATAACTTTCTCTCTAACACCAGCGTCCCTAACGCCTCCTCTACACTCTTAAATCGCTCCACGCTTCCCATCTCTACCTTTAACTTACCCGCAGAATTAATCATCGTGCCTTCTAAACACGACACGCCTACCAGGCCACACTCTACAAAACCTGTTAACAGTAAAACCAAAGGAGATCTTGGACGGGACGCTAAAGATCTTAAAAAAGGGAACCGGTGCCTCTACAGGACACCTAGTCTATATACCTAGCTAATAAAACCCACTCCGTGCCGTAAGCACTAGTATCCACACTGTGCTTGGCTGTTGCTATAAGGTGGACACTCCTAAAGTCCATCTCCTATCCGGGACTCGGCTTTGCCTCGCACAGTCGGTCCTCCGACCTCCGACCGCTCCTTCCGCCTGCGACGTTATACGCTCTGCTTATATAACAAATCTCGCAAGCGTAGATTTGATACTGCGCTTTGAATAACTGGGCCTGGCCCAGTGGTCCATAAAGCATATAAAGGAATCATATATACGGGTTTGCCACCTGCTTTGTATGCCTGAGGACACAACACAACACGTGCCTCCACCACGTTAAAATAACATTACAAGAAATCGAACAACCCTTATTGATAATACAACCTAGTTTCACAAAATATTCCTATCGTTACTCTACCATCACAATCTCACTAAACACAAATCAATGAAATAAAATCAAAAAAAACACTATTTAACTCAATAAATAATAAAACATGTGTACACTTCACACTTCTCCATCACTATCTCTAAACAGGTATATATTTAAAGTCACTCTTCTATACTATAACTATAGCCTTTCAAGCACACCCTTCATACTAATAGTATCTGTAACACTGCTCTACTATGGTACATCCTCCCTATCAGGTTTTACACCTATAAACTTCGACTACTATATCTACGTACAATCCTCTATTCTACTTACTTACATACCTATTTACATGCTCTCTATCACACACTCTCCGCGCTTTAACTATATTCACATCATGATACATATAGCCTATCACTCGCCTTAACTGATATTACCCTCTCGTAAAATACTTATTGGTGTCCTAATAGTCACCATCACAAACACTTCTCTTACCCTTAAACGTGTTTACTTTATCTAGTATCCACCTACACCACGCCTCCAGCTCTAAGGAAGATAGTAATATAGTAATGCAAACTATACCTCGTATAACCGTACCCTCATAACACACTCGGCATTTAACACCTTACCCACTAGATACGAACTAGGCTGTACCCTCTCCTCGTCTAACGAGTGCCTCGTATAAACCATATAATCCTTCTCCGCACACCGCGGGGGCAGCCGCCCACTCTCCCTGGTAATCCACTAACGCACTTTGTCCTTTCTTACTTTACCTCGTTCTGAGTTACCTCACACGTAAGCGAGCACCTCTCGCGTACTAACACTGTCACTCTATCAGCCGTGACATAAATAGGAAGAGGAGAGAGGAGTACCCACCATGCACGTGACGCCTTACGAACTGCAGCTCCGTATCTAAACATACCTCTAACACATCACTAACACGCTACCTCCGCAGCTACATAACCATATCTACTAAGGACGGTAACCGCTCCACGACCATTATACCTAGCTCCACTGCCAACTTCTCCATTCCACACTTCATGCTAGTGCGTGCCAAGCCGTCTCCCACGGCACAGGGTTAGAAAAAGGGCAAGGGGGAAGAGAGGGGAAGGATCCTTTGGCCGGAACGCTAAAGATTATAGAAAGGGAGCTGGTGCCTTACAGGACACCTAGCCTATATACATAGCTAATAAAAGTCACACCCGTGACCATCAGCACTAGTGCCCTTACCGTGCTTGGCTCTTGCCCTAGGTGGACACTCTTAAAGTCCACCTCCCCTCTGGGGACTCCCTCCCGGTCGGACAATCGGACCTCCGTCCTCTGAGTAATCAGCCTCGTGACTGCGCTGAGCCTGCTTACGCTTAGAGGGGAGCTGTGCCCCGCACTCCGTGTGCACACCTCATACTGGTGCGCGTTCCCCCTGGGCTGGTCTAGTGGTCCACTTCGCATACAAAGGAATCATAGAGGACCAGATGCTAAGACATCTGGCTTTTATACCGCGTACATCTCAGTTTTCAACGCGTTCTTCTCAGAACGCTGGACTAAAACACTCCGTACCAATAAAAGTTAAGGACCAGATACGGAGCACTCTACGCACTTCCATGCCAGTTCAACACAATCCATTCTCAACCCTTATTAACAACAAAACACCACTCTCGCTATTACCACACTCTTATTAATAACCAGCTACCTCTAGATACTTCTATAAAAACAACATACTCTCTTCACGCCAGCATATAACTCTAAAACTATTTCTACCCACTTTTAAAAAAACTCTACACAACTAAACATAACCGTAAAACATTACCAGGTTCCAGTAACCACAACAATCTCATTACACAAGTACTTTCGTACATTTCAAAACTCTTCATGCAATCACAACTAAATATACCACTTTAAAAAAACAAATCACATTTTATTCCATTTATTTCATCTCCATACACACAACCCGTTTTTGTACCATAACTACAGAAAAGGCCAGAGACCGAGGATCACTCAAAAAGAAATCCAAAATACCTTACCTACTAACCACGAAACGGAAACCACCGTCTTTTTTACCTCTATACATATACTAACCACCTTACTTCCAAGACACTACATCCGTGAACCCATCTAATCTCTCCAACATCCACCTTCGTAAGAACACCACGTAAAACCATCTAGTTCCTAGAAAGCAGTCGCTTTCCCATTATAAAGTCACCTACACTCTAAAAAGGCATTTCTGCCCTCACACTTTTACATTCCATACCGGGGAGGCAGCCGCCCCGCCCACTCTCACGGAATAAAGACACCGCACCCGTCCCTCTTCTCCAAAGCACGCTATACACATGCTAGTGCGTGCTAGTGCGTGCTAGTGTGAGCATAATATCCCTCGCACCGACTCCTTGAAACCTACCCACATGGCGGGCAAATACCATACAATCTATCTCCGCGTTACCCACTTAGGGCAATTGCGTACCGCCACATCACATCTGTACAAAGGCAAAAGGCAATCCTGCCCTCGTGAAAAAAAATACTAAACACGCGACGGCTTCTGTTACCTACCGCCGTGGGAAAAGGAAAGAGACTAATAGAAGACAGTGGAACCAGAGTGTGCCTTTGCTCGACCCATATCTATAAAAACCACTACTCCGTAAAGTAAGCACTAACGTCTTAGCGCCTCTACAACTCATCCTAACCTGCCTACTCCAGAAGGCCAGGGCGCATCCCCGCCACAAGGTGATTACTCCAGACGACTACTCTTTCTAAGCATCTCCCTCCCCGGTCGCATAACGTCACCGCCGTGACGTCTAATCTAATTAAAGATTGCACACTTTTCTTAGCTGACGCTGAGAAGCTTATACGTGGCACTACGCTCGGATCCCTCGCTCCAGCCTTACACGTGCACTAGGCTCCCCTCTGGTCGCCCGTGCTTACACATGCCTACTCACGTGGGCTTATAGTGCTGCTAAGCAGGCTTACCGCCTGCTGGACCGGCCAGTCAACGCCTGGCCCAGTGGTCCCGGGCAGTATAAAAGGAATCATATATACGGGTTCGCCACCCGCTTTCTATGCTTACTAACTCAACACAACCTAAGGCATCCATCCTTATCGATAAGCCTTATCGACAACAAATCATAATAACATGTAATTCTATATCTACACTACTCAAATAAACTACAACTTAACTCAATAATAACATAAGGAGCATGCTCCAAAAACCGCCGTACCGCCGGCACAAGACGCGGATCATTATTACGATTACATGTCACAACCACAGGAAACCCCCACCGAACACTTCTTGTTCGCGAATACCGATCAGAAGCTTCAAACTGCTTCTGACAACCCAACACTTCCCTCCAATAAACATGCTTACCAGCACCAAACGTCGCAAAATCCACGTCATTCAACACAACATGCGTCGCATGAGGATCATACTTCCGTAGATTCCACTGTCCCGATATAACTATAGGCCGCGATCTAACTCTAACCGCCCACTCCGTCTTCCCCTAACGAGAATCCCCCACGATAATTAAAGGCACAGGCTGTTGAGGACAATAATCTACATTACGACGCTTTCACTCTAATATCGCCTCAGGAACAACCCAAGGCCGCAACTCTATATTATCCACTATATGCTCCACCGCAGAAAACAACTTTTCCCCATCAAGAAACGCCTTATAATTAAGGTAATGCTTAACAAACCTCTCTGGGTCAATCTCCACCAACAACCGCTTCGCCTCCTCATACTTCGGTTCATTAATAACCTCCTGAAACTTCCGTTTACGATCCTCCTTCACAGCCATCGGACGAATCCACTCGCTAAAAGTCCAAGGATTATCATCCTTTATTACATACGACTGCGTATTCTCTAAAAACCCGGCCACCCGCCACGTTCTACTAGGCACAATAAGACGAATAGCCTCTGTATCTATCTTACCGTCCTCTGCATGAATCATAAACCGAGAGCGAGCCCTCTGCTAATGCACCCGCTTCTTAAACCGAAACACCACATGGTAATGAGGACTGCTATCCTCATGCAACTCTTTACCACTAAATATCTCCGTACCAGAAGGAACCACCTCCTGTAGCAACTTATAAAATAACTTATGATCGTGGATCTGACTCTTCGACCACGTGACATACACTACCTGTGACTTTAATATAAACTCACCAGCCTTGGCATTCTCCTTCGCCTCCCTATCTATAGAAGACAACTCCGTATCACTACCTACACTACTCTGTGTGGAATAAGACTACACTGATCCTCGCCGTAAGGCCACCTCACCTACGGACTCCACGTCCGACATCTCCACAAACCGACTACATCCTTTGATAAAGTGGACGCAAGGTCCTTATATATGCGATAAAAGAACCCGCTACCGCTAGTACTACTTCCTGGTACTACTGCCCACTCCAGAAGGCCAGCCCTATCCGGGGTCTCGCACCATCCGTGCTCACACACGGGCCACATCCATGGCCCCATCTTGACCTCTCGTGACTACCGCCTCGGTGCCAAGCGCTTAGACGAGAGCTGTACCCCGCACTCCGTGTGTACACCTCATACCGTGCTGTGTTCCCCCTGGCCTGGCCCAGTGGTCCACAAAGCATAGAAAGGAATCATATATACGAGCTCAACGCTCGCTTTGTATGCACGTGACCCATAACACAACTTGTGAAAACACTTCCACAACACACTCCGTCGCTATCCACAACAGAACAACAATCAATCAACAAAATCCTTATCGATAAAAAAACACAACCTTATTAACACTAAACTCAAATACTGACACAACAAAACTAAAGTAACTTCACATTCACATAAATCAAGTAGTAACAATACTCAAAATAAAACAATCAACATTTCATCAAATTTACTCTCTATATACACCTCAAATAAATAACATCTCTACACACTTAACAACGGACACCGAAGCCATGGCCTCCCACTTATAACATTATTACCTACAGCATCCGTGACACCGCTCTACCACGGCCTACACGCCACGGGCCACACTCCATCAAAACGAAACTGTCGCAACCAAAACGCTCCACCCCGCTCATCGCCCATAACAAGCCGTCGCACATACCGTGACCGACCATTACAGCCTTTCATGTCCTCCACAAAACAACCTTCACACCGTAAACACTCAGAGACACACCGTACCAACTCTATCAACACCTTCTCTCCATCAACAACCTTAAACAACCCCTCCAGCCTCTCTCGGGACAACAACGTAAACCCAACAAAACCTCTGTCCCTACCCCAACCACCACACACCAAACCTAACACCTTCACCACCAGGTACGACACCGGCTCCACCCTCGCCATTCTCCACTTCCCATGAAAACAAGCCCAACAATACTCCTGATCTTCACACTCTAAAGGAACCACTCCACTCTCTCGAGTCAACCACCAGGACACCCCGTCCCTTCTCACATCGCACGTAAGCGAACACTCTTGCGCCACCAACACTACCCACTCCGTCAACCGTGACATAAACAGGAAGAGGAAAACAACACGAAGGTACTCACCCTTCACGTGACGCCTCACGAAACCCAGCTCCGCACCCGAACACACATGTAATGCAACACCAACAGCCTGCCTCCGCAGCCATCCAGAAAACCCCTTCTCAACACCTCCGTGCCATCGTCTACTCACCAGCAACAAAGACACGACATCCGTCAAACCAGGTAACCGCTCCACGACCATCAACCATAACTCTACCGGTACCTTATCTATCACAACCCTCGCACCACCGTGCCAATACGTGCCAGTACGTGCCCCACACGAACAGAAAAGGCAGGGGAGAGAGGATACTTTTCGCAAAGCCAAAAGATCATACAAGTGGAAAGCGGTGGCCTCACAACGGCACCCCGTTCATATACATAGCCAATAAAAGTCACTCCTCGTGACACCAGCACTACACCCTTAACGTGCTTGGCTCCGCCCCAACGTGGTCTCTCTAAAAGACCACTGCACATCCGTGCCACTCGCTTCCGCTCGCACAGTCGGACCTCCGTCCTCCGTCGCCGAGTCATTCCCTACGGCTGACTCAGCTCCGCTTAATCGTGTCCGGCTACCCCGCACTCCGTGCGTAGCCTCCATACCGTCCTTTGTTCCCCTTGGGCTGGCCCAGTGGTCCACAAAGCATACAAAGGAATTATATTATTCTACTTTTTTAACTACTTTACTACTGTTTTTACTTTAATTTTTTGTTTCTTTTTTTAAAACTTACTTTTTACTACTATTTTTTCTATTTCTCTAAAACTATTTTCCTTTTATTTATTTTTATAATACTATTACTACTAATTTTTCCTCTTTACCTTTCTTTTTTTTTAAAAACCTAAATCTCAACTATCACACTTAAACCGGTTTTTATTTTCTAACTCTTTATATTAATATATTAACTTTAATTAATTAAAATTTTAATATTTTCTCTACTATGTATTAAATATTATATTTATTTTATCCTAACTATTTATATAAACATTTCTATAAACATTTTTTAAAACCTAAATATGAAATGTAATTTTTTTTTTTTATCTTATTCTACTACTAAACCTGTAATCTAATAAAACTTGTTAATTAATTTACTACTCTTAACTACCTCTAACTACCTTTTTCGTTCTAAATAATAAATTAAACTTTTATTTAACTTAATATTAACTTTATATTTTTCTAATTTTTATTACTACTGCTTTTTAACCTGCGTCTAATATTTAATAACTAAACCTATAATAATTACTACTAAAACTTTTTTATACTAATAATATCTATTTTTTGCTTTTTAATACCTGCTTTTATTATTATTTTTTTATTAATTACAAAATTACTGCGGAACCCTATACTAAAAATAATCTAAATACTTTTTAAACTTAATTATGTTTTTAATTATCTTAATTTTTTCCTTTACTATTTAACTTTTCTGTTTTTAATATTATTTTAAATTGTGATTATTTATCTCTCTTTTTATTATTTTATATATTATATATTGTTTTATCTACTTTTATAACTACTACTATAACTATTCTATCTCTATAAACTTTTATTATTTGTAATGAATATACTTATTTTATGGTCTTCTTTTTTTTTACTTTTGTTGCTAAAATTTGTGCTAAATCTTATTTCTCTTTTTCTCTCTTTTTAAACTTTTTTTATCTACTGCTTTGTTTACTTTCTTATCTATTTTTTTACTTACTTTTTTATTTACTTTTTTATTTACTTTCTTGTCTACCTTATAGCCTACTTTCTTATCTATTTCTTATTTAATTTTACTTTTTATATTACTATATATATTACATAATTTCTTCTTTTTTTTATAACTAATTTGGTTCTTTCTTTTGTCTAAATATTTATCTAATACTATTTTTTTATATTTCTTCTTTTTGTTCTTGCCTTAAATGTATATTTTAACTAACTACTATTTTTCTTCTATTTATTCTTTATCCCTGTACTTATTCTAACTATCTTAGTTTATTATAATTATTTTATTTTATAATTTATTTTGCTTTACTTTATTGTTCTCCTGCACGTAATTTAATAACATCTATAGTTAGTCTATATATATAATATACCTAATATCTAGTATATTAATACTTATATTTAATAAACTTATTATTATAATAACCTGCTTGCTTTCTTTTATAAACTCTTTTAACATACTATTTTTTTCTACTATATTATAATAATATATACTATAATCTAATGCCTTTACAAATCTCTTTACCTTACTAATTATATTATAATATACTATTATCTTTTTTATTTTATATTTCTATATTTTTCTTCTAATTAATTTTAAAACTATCTTTTCTCTTTTCTTTTGTTTTTCTGTTTTATTTACTTTAACTACTTAATATGCTATGTTTATTTTTACTGTTATTATCCTAAATTTTTTTATCTAATCCTTATTAAAATACATCCTTCGGTATAATTTCTTCTTTTTAGTTAATAGTAATATTATTATTAATAATACTATTTATATTTTTATAGTTATTAACTTTTCTAATTACTATATCTACTTACGGAACTTATACTGGCGGTTTAATATAATATAGTATTTATTAATTATAATCTGATTTAACTATTATGTTACTTTTAATTAATTTAAAAATATTATAAATTTCTTACTAACTATTAACTTAAGTGTTACTAATATAATTACTACTATATTTAAAAAACGCTGTTTTTCCTATTTTTTATATAAAATCCCTAACTTCTTATATTATCACATTATATCTTTATGTAACGTGATTAATGGTATTATTATAACTATTATTTTACCCTATTTAGCTTATACTAGTAATATAAATAATATGTTTTTTTTTATTCTAATTAGTATTATTACTACTATTAGACTCTTACTAGTTATAATAGCTTTAATAGTTTTCTTTTATACACCTTAAAATATAGTCTTCTTACTTATTATATATTTTAACTATATAGTGGCGTTTATTTTCCTTAACTGTATTTATTAATTAATTTAACTATTTTTAGTCTTAGTTTTAAATGGTGTTTGTTTATGTTTTTTTAACATAGTCCTATTATTAACAGCTAACTAAAAACTTAAAAACTAATATTAATTTATATTTAATGTTTTAAATTGTTATCTTTTATTAGCTATAACTTTAGCTTACTTTATAATTATATATATATATACTAATTTTATAACGTATAATATATGCCCGGCTTACTTATTTATAATTATTATAGTAATATTATTCTTATTTTATTTATTATTATTGTTATTATTATCTGCGCTAAATGCTATTAGGCTATGCATAAATCTCTAGCTAATACTAATTATAATTTAATAGTATAATTAGATTATAAACTTCTACCCTAACTTAATGCTGCTTTTATGCTTTAAAATATACTATATCTACTCTAATATCTACTTTTATTTACTAGAATCTGTTAGTTATATATATAATAAAATTATTTTTTTTTCCCACACTATTACCTTTTACTGCTGCTAGAATAGTAATACTAATTATATATACTATACCTATAACTTACTTACCTTATGTGGTAAATATTAATAGATGATTTTAATATCTCTATTAACTATATATCTTTTATAGTATCTTATTATAAACATAACTATATTATCCTTAATAAAAATATTCTGGTACCTATTTTTTATTATGTTATTGTAATAAATACTTAATATTTCTAGCTCTTTTACCAGCTACTCTAATGCTATATACATGAGAATAAGTAACTTCTTTTAAAACTTTATTATATAGGCTATATATAACTTAATATTCTACTAGTTAATTTTTAACTAGCTTCTAAGCTTTAAAAATTACCTTTTTAATATAAGTTCTTATTTTATACGGTTAAACAACCAAGTCTCCTTATCTATAGGTAGTTAGGTTTAATAATTCTTTAAAAAATTCTATTTAGGCTATTTATTAGTTAGATTGTTTTATAACTAATTTTATTATATCTTAGGCACTTAACCTGCAGTCCTGCGGCTATAAAATAATAACTTCTTTATTAATAACTACTAGTTTTTTGTAATTAAGCTGTGTATTATGCTGTAAAACTAGGCCATATTAAAATATAAACTTTTATATAATAACTTATTATAATTCTTCTATTTAATGTGGCCTCTTAACGTGGTGTTATACTAAATCTTTAATCTATATATTTATATATCTAATATCTATTATATTAGGCTATAGCTTCCTCGGATTATGAACTTATTTATTATATTTTAAATAAACTATAAATATCTTTTATAGCGTGGCTATAGTAAACTGGTACTATTATTACTCTTATATATACTATTATTATTAAACTTATTCTCTTAAAATAGCTCTGATAACTCTAATGCTTGTTAGACTATTATAAAATAAGCTATTTTAATTATAGCTAATAATATAAGCGGGTATTACTTAAGGCCTTTTTATTTATCTTTTTTAATTCTTAAAATTGCTAATATATATACCAATAGGCTATCATACTTTTTACAGGTTATTAATTAATTTAATAACTTAATATAAAATTATAAATATGTTTTCTGGATTTTTGTTAAATTTTCTGGCGTGTTTTCTGCCCTGTCTCTTACTTTTATTTTATTTTATTCTTTACTATTCTCTATTTTATTTATAGCTATTTTGTTTTCTTTTATTTTATTTATAGCTATATCTTTTTTATTTATTTATTTTTTCTTTTATTTTTTGCTCTACCTGCCTGATTAATATCTTTTATATTTTTTACTATTAGTAGATAAATTTATACCTAGGGCTCTTCCACTTATACTTTTTCTATATATAAGTAAAAAATATTAATATTTACTTTCATAGCCACGTGTTTTTATTAATTAACTTTTTATTTATATATAGCTATAGTAGCTAATACTGTATCTAATACTTTTTTATTTATATTATTTTTATATATATAAATATATTTATTTTTTTAATGACTGACGCCTGGCTAATTTAGGCTAGCTTATTTATAGTTTTTTATATAGCTATTTTAACAGGCTTTTTCTCCTTCTTAGGATTTAAATTAGGCTTTTTAATATATACTAATAAATCCGGCTATTATAGTTTTTCTAAATATAATAGCTATTATATCTATTTTAGTTATAAGTTTACCTTATTTTTTTTACCTAGCTAGATAGTTATACGTGCTTTTGTTTTAATATTAGTTTACTTTTTTATAATCCTATTATATATCTAGGCCTATATTATTTTATTATTTATAGTAATAGGTTTTAGCTCGTTATTCTAGCCTTTAATAGATAGATATATCTTAAAATATTATAATCCACAACCCTAGATAAATAATTACTGGTAATAAACTTAATAAAATGCTTTTTTAATTTACTTTTATATTTTCTTTTTTTTTACTTAGCTTAAACGCCTGTGTTTTTTTCCTACTAACTATTAATAAAATTCATGCTAATATTTTTTTATTATCTCTTTATTTCGTAATATATAATAATAATAAGCTGGCTTTAATTAGTATAATAAGCTATTCTAATATAATAGTAGCTAACAGATTAGCTTTATGATACCGCCGGGTAACTCTAACTTACTAGAATATTAAACTAAATCTAGTTAACTACGAACTATTTTCTTGGCTGATTTTATATTTTTATGTGATATTTTATAGATCCCTTTTAAATAGCCCTTAATATAATCTGGCTATATTTTATATTTATATTCCTTATAAATAGCTATTTAATATTTAACTAAATGCTTGAAATATTTGCTCTTAATACTAGCTTCTATTATCTTTATATTATTTTTAAAAACCTTTATAAATATATAGCTCTAGCTTTAAGTTCTATTAGCTTTAAGTAATTATATATAAATATATTACTAATAGGTTATCTCTATATTTTTATATTCTACTAGTATTTTTTCTTTTTCTTTTTATAATAATCTACTGTGGTTTAATTATTAGCTTGTTTTTAATTAGCCTATTAATATAATATGTGTGTTAGATTATTTAGATAATATAAGCTATAAGTACTATCCTTACTAGGAGTAGAAAACTTAGAGATTCTTAGTATATAATATAAATATAAAGTCTTTTTTCTCTATCTCGCGCTATTTATCTCTTTATTTAAATATATTATAATTATTATTATTACTATAGAAGTTAGATTGCACGCGTCTGCTTAGCTAGGCTATATAAGAATTAAATAATAATATCTAAAGTTTTATTACTACTAAAAAGTAACTAGACTTTCTGTATAAGTATACTTATACTATATTTAACAAGTATTATTAGAAGCTTTTTTGGAAGATAGTAAAGCTAAGTTTAAAGAAAAATATTTTATCTAATAATTATAGTGCTAGATAGCTGGTCCTTAATGATCTAATTAAGTATAATTTTATTATTTATTATTTATTTTATCTTTAAGGCTATCTAGTTGCTACGTGAGACTCTTTTTAAAGATATTTTTTTAAATATTAACTAAAAGTATCTAGTACGCGCTGTGTATTTACTTATATAATATACTAAAAATAACTAAATATCTTTCTCTATATAAAGACTAAGTAGCTTTTTTTTATTTAGTTTTTTTTTACCTAGCTCTTTTTTATTTTTTACTAAACACTTTACTATAAATACTATAAATAGTTAGATACTAAGTATTAAACATACCAAACATACTAGAACGGTTAAGTGGGAAGAATTAGATAAGTTAAGTTATATAAATTTACTTAATTAGAAACCTTACTAGTTTAATGTATTTATTAAGGAAGTAAATATGCTATCTAAAAAGAACCTAAGTCTAATAAAAACTATTACTAATAATAATTATTATGCTAAGTTAAGGTATAAGAAGTAGAAAAAAGTGTGCACTTTAAAAAAGAAATAGTTTCTTAGCCTTAAATTACTTAGTAAAAGTTCTTTTTATATTAAGTATACTACTTATAACTCTATTTTACCTGATAATAAGACTATTATTATCTAAATTATTACGTAATTTATTAGTAATTTTATGTTTTATAATATAGCTTATAGCTTATATGTAACTGCTATTATTATACTTTAAAATATCTATCTTTTAGAGAATTAAGCTGCGCAGTACTATGCTATATTTTTTCTAAAAACTTAATAATCTTTTAAAACTCCTTTCTTAACAGGTGCTATACTTTTATCTTTTTTTAAATTTATTAAAACTAGAATATCCTAGCGTAGCACTATTAATAATATATTCTCTTATATCTAAAATATAACCAGTATTTTTAAAAAGCAGATTACTATAGTTTATATTTAATATTATTAGGCTATAGCTTTCTTAGCCTGTGTATATATTAATAAGATTTTAATACTAAAATAAGAAAATAAGAAAGCAGGTATAAACCAGTATTACGGTCGTAATAAAAAAGGTAATTTATAAATAGAAATAAAAAAAACTCTTTTATTTCTAGTTTTCTTTAATACTACTAAAAAGCAGCATGGTATTTTTTATAAGCGTTTAGAGTAAACTTAATACTAGTATAAATTTACTAATAGTCTTAGCTAGAATAATTTTTACTTAATACTTTATAATTAAGTTACTAATTTATAGGTGGAGCAGAAGCTTTTTATTAGATAATAATATATTTAGCTTAAGCTTATTAAAAAGGTTAATTCTGATATTTATATTATAAACAAGACTTTTAACGCTTAGCTGGAGTTAGAAAGTATTAAAAATTTAATTAATAGAAAACAGAGTCTGTATATTAAAGCTAAGTTTTTAATAATTATATATAAAATAAAGGAAATCCCGGACAGCGAGGATAAAGAGAATAATAATAAAAATAAAAAGAACTTTATAGCTATTTAGTTTTAAGTTATAAGTATTAAATTTATTTAACTATTACATTAACTTACCCTGCTTAAGCTGTTTAAACTATAGTAATAGTTCTTATTAAGCTACTTTATATCTAGTATTTAAAGTTAATTTAACTATATAGATTTTTATAAGTATTTAAGTATTATTTTTGTCTATAGTAAATTTATAATCTAAGCTCTAATTATTAACCTGTATATAGTCTAGGCATTCTCTTATTAAAATAGCCCTAACTTAATTTTTAAACATGTATTTAGATTTTCTTTATCTATAAAAAAATAGTTATATATCTAAATATAAGTGAAATTTTATTTTTAGACCTAAGTTAAAAAAGAAACACTTCGTATATTATAATATTATTTAATAACGGCTTAATAATTATCTTTAGTGGTGAATTACTAAGCTAAAAAAAACACTTCTATATACTTTACAGCTTTTAATAGTGCTAATTAATTATTTTATTTTTTAATTTATATATATAATTATTTAGTTTCTACTTAAAGAGCGCTTTAAGTAGTGAAGTTTAAAGTTATAAATATTAGTATAAACCTTACTTTAGCAGCATTCACCGCAGAACTAAGTATTAGATTTAAATTAGATAATATAAAATAAATAAAGTCTTAACATACGCCTTTATTAATATCTGCTTTATATATTTTAAAATTAGTATCTAATTATACTACTTAGTAATACTAGTAGTAAAAAATATAAACCTAAATTTAAAACTACTAATTTTAGTGTTATTAGTTATTTTAGCTGTTTCTTTTTTTTCTTTAGTAGAATATGCTAATATCTAGTATACGAGCTCTATTTAGTAGATAGAAGAACTTAAGAAATTATTTTTACTACTAGTTTTCTTAACACTAAAGAATTATTTATTTTTAGTGTTAGTATTAGGAACGTAATTACTACACTGTACGCTCTTCTTATAATAACTAAAAAGTATATATTTATTTATAAAACGTCTTTATATTTTATTTAATTTTATTAGAAAATATATCTATTTAGCTATTTTTAAAGTATCTGGTGTTTTACTACTATTTTTATAATTACTTTTACTTTAATTTTTTTTCTATACCTTCTTTTTTTTATACTTTTACTTATTTTTTACTATTATTATGTTTTATGACTCGCTTGATTTTTGGGATAAGTAGTAAATAAAAATAGTAATAAATCTCTAAACTTTTAAATAAACCTACTTTAAGTAAGTGTTTATATATCTTAGTATTATTTATATAAACAATTTAAATAAATCTAATTAATTTATTTATATAATACTCTTAGGGCATGTGTGCAACACGAAGAGCTTTTAAATTTAAAGTATTATTAAAACTTATAATATTATAATTTAAGGTTTTAGTATTCTTACGCATGTAATACTAAACTTTTATACTATAATAATAACCTAAGTTCTACCTTAACATAAGTAATTATTTTGAATGTAAAGTTATAAATTAATAGTACTTTTATAGCTAAATAACTTTTGTATATAAATTATATTAAAAAAAGTGCGTTTTCCTTTACGTATTTTACTAATAAATTATACTTAATTTTCTATAAGACTTAGACTATGTGGGATGTTATTTATTTTATTTAAGCTATTTAAACCGCAGTAATAGCTCCTATTAGGCTAATTTATATCTAGTATTTAAGATAGCTATTATATACTTACTTAAGCTTTAGTATTTTTTTAATAAATAAGTATTTAACGTCACGCTGTGCGCTCCGCTTAGAGAGTTTAGTTTTAATAAGATAATATAAAATTACGTTACAGCACTAAGCTAAGAAACTATAGGATTTTTATATAGTAGTAAGTATCTAGTATAGTATATAAAATCTATTTTATAAATAACCTTATAATATCTGCCTTAAATAGACTATTATTAGTTTTTTAATATCTAGAGTAGAGCCTGTGCACCTTCTGTATATATTTATTACACTTATTTTCACAGGGAAATAATCTAGAGTTTTTTTTATAGCTTTTAACTTAGTAGTAAAAGCAGGGTATTTTTAGTGCGTAAGTAATTTAATAGTATCTTTTTATATTTAAAGTATAAATAAAAATAGAGCTACATAAAGAGCACTTAGTATAAACTATATTAATATAATTAGTATTCATAATACTAGTAGACCTAGACTAATAGTAGGTTAGTAAAGATTAAAAAAAAAAACTTACTTAGCACTAGCTAAGCCTTATAGCTAACTAGTAATAGAAAATAATTATCTATTTAAAAAAAATATTTCTGCTACTATTAATTAAAACCCTTACTAGAAGAGCAGTTAATTAGATTAAAATATAATTAGCTATTTTTTATACCTACTAAATAGATTTTAGGTCTTAATACTAGTTAATAGTATCTCTGTAAAGGTTATTATAGGGGAGTTAATAGCCACCGTAAGAAAGTTAATAACTATTATTAAATAGTTAATAGAAATACTACTACTAAGATTATTAATATTTGTATTAGAAAATTAGGGTATTATTAAATCCCCAGCTCTTAAGAATTAGAATGGGTTATTAGAATAAACGTTATTAATATTAGATTCTTAAAGAAGTTTGAGCATTCCTAGTAATAGATTTATAATAATATTAAAAGAATTTATTTCTAGATAGAAAGCAAAGCAGTATGGGTGTAAGAAAAGAATATTATTATAGAATAAAAAAAAGCTTTATAAAAGTAGAATAAATTAGACTAAAGAATAGTTACATCTTTTTAGTATTTTTTAAGCTTGGTAAGGTTTAACGTATAGGGCTTCTAGCTTTTTACATACTATAAGTTATAAACCGTTAAACCCCTAACAGCCAGCCCTAAACATAATAACTATATAAAATATTCTTATATAACTGTGCTAGATGGTGTATCTAAATACGCTAAATAATATATCTAAATTTAGTATAAATCTAACCACGATATCTAAATTAATCTTGTTTTTAAAAATATATATTAACTAGGCCTGTGTACCTAAATAAACGCCTGTGTATATATTTTCTATTTCTAATAAAAAAAATTAACCTAGCTCTAGGTTGATTTACTGCTATGGGATAGGAAATTAGCTAGGCTAGGCTATTATTTCTATTCCTATTCTTATTATAACTCCTCTTTTAAAGACCGCTTTTTATAGGTTTACCTCTACTAAACCTCTTTAAACTCCTTTCTAGAGACTATTTTTTACGGGTTTACTTTTACTAAACCTCTTTAAATTCCTTTTACTACTTTTCTACTTTTATTATCTTTACTTTTTTTTCTACTACTATTTTTTTTTTTTCTACTTCTAACTTTTCTTTTACTTTTACCTTTTTTTTTTTTTTAATTATCTTTTCTCTACTTTTACTTCTACTCTTACTTCTTCTTTTTTTTTTTACTTTTTTTACTACTACTTTTACCCTTTTTTTTTCTACTTTTTACTTTCTCTTTACTTTTACTTTTACTTTTACTTTTTTTTTCTATTTTTTGATTACTTTTTAATTACTTTTATTCTTTTACTTACTTTTTATTTTTACTTTACTTCTACTTTTTCTACTCTTTTTCTCCTTTTTCTACCCTTTTTTTTCTTTTTCTTTTCTTTTTTTTTTACTTCTACTTTTTTTTCTACTTTTTCTTTTTTTTTTCCTTTTCTTTTTTTTTACTCTTTTTTTTTACTTTTCTTTTTTTCTTACTTCTACCTTTCTCCCTTTACTTCTTCTTTTTTTTCCTTACTTTTATTTCTTTTTCTTAACTACTACTTTTATTTTCTTTTTATTACTACTATTTTTACTCTTTCTACTTTCTTTACTTTCTTTTTTTTTCTTTTTTTCACTTTTCCTTCCTTTTTACTACTATTATTTTTACTACTATTATTATTTTTACTTTTACTATTTTTATTACTACTACTATTTTTATTTCTACTCTTACTTTTTATTTTATTTTACTCTTTTTTTTTTACTTTTATTTCTCTTTTTTTATACTTACTTTTCTTTTACTTTCTTCTTTTTTTTCTTTTACTTTCTTCTTTTTTTTCTTTTACGTTCTTCTTTTTTTTCTTTTACTTTCTTCTTTTTTTTTCTTCTTTTCTTTTTTTTTCTTCTACTTCTTCTTTTTCTTACTTTTCTTTTTTTTTATTTTTTTTTTACTTTTTTTTTTTTTTTTACTTCTACTCCTATTTTTATTTTTACTTCTATTTTTACTTTTACCTAACTTCTTCTTTTTTTTTTACTAAATAACTCTAACTATACTTTTATTTCTTTTTTTAATTTTTTTTTTTTTATCTCTATTTTTACTCTTCTTCTTTTCTTTTACTTTTTTACTACTTTTTTTTTTACTTCTTATTTCTTTTCTTTTACTCTTTACTTTTTCTATTTTCTTTTTACTTTTACCTTTTTTTTCTATCTTTACTTTTTACTTTTATTTTATTTTTTATTTTTTATTACTCCTCTCTTTTTTTTTTACTATTTTTATCTTTTTTTTTACTTTTTCTCTTTTTACTATCTTTACTTTTCCTACTACTTTTATTTTTTCTATTATTTTTACTACTTTTACTTTTTTCTTTTCTACTTCTTATTTTCTTCTTTTACCACTTTTACTTTTTTTTACTACTTTTTTCTTTTCTTTTCTTTTCTTTTCTATTTCTTCTCTCTTTACTACTTTTTCTACTTCTTCTTTTTTTACTACTTTTTCTACTTTTTCTACCTTTTCTACTCTTATTATTACTTTAACTTTTTTTTCTACTTTTATTACTTTTACTATCTCTACTTTTTTTTTTACTACTTTTTCTTTTTTTACTATCTTTACTTTTTTTACTACTTTTAACTTTTCTATTACTTCTACTACTACTTTTAACTTTCCTACTACTTTTACTACTATTTTTAACTTTTTTATTACTTTTACTACTACTTTTACTATTACTTTAATTACCACTTTAATTTCTACTTTAACTCTTACTTTAACTACTACTTTAACTACTACTTTATTTATTACTTTAATTTCTACTTTAACTTCTACTTTAACTACTACTTTAACTACTACTTTAACTTATTTTTTTACTTTTACTTTTTTTCTACTTCTATTTTTTCTATTACTTTTACTACTTACTTTTTTTTTTTTACTACCTTTACTTTTTCTACTCCTTTTAACTTTTTTACTACTTTTAAACTTTTCTATTATTTTTAACTTTTCTATTACTTTTACTCTTATCTCTTTTTTTACTTTCACTTTTACTCTTTTTTTCTACTCTTAACTTTTTACTTTTTTTACTACTTTTACTTTCTCTTTTTTTTTATTTCTACTTTTTTTCTTTTTTTTTCTACTTGTTTTTTTTTACCTTTATTTCTTTACTTTTCTTACTTCTACTTTTTTTCTTTCTTTTCTTTTTACTTCTACTTTTTCTTTTTCTTTTTATTGCTTTTTTTACTTACTTTTACTTTTTCTTTTCTTTTTTCTTACTTTTCTTACTTATTTCTACTTTTTTCTTCTAACTTTACTTCTTTTTTTTGGACTTTACTTCTTTTCTTCTATTTTTATGTTTTCTTTTATTTTTCTTTTCTACTTTTTACTTACTTTTAACTATTAACTTTTTATTTTTTTTTTTTTTTAAACTTTTTTTCCTTTCTCTTTTTTACTCTCTTTTTAACTCTTTCTTTCTTTCTTTACTCTACTTTTCTTTTTTTTATTTTCTTTTTTTACTTTTTTTTTACTTTTACTCTTACTTCTACTACCTTTTTTATTTTTATTTATTTTTTTTTTTTTCTTTTTTCTTTTCTTTTTTTTTTCCTTTTTTTAATTTCTACTTTTTTTCTACTAAACTTTTCTTCTTCTTCTCTTTTTTTTTTCTCTTTTATTTTTTACTTTATACTTCTCTACTTTTTACTACTTTTAACTGTTAACTATTTTTTTTTCTTTCTTTTCTATTTTCTTTTTCTCTTTTACTTTCTTTACTTACTTTTTTTTTTCTTTTAAAAAAAAAACTTATTTGGTATTTTTTATAACTACAATTTTTTTACTCAGACTGTAGGGCTTTTTTACTTTCTAATAGATTAAAAGCTTTTTTTTTTTTTCTCTTTTTTTTTTTCTTTTTTCTCTTCTTTTTTTAGTTCTTTCTTTCTTTCTCTTTTTTTTTATTTTTTATTTTTTATTTTTTTTTTAATCTTAGCTAATTTATTTTTAACATATCCTTTCTTGTCTTTTTTCTGTTTTTGTTTTTTCGAAATTTATAACTATTTTTCTGCTTTGAATTTCTTTTCTATTTTATTTCTTTCTAATACTTTTTCTAGTCTATTTATTTTATCTACCTACTAATTTTATAAACTGAATAAACTTTAAATATATTTAATTACTTTTTATACCACCCTATTGAATTTTTTTCCTAAACTATTGTATAATATCTTTAAACTTGGGCTTTTTTTTTTAATCTCTTACTATTTTTTTTCTCTATCTATAACTCTTTATTTACTTTTTAATAAATTCTCTAAATCTCTTTTTATTTTATACTTAAATTGAAAATACTGTTTTTTTTAATACTTCTTTGTACTAGCACTCTACCCTATATTATTTATATTATTTTTTTTTAATTATATTCTCTTTAAAATTCTTATATACTGCTTGTGGTATTTTATACTTAAAATATTCTAAAAATTCTACCTACTATACCTGCTTAATTACCTGCTTCTTAAATATTTCTAATTCTTTTTAAATACTATTTACTTTTTTTTTTTGTATAATTTTAAATATTATATTTTTTTTCTCTCTCTTTAAACGCTTTATACTGCTGATATTCTTTCTTTTACTTTTTTATTAATTCTATTAACCGTTCTACCTCTAACGCTTTTTTGGATTATAAATGTACTAAATTCACTATATATATTCTATATTATAGTAACTATTATTTAAACTTTATTTTTTTTATTTTTTTTTGCGCCTTTTTTTTTATTTCTATTGCTCTTATTTCTTTCTTTTTTTCTTTTCTATTATCTTTTATTACTAAACTCTTATTTCCTTTCTCTATTTTAAATCCTATTCCTAATTCTGCTTTTATTTTATTCTCTTTTACTTTTATTTTTAGCTAGTTTTTATAATGCTAGTATTACTCTTTTTTTTTTTATACCTATCTCAATCTATTCGCCTATTTATTGCTTGATTAATTGAAATCTGTATATACTTTATCCTATTTATTAACCTTACTATCTTTTTTTCTATATTCTTCTTAAACTTTAACTTGTATACTTGTTTTTTTTTGTTTATTTAATACTTTTATATAATAATTATTTTACTAGCTGTTTTATTTCTCCCTACTTAGCTACTTTCTTATATGTAATACCGTATTTTTTAAATCTTACTAATATATACTATTACTTAAATTATTAGCGTATTTATTTTTAATTTTAATGTATTTATTACTATAAATATCTGCTACCGCCCCTTAGTTAATTGTTTTACTAATTTATACTTTTTTTTACTACTTCTTATATTTTAGTAGAAATAAACCGCTTCTAATATTTTAGTAAACCGTTTGGTTTTTTTCATGCTATTATAATATATAATAATTTATTTAAATAGATATTTCTGCTTTAATTTATTTACTAACTTAGTTAACGCTTTTTTTTTTCTCTGCCTTGTACTAAGAAACTTAATATTAAATATTAGGTTATATTATTATTTTCTAAATTTATATATTTCTATCTTTATTTGTAAATATATCTAGTAACTTTATACTCTTACTAGCTATTCTATTTAGTAACTTTATTAATTAAATAAACTTTTCTTTTTTATTTTACTGTAATATTACTGTTAAATACACTATTTAAGTTTCTACTTTAAATAATTTTTATAATACTAATATCCGGCTCTGCTATCCCTCTGTTAAGTTTAATATTATATAGTATTTATTAACTATAATTTAGTTTAATTACTTTATTATTTACTGTTGATTAATAAAGTTACTAAATATTTTACTTACTGCTATTTTAGGCGTTACTAATATAATTTACGTCTATTTATATAGTCTCTAGCTATTCTATTTAACATATTTAATTCTTACTTAATTATATTACTTTTTTATATTCTACTGTAATAATGTTAATAGCATGATGATAATAGTTATCTTTATTAAATATAATATTAGTAATATAAATAACATGCTTTTATTTTTTCTTGTGTTTATAATAACTACTATTAAGCTTTTTTACTATATAATAGTTTAGATTACTAGCTTTTATATGCTATAGAACTACACCTGTTTACCTAATAATACTTTTAATTACTTATTTATATTTACTATTAATAACTGCTTTTACTACTGGTATTTCTTGTTAATTATTTTTTTATATATAGTTTATACTACCTTAGTCTACGCCTAATTCTTTACCTTTATTATTAATTTAAATTATAAAAACTAGTGTTATGTGCTATTAATTCGTCAGTATAAAGCTTACTTAGCCTTAGTACTAAATATAGACTTAGTAATAGACTATTTATATATATTACTTACTAATATAGATTTATAGCCTATCTATAAATCCCTTAGGTTATTATTTTTATTATTTTTATTATTTTTATTATTTTACACTACCGCCTTAACTATAGCTCTATTGTTTATATACTAATAATATATAGCCTTAGTACTATGTTTTTATGTACTAATATCTAACTTAATCTTTATCTACTATAATAACGTTAACTAGATTGTGAATATAACTTAGTTTAAATTTTATATTTTTACTAGATTAACTATTCTCTAGCTGTATGCTGCTAATATTTTATTAGATAACTAATTCTATCTATTCTCTATATTAGCTTTATTTTTATTTTTTATATTCTCTTTTAATATCTCTATTATCTCTATTTCTTTTATTTGTGTTTTGGCTTAGCCTATTTTATTTTCTATTTAAGCTCCTAAATAAACGTACTGCTTTTAACTAGCTATTTTTAAAATACTTTTACTAACTTCTTTTAGAATAAGACTATTAATTATAAATAATATACTATTAGCTTACTTATTTTATATAGTAAATATTAGTAAATAATCTTACCCTTACTACTAGCTCTAATATTTTTATGGTACGTAGTTATGTATATTATTAATTTATTTTTAATAAATAACCTCTAGCTTTTACTGTTAACGCTATTTTTATATTATAATAATATTAACTTAGTGCTCTGTAATAGCTGTTTATTTATTATATATACTAATACAGCTAACTACTATTAGAATAACTATATTATTTAGTTATATTTATAGATTTAGTTTGTTTTCCACGTAATGCTCTGGCCTCCTGCTATACTAGTATTACTAAATCTAATATTAATAAATATTTTTTATAATTACTTTTTTTAGATGACCTGCTGGTTTAATTATGACTTAAGTTTTAGAATATTAATAGCTAACTCGTTTTTTAGGTTCTTTATAAAACTCTATTTTACTTATATCTTAGCTGTATTATTAACTAACTAGTCTTAATAAATAATTAGTAATAATATTAAACTGTTAACTACCTGCTTTTTATTATTAACCTCTAATAATAATAACCCCTACTATAATACTATCTGTGCTGTAGGTATTATTCTATAGATTATTAATTATAACTATAGTATACTAAACTAGATTTTATTTAATATTAATGTGTTATTCACTTACTTAATGATCTTATTTATTTTAGTAGTTTTATAAATAGCTAACCTAAACGCCTTTTACTGCTGTAATGTATTTATAAGGTAGGATATACTTTTATAATTAATTAACATTATAAATTAATTAGCTATCTTTTAGATATAATTAAAATAGTTTTTAGTTATATTTTTAGTGTTTTACTAGCTTTACCTTTTACTCTCCTTTAATTAAGCTATATGCTTTTTGTGTATTTAAGTTACCTAGTATAACACTAATATACGTAATATATTAATAATATTAGTAATCTTAAGTGTATATAATAACGCGTTTATTTATTTATACTGGTAATTAATACTTATAACAGCTATACTACTAACTAACGTGCTAATATACTCGTTATTTTTAGTAAAATAATTTAATAATATTATTATAAATATTAATACTAATCCTTCTAACTTCTTTTTTTTTTACTTGTTTATATTTTTTTTGCTGCTACTCTTACTACCTATAATACTAAATAAATTACTCTCTTTATTTTTATTATTATTATTATTCTTATTTATTATCTATTATATTTTCTATAATGTTATGTTTTACTTTGCTATTAACTAATATAATAGTCTTTTCTCTTAAACGCTTTTTTCTTTATTTTTTTTATTTTCTTTTTTTTTTTAACTCTTATTACTATCAGTATGGCTCTAATCTTTCTAGCTAATAACGTCTAACTAATAGGTTTATAAAATATATTAAATTATCTCTAACTACTAGCTGCTGTATTGCTTTATTGTTTTTTTTATTTACTAAGTATTAAATAGTTTCTTATTTATCTCGCTACCTATCTTATGCTAGTTAATGTAATTTATAGCGGCTATTTTAATTATACTAAACTTAGATATTTACTACGCCTTTTATATAACTATTTTAGCTATAAAATATATTTTATTTAATACCTTTTCCTTCTTTCTAGGCGCGTGAGTTAATTTTATTAATTACTTATAATCTAATTTCTTTAAATACTTTATTTATTCTACTTAGTTTAACTACTTGTGTACTTTAAACTAGTTAGTGTTAGCTTAGATCTTATTAATAGTTTTTTTATTAGTATGCTCTAGCGTTTCTATTATTTATATAAATACTATCTCTAATAACTACTAAATAGCCTAGTTTTTACTATTTATTATTAAATTTTTTTTTTAGTCCTTGTTTATTTTTCTGCTTACTTTAAATAATTACCTTAATTTTTTTATACTCTAGAATTTCTGGTAATGCACGTTTTTTATCTATATTATACTAAGCGGCTTTTAGAGACTATTTTATAGTCTTTCTTTTATTCTACTATTTTTCTACTTATGCTTTTTGTAATAATGCTTTTAAATATATTTTAATCCACGTTAAATATATCTATATATTTTACTATTATTTAATGCCGTATACTTGATTCTATTTAGTAAAACTAGTAAATATAGTACTAGCTTTAATTTTATTTTAGAAAATACTATTTTATTTTTACTCTCTGCCTATTACCTAATAGCTACTATAGCTAAAATAATATTATTTTTTATTTACAACCTTAATACTTTATACTTGTTTACTAAATAACTTTGTAACTTTAGCTATAATAACCTTATATAATACTTCTTATAAATAGTAATATAGTACTACAGTAAATGCTTAAAAATTCTATTAAATTAATTTATACTAGAAACATGATAATAGCTCTATAAATTATAATAATAGATAAATAAATACTATTAAATTTATTTTCTATTATTTAGTGGATTTAAATGCTTTGGCTGTTTTCTCTATTTAGTATATTTTATTCTACCTTATTAGCCTATTTTATTTCTGTTATAATCTTATTATATTTATTATATTAATGGCTGCTTTGTTTACCCTGTTTATATTAACTAGTTATTTATTTTAAAGTTTAAAAACTATATATAGCTAGAAATATTAAACTTTAATTTTAATAACTATCTATTAATTTCACGACAACGCAGTGGTTAGATAGGTAATTTAATATTAGAACTAAACTTAATAAATTTAAAAACCTAAAGTTTTAACTTTATATCTAAATATTTTATATATTTTAGGGTTTATGGGGTTTTTGTAAAATTAAAATTCTCTTAAGCCCTTTATCTTTATTTTATATAAACTAAAAAAAAATCTTTTAAGCTTTAAGGGAATTTACTATAATAATAGCTTTTTCTTTTTCTATTTTTTTACTCGGGCTGTGGGGCCTCTTTTACTCTTTAATAAATTTAGATATTTAATTAACTAATAAACTAATAAATTTGCTTAGACTGTGGGGCCTCTTCTACCTACTAATAGATTTAAATATTTAATTAACTAATAAACTAATAAATTTACTTAGTTCATGAGGCCTTTTCTACTCTTTAATAGGTTTAAATATTTAATTAATTATTTAACTAATAAACTTGCTTAGGCCACGGGGCCTTTTCTATTTACTAATAGATTTAGAAATTTAATTAACTAATAAACTAATAAACTTATTCAGGCTGCGGGGCCTCTTCTATCTATTAATAAATTTAGAAATTTAATTAATTAATAAACTAATAAACCTGCTTAGGCTGCGGGGCCTTTTCTATTTTTTAATAAATTTAAATATTTAACTAACTATTTAACTAACTCCTTAACTTGCTTAGATTACTGGGCTTTTTTTACTTTTAACTACTTTAGTCTTTTAAATAACTAATATTTTCTCTTTTTTTTTTTACCTTTACTAAGAGTGTAGTTAAAAAAAAAAGAGGTTTTTTTTTATTTACGCTCGAAATTATTATAGTGTAAGAAATAAGTAGTAATTTAATATTATTATTAAAATATCCAGCCCTGTAATTAGTTTATTATATATAGAATATTAAAACGTTTATATTAAAATAGTATCTTAAGTTTAAGCCTAACGCAAGCGAATTTTTTTAATATAAAATAATAGATTAATAGTATTTTAGTAGTTATGTAATTTTTATATACTCTAAAAAAAGAGTTTTCCCTTGCGAATTCTATTAATAAATTGTACTTAATTTTTTACTAGACTTTAGCTAGATTATATAAGGCGCTAACTAAATCTACTATAAATTAAAGTTAATTTATTATATTCTTTTAGATAAAAAATAGCTAGAGTGGGTTAACCGTACACATAATATTTACACTATAATTTTAGTATAAATAAAGAGATTACTTTTTAGACACTATAAGTTATAAAACTACCTAAACTCTTAACCCTAAATATAATAATTATATAGAATATTTCTATGCAACTTTGCTGGATTATGTATCTAAATATATTAAATAATATATTTAAATTTAATCTAAATCTAATCCTGCTAGCTAAATTGACTCTGTTTTTAAAAATAATATTAATTATATATATATACTAAAATAAACGCTACTCCGTATATTTTATATTTTTAATAAATAAAATTAACTAAGGGCTTAGTCGGTTTACTGTTTTAAATTAAAGATTTTAGTTATATTAATTATTTAATAGTTTTTAGTTATTTAAATTATACTAACTGTTTAGGGGTCTTTACTTATTTAAACTACGCTAATTATCTAAAAATCTTTAGTTATTTAGTATTTAGATAATACTTATTTCTTTTTAATAATATCTAAATACTACTCTACCTAGATACTGTTATAGCTATGGAAAACTAATTTAATAAACTTTACTATATTTTTTCTTAGTAATAGTAACTTTTTACGCTTCTAATATAAGTTCTCTGTATTATAAAAAGTTAAGTTATTATTTTATAGGCTATTCTAGTTCTTATATACTACTTTTACTTATTTTAACTTTTGTAATATTTAGTTACTTATGTGATAATAGGCTCGGTCTTCACGTATTATAGTATAAATATAGGTTAATAGAATAAGTTAGCTCTATTTCAGCTATACTAAGATAGAAAGAGAAAAGATATAAAGAAGGCTTATCTCTAAATAGAGTAGTATATAGCTTAAGTGTGAGCTAGCTATACTCTAAGCTTTATACTAAGTTATAACTAGTATAACTAGTTATAATATTATATAGTTTATAGTAAGTAAAATAAGCAGTACTGTTATAACTTACGCCTTTATACTCTATATATCTATATTAGCTATTATTAAAACTATATATATTTACTTTCAGCTGTTTTATTAATTTTCTTTATTATTTCTAGTATCTGAAATACGGATTCAGCGTTTGCTTTCTATAGGAAACTTTATAACTAAAAAAACTAAAGTATTTTTATTACTAGATTTACTATAAATATAACTAGATTTTTTCTTAGCCCCGTCTCAAAATCCCGCGCCTTAGATACCATAAAAGGGGTAATAAATAAAAAAGCTAGTATTAATACTATTATTAATATTATATTATAAAGAGAGTTATTAAGGCATTGCACTAAGTACTATTAGGTAACTTAGTAATACTCTAATATTCTTTTATCCTCTTTCTTAAAATTCTTTTTTTATAGCTAAAAATTCTTATTAACTAGTTATAGTATAGTAGTGAAGAGAATAGTGTAGTTAAGATTAATTACTATTTTTCTATTTACTAAACGCTTTACCCTGTGCTTGGTTTTAATAGCTATTTATTTAAAGCTATTTAGTTTTACTATAAGCGCTAGTACTAGAGATGTAGACCTAATTAATTTAATTACCTTTTAATAGCTAAGCTTAAATTAATATAAACTTAGTATATATTTAATTTTATTTAAAAATATAATAATAGATAACGCACTGACTTAGAGTTCTTTACTTATTAAGTTTATAGTAGTATATTAAATAGCTACTTAAAGTACTAAGAACTATATTATATTTTAGAACGTAAAGGATTTATACTCTAATTTATTACTTTAAATATAATTATTATATAGCTCCTGCGCGAAGTCCTGCCGCGTTCTAGTTAATAGAAAAATTAATAAAAAGATATTTTTAGAGACGAAAAGTAAGATAACTAGTTTATATTCTCTATTAGACTTAATAGGTTAGCACTTAAATATAATAACTTAGTAGAAACATGTATATACGCCTATAAAAATAGATAGCTAGATTATAACTACTATTATATTAATTCCTGCTTACACTTTATAAGCTGAAGACTTTTTTATATTCTGTTACTAAATTTTTAGCTCTAATCACCCTTACTTAACGCATAATTAAATTAGTAAGTAATAAATGTAACTATCTATAGTATTTATAAATCTTAAAATATTTCTTTTAGGAACTTTATTATACTGCTTGGTTTTCTTATTCTTATTCTATTAAGCTCTTTAAATTATATATTACTATAACAGCTTACTGCAGCTTTCTATCTATAGTAAAAAGTAATAAATACTATATATATTAGTAATAGCTATTTATTTTTATTTTATAGTTACTATATAAGACTGAAACCACTGCTGCCTTAAAGATCTAGTATTTAAAAATTAATATATAGCCATGCTTTTTACTCTATACTATTTACAGTCTTTAGTAGTTTAAAAACTAAACTTATTAATAATTTTAGAAACCCTGTAAAGTAGTAGTTTTCTAATTAATTAAGTATAGATATTTCTTTAGCTAGAGTAATATTTAGCTCTTTATATTTAGTAGTCTTAAACTTTACGTGTATGTTATTAATTATGAGCTTAAAAATCCTAGCGAAGCTTCTAAGCACCCTAGGGAAAATAGATAACTAAAAGAACTATAAGAAGTATATATAATACTAAGACTCTTTAAGATAGAACTGTATTAGCTAAAAGATTAGATTAAGAACTATTAAAAAGTTATGATATTTATTAACTAGTTTAGAGACCTAAACGGAAAGTATTTGCTTTATTTAGAAGACGAATTTTTTTTCTAAAATTACTATCCTAATACGCCACTGCTTACGAGCGAAGGGCTTAAAGGAATTAGAATTCTTTAATATAAACTAGCTTAGTAAATACTATAACAGCTGCTACTATTTTACTATTATATAGCTAGAAATATTAGCTTCTAATTCTAGGAACACTAGAGTGGCTGTTATAATATTTTTAGTTATAAGAAAGTTATCTAGCCTATAATAAATACTATACTTAATGTTAGAATAGGCCTAAAAATACCTATAACTAAGTACACCAGTACTATTATTCTAATAGCTTATATTCTCTTATATAATAATAAGAAGATTATTTATTAAAAATGCTGATAGCTATAGTAATAAGAAATTTCTATATGCTAAGTAAAATACTAGTAAGTAGAAAATAAAGTCACGTAAACCTTAAAACTCCTTTAGAACTATATTTTAGTTAGCTAGAAAACACTATGTAAGCTTATTATCTAGATTAGGGAAGTATATATCCAAACAGTTAATATCTACTACTAGAGTATATAAGATAGTATTAATATTATTAAGTATATACTTATACTCTAGTTTAGTTTAAAGCTAGCTAAGGCTGTTAGTATAAAGAGCTTAATAGTTAACTTTACTACTAATAGCTAACTTTTCTTTTATTAGATTTTAATTAGATATAATCTCTGCTTACGTGCTACTATTTATATTATTATTTTTATTATTAGATTTAAATTCTTTATCCCCCGCGTAGAGATGGGTCTCTTTAGGTAGTAATTATAGTTATTTATTTATATTAATCTTAATGTTTACGCTGTAATTACATGCGTGGAACGTAAGCTAGTTTTTTATCTAAAATATATTATATATATATTTTTTTATATAATTACTTTATTTTTATATAAACCTTTCCTAAAACGTCGTTTACTTATTAAAGGTAATTTTTTATAAGTATGAACTATTTAGTATCTAGGAAGATTTAATTCCCTCTTTAAGAAGCTTACTAATAAGAAAGATCTATTTAATATAGGTGGTAAGAAAATAAGTATAATAGGGCTTTAGTATATTAGCTTAAACTAATTTCTTAAAATATTTTTAGCACTTACGCCTTAACGATAGCAGCTTAGTAACTATAATTATAATTAAATATATTATAATATACTAGAACTCCCTCGTGGCTGCGGTTACTAACTGAAAAGTTTAATACTTTAAGTTAAATAATAGCTTATATATATACTTACTACTATATAAAGCTTATTAATTTTTAAATATTATAGTAATATTATTAAAGAACTAGTTGTTTAGCCGCATAATAGGCTTTAGTAGTTAGCTAATAATAATAAAAAAGTTAAGAAAAAAAGCCGGAAGGTATTTGTTATTTACCGCTGCGGGCTTTAAACCTGCTTTTTAATTTCTATAATTAATTATATAAAGTTTTTACAACATGTCAATTACCTAGCTACTATTAAAAGAAGGAGAATTTGTTTTTGTGATTAGGTTCTAGACTTAACCTTATTAGCTCCCTTTTATTATACTTTTATACTAGATATAGATATATCTTTAAGCTTATAATTATTCTTTATATAATTAATTTTCTAGGAATGTTGCTTAGATATTACTATAACTTAGTTATCCTTTTTAAAGCTACTATTCTCATATTTTAGTGTATATTTTATAAGAATTTCTTTATTATATAAGCTGCTCTTGCTTTTAGATTCTCTATTTAAGATATTATTACAGCTCTAATTAAGGATTAGTTCTTTTTTAAGAAAGCTATTAATTCTTTTAAATAGATTATAATTAGCATATATTAGTTTAGGACTATTTAGAAACTTATTAGTTAATAAAGAGCTTACTAAAGAAATATCGCTATTTAAAAAGCTAAGTATATTAAACATATCATCAAAATAATTAGTCTATATTTTTTTAGATAGGTAATAAAGAATGGTACCTAGATACTAAACCTAAAGCTAGTAGATAAAATAAATATCTAGTAGTTAATAATATCTTACTACCCCTAGAGGCAAGCCATAAAATAAAAGGGAAATAAAAAAAAAAGTAATTTATTTATTAATTACTATTCTACCTAAATGTTTATAGCGTATCTAGTTTAAGTGTATATTATAATAAGTTTTTTATTTATTTTTATAGTATATTTCTAGCTTTAGCTGTTAGGCGTTGCCTTTAATGCTTTAAATACTTAACTATAAGTTATAGTTATAGTTACAGTTACTTACAGCTCTACTAGTTTAATAATTATTTTATTTTTAATATTCTATTATTATCTAATCCTTAAGAGCTTTTTTTACTAACCGGTTTGAATAATAATAAAGTTTATTTTTTATAGTGTAACATTTAAATGCCTTATAACTCCTCTAGTATTAAGTTAATTAGATTTTAAGATAGTTTATAAAATTAAGAATTTTCTATTTTATTAAGTTTAGTTGTTAGCTTATTTCTATTACTTTTTATAGTAGTATATTCTCTATCTAACCTGTATGTGCTTAATTTATTATTATAAATAGCTATATTATTTCTACCTTAAGCCTTATCAAGAGTCACAGGACGGAATATTAGTGAACTTAGGTATTAAAAGAAATTAGAAGAATATATTTCCTTTAGTAGTATCTAGTATTTTATATAATTTACTTTTATTAGCCTAATAGTTAATAGCTACTACTTTTTAGTATAATTTTTTAATGTGTTAGCGTATTACCTTACAGCCTACTCTATAATTACTAGCTATATTATTTTATATAAGTTATTTATAGCTTTTTTTTTTTTTAGTATAGGGTTTTATAAGACCTCTGGAATATAGCTAATTAATTTATATATAGCTTAAGTAATTACGGATATAGGTTTTAAGCTTATTTTCTTAGAATTCTTAGTATTAAACCGCAGCATGCTTTCGTGCTATAGATATAAACTAATAAACTTAATAATAAGAATTAAAATATCTTTTTATATTTTATATTTAAATTATTTAGTATAAGTGTTACTGTTTTTATTTAGATATTTATATAAATAATACTCCACTATCAGGCAGGTAAATTTATTAATATTATTCTTAATATATACTAAGAGCTGCTTTTAGAGTTCTATTAAATACTTTTTTATTTTTTTACTATATCTCTTCTATAAAGCTGGTAGGAAGTTATTCTATAAGAGAGACTTATTATTATCACGCTTAATAACTCTAACAGGATTATAATTTAACTACTAGCTAATATAAAATACTATAATACTTATTATCTTGCCTTTTTTTTTTATAGTCTTAAGAAGAGAGTAGACGTTAGTAAAGCTTAAATTTAATATTAAAAATACAGATTAATATAGGCTATTATATATATTATTATCTGCTATTAGAACGAGATTTTACCTATAAAGGCTTAAGAAAGCGTTCTAGTTAAAATAGAATAGTTTTTAAATATTCTTAAGTTTATAAGCTTATAGAAGACTTGCTAACTTTACCTAGTTATTTAATTAAATATTAATATTAAATCTACTATAGATTCAAGATATTGTAGAGATTATATAGTTAAATATTATAAACTAAAACTATTATATTCTTAGTATGTTTTTAGGGGCTATTGCTTGAATGTTTACTTATATTATCTATTCTATAACTAGCTATTTATTTAAATATAGAAATATTAAAGGTTACTTAGCTAAGTAAGAATTTGCACTATTTTATAACTATTTACTTCTAATTTTTATTTCTCTATAAAGTGCCTAGCTGTTGTACTGGAAACTTAATTTAACTATTTAGATTTAGAAGCTATATTATTTACTATTTTATTACTAAATTTCGTCCTTAGAAAAGCGTGCTGTTTTGGGATAATAAAATAACTAACTTAGCCTATATTTAGCTATAGTTATTAAGTAAGACTAAATTCTTTTAATTAACCTAAAGCTTAATATATAGATATAGTAATAATATATTTTAGTTAGTATTAGCCTATCTCAGTTAGCACGTCTTAAGGGGGGAAGAGAAATATTTTTATTATAAATATTATAAATCTACTATCACTCTTTATTACTATACTCTAAATAATGTAAATACTTTTTTAAAGTCTTTACTTTATAATTGCCTATTATAAGCTCTGTTTTCTCTCTAATTATTATATTCTAGTTTTTAAATAATAGATATTTAAATTTCTTTTTTTATATCTTTCTGCCTTTTATAGTAGCGAAGTGCCTATTCTGTGTCTATTTCTAGTTAATATAGTTTATTATCTTTTATACTTAGTCTTTAGTGTAGGCTACTTATAGTTAATAGCTTAAGTCTTTTTAAAAAACGCCTTATTTCTTATATATTTCGTAAAGTCTTTACTTATATGCCTTGTTAATGGGCCTGTTTAGGCTAATAGTCTACTCTAAAATAAGTATATTAATTAGGAATTTTACTATTACTAGTTAATATAGCTTAGTTTACTTATAAATAGAATTAATCTCCTTAAGGTATAAAGTATTTAAGCTAGGTTCTTAAAGACGTTTCTTCTTCTTCTTCTTTTTATTAGGGGTTAATAGGTTTTGGTGTTTTATACTAGCAGTGCTTAGCTTTACTAGTTATAAATAAGTTACTAATAAAGAAAAAAAAAAGCTATTTTATAAAAAGTAAGGAATAGTAAACGCACAGGTAGTTAAGCTTTTTAATTAATTTTTATTTTAATAAAGCTATTTTTATTAGTATAGCTTTCTTACCTTTAGGGGTAAGTATATTTTTTTAGATAATTAAAAAACTAGACTTACACTTTATTATTATTATATATACTTAGTAAAGAGGCTAAAGTTAAAGTGAGTTAGCTTTAAATAGTTAATAATACTTACCCTTAAATACAGAAAATAGAATATAAGCTTAATATTAAATTTTAGTTAAGTAGCTAGTTTTCACCTTTAGGTATAATAAATAAAATGTTAGGTATAAATTAAATATATTATATAAATTAGCTATAATCTCTAAGAGGACTATATAAAGTATTTTCTTATTTCTTATATATTTTAGTAGTATACATATACCTATAGTCGTTCTTAGTAATAATAGTAAAGTAATAAAGAAGACTATAAATACATAAAGCGGATTATAAGGGTGAAATTATATTAGCTATTAGGTCTATATTTTCTTACTTAACGCTCTTTATCTTAAGCGTTATAATATATAGAACCTAATTCCTAGCCTTTATTTCCTACTTTCTTTAGTTAGACTTTTATAACTAGAGTATGCAAGTAGTCTCTTCATTTACGCTAGAAATTATAGTTAATAATTATATATATAGATTACTAATCTATTAGGTTTTATTAGTAAAAGTATTTTTCTTATATTCTTAAATTAAAAGAGCCTTATTTTACTGTGGTTTTGCTTAATTTCTATTTCTAATAATATTCTATATTATACTTTTTACGGTTGCTATTTAAGCACGTGTAGATTTAATATCTCTAAAAGTAAGTTAATAAATACTTTAGTGTTTCTACACTTTTACTTTAATAGTTATTATTATATTATATATAAATTATTTGCAACCTAAACCGGCCCTTACAAAACTATAATTATTGTTTTCATAATTATATTACATTAGTTATATAGTTGTATAAGTTGATGATTGTTTTTGGTGCTAAAACCCGCCCTTTACGTTGAAAATTACAGAATTGCCGGGTAATCATTAGATACGCTTGAGATGTATCCACGTGCTTATATTTAACCCCGTGTTATGTAGAACTATGTGTTACGTAATTAAACTCTATAAGCCACACCCCCCTTTTTAACCTGTCTATATAAGTAGTCTTTTTAAATCTCTTATCGCCATACAAGCTTACTTCTATCTTCTGTTGCCATGCGAGCTTACCTCCGTCGCCATGCAGGCTTACCTCTATTTGCTACGTAGGCTATGCAAGCGAAGTTACTATATGGGCGAACCTTTATCGCCATGCTGGTAGAGTCGCTATGCAAGCAAAACCGCCATGCAAGCAAACCTCTGTCGCCATGTAAGAGGAGTCGCCATACGAGCGGAGTCGCCATGCAAGCGAACCTCTGCCACCATGCGACCGAACTTCTGTCGCCATGCGAGCAAAAGTCGCCATGCAAGCAACCTCTGTCGCCATGTATGTAAAGTCGCTATACAAGCAACTTATACATGTTCGCAAGGAACTCAAGATGGAAGCCAGCTTTAGAAAAAAGAAGCTAGCGTTGCAGGAGTCATGGTAACACTTCTTACTCCTAGGGGCAATAAGGCTTTCCATTCAAGCTACGGTAACACTGTTTGCCCCTGGGGGCAACCCGGATTCCTGCCCCTGGGGGCTACTTACCTGGTTTCTTGCCCCTGGAGGGGCCTAGCTCTTGAAGACCGTTGCTTCTTCTTTCTTCCTTTGTTGGGAGTTGATGGGGTTTGGCGTCTCACACTAGCCGTGCTCGACTTTTGCCCCCGGGGGCAAGCACACTTTCTATCTAGAGTGGGAGGTCTACACAACTCCTTGCCCCCGGGGGCTACCCATTCTTGCCCCTGGGGGCAACCTAACCCTACGTCAGTAGTACAGTTTAGGGACATAGTATCTACTCCTTTTTTTTTTTTTTCTTCTTTTTCTTTTACTACCTTTACTTTTCTTACTACTTTTACTTTTACTTTTACTTTTACTTTTACTTCTTCTTCTACTTCTACTTCTACTTTTACTTCTACTTTTACTTTTACTTTTACTCCTACTTTTACTCCTACTTTTTTTTTCTACTTTTACTTTTACTACTTTTAACTTTTTCTACCGCTTTTTAACTTTTCTACCACTTTTACTACTAACTTTTCTTCTACTTTTACTTTTCTTTTTACTTTCTTTTTTCTTTTTTTCTTTTTTTTTTTTTTTATTATCTCTACTTATTTTCCTTTTTCTTTTCTTTCTTTTTTCTTTCTTTATTTCTTTTTTTTTATTTTATTACTTTTATTTTCTTTTTACTCTTACTTTTTTCTTTATTTTTATTTTTACTTTTCTTTCTACCTTTATCTCTGTTTTTCTTTCTATTTTTATTTTAACTACTTTTTTTTTTATTTCTACTTTTCTACTTTTTTCTCTCTTATTTTTATTCTTTTTTTTTTTTTTTTTTTACTCTTATCTTTCTTTCTTTACTTTCTCTTTTTTTTCTATTATTTTTTGTTCTCTTTTTTTTTTTCTACTCTCTTCTTTTTTCTCTCTTTTTTTATAAACTCCTAAAACTAAAACTTTTTTTTTCTTTTATTTTATGGTATATCTTATAACTACTACTCTTTTACTTAGGCTATAGGGTTTTTTTTACTTTCTAATAGGTTAGAAATTCTTTTTTTTTTCTCTTTTTCTTTTTTCTCTTTCTTCTTTTATTTTTCTTTCTTTTTTTCTTTAACCTTATACCTGGTATCTCTTTTAATTACTATCTTTTTACTTAGGCTGTGGGGTCTTTTTATCTCCTAATAGATTAAAGACCTTTCTTTTTTTTTTTTTTTTCTTTTTTTTTTTTTTTTCTCTTTTTCTTTTTTCTCTTTTTTATAATCTTTTACCTGGTATTTCTTATTACTATTACTCTTTTACTTAGGCTATAGGGCTTTTTTATTTTCTAATAAGTTAAAAGCTTTTTCTTTTTCTTTTTCTTTTTTTTACTCTTTTCTTCCCCTTTCTTTCTTTCTTTCTTTTTTCTTTTTTTTTTAATTTCTTACCCGGCACCTTTTATAACTATTATCTCTTTACTTAGGCTATAGAGCTTTTTTATTTTTTAATAAGTTAAAAACTTTTTTTACTTCTTTCTTTTTTTCTTTCTTCTTTTTTCTTCTTTTTTCTTTTCTTTCTTTCTTTTTTAATTTTTTACTTGGTACTCTTTATAACTACTATCTTTTTACTTAAACTACAGGGTCTTTTTATTCTCTAATAAGTTAAGAGCTATTTTTTCTTTTCTTTTTCTTTATTTTTTCTTTCTTTATTTTCTTTCTTCATCTTTTTTTTTTTTTATTATTTTTTTTTTTTTTTTTAGTTTTAACCCTCGTGCTGGGCCGTCTCTTTACTTTTTAATA